>JANAVB010026400.1:18469860-18887360 GCA_029216955.1 Iris pallida
TAGACTAAAAATACTTTAGGCTAAAAACTAATTTTATCAAATAAATTTTTAACTAAAAGCCATAAATGCTACAAAATAATATAAACACTAATTTAGGTAAACATTAAAATATTGAGAAATTATTTTAGCGCTAAATCTAATTAGTCAAAATAGACTTTTAGAGCTATATTTAAAAATAATAATATACTATTTAGAGGGTGTCTAAACCATGTTTTGAAAGTATATACAGGCCAAGCCCAAAATATAATTTTGAAAACTATAATTTATATAGTTCTTTAATACACAATTAACTAAAGAAAATGATAATAATAATAATTATAATAATAAGAAGTAATTATAATAATGATAATGATATTTATGATAATAATATAATTATAATATATACTAATGATAGATTAATAATAATACTGATAATAAAAAAAGAAAAAAATATCAAAAATATCTAGCTCTCCTCGTGATCCACAGAGAGAGAGAGAGATGAGAGAGAGAAGATAGATGATTAAGAATCAAAAGAAAAAAGTTAGAGTGAGAGAGAGAGGAGAGCTAGAGAGAGAGAGAGTGGAGCGGAGGGAGTGGGTTTCGGCGCGGCGAAAGGGTCGGTGGTCCGGCGGGGCACGGGGGAAGAGAGGAGGAAGACCGACGGCAGGGGATGAGGAGGAGAGGGAGGCTTGGGAAGGTCGGCAACAGACTCGCCAGTGGCGGAGCGTGCACGCTGCGACGGTGGGGAGCTATGCGCTGCGACGCGGCGGAGCTGTGCGCTGCGACAGTGGCTGACGAACCGGAGAGCACGACGTCCACAGGTGGAGCGACGGGCGACGGTCACGGCGGACGGATCTGGCGGAGGGAGACGGGAGGAGACAGGGCGGCGCCGGGGGATCAGCGGCTGTGAGAGGTGGTGGAGGCCGATCGACGGAGGGTTTGGAAGGGGATCGGGAGGCGGATGGTTCCAAGAGCTACCGGCGGCTGAGGGCTTGGCAAGGACGGCACAAAATCGGAGGGGTAGCGGTCTTCGACGGACAGGGGCGGAGGAGAAGGGGGCTCCGCTGACGCGGGCTGCGTGCGGAGAGAGGCTGCTGTTCTCCGGCGAATCGGCGCGGGAGTGGGTCGAGAGGGGTTCCGGCGACTGGGCGGATTTGGGGCACGGCGTCGAGGCTGGGAAGGAGGTCGGCGGTGGCTACGTCTAGGTGCGGTGTCGACGGAGGTAAGCTTAGGTTAGGGTTTTCTTCTTCTTATACTAGATGATGGTGATGGTATGGGGCCACGGTGGTGGCGGTGTTGGTTTGGCCGTCCTCGGGACGAGGCCGGGGCTGCGGCGTGGTTATGCATCGGGGGACGGCTACGATTGATTTGCTGGTTGTGTATGGGTTGGCAGTGGACGTTGGTCGGTGGCAAGGGTGGCCGTGGCTGGTGTTGGATAGTCGGGAGAAGTTGGGGTACTGGCCGTGGGTTGACGTACGTCGAGGGTGAGGGCAGTAGGGGGTCAAGGTGGTGATGGCGGTCTAGGCTAGGGCTAGGATTAGGAATAGGGTTTGGGAATTTATTGATGTCGGGGTGTGTCCGACACGGGAAAGAAGATGAATAATGAACATGTAAACTAATGGAATAAGATTTGGACGATAGAACACGGACACATGGCACGCACCATTGGTTTGTGGAATTTGGTGGATGAATAATGAATTGGAGGAGTACCTACCTATTTATAGGATGTGGGAATTCCCAATTAGATATGGACTAGGATATTTAAAACCCAAATTAGATAAATCATCTATTTAAATTAAATCAATCAAATCAAATCCAATCCAAATCCAATTAAATCTAATCAAAATTTTTTTTTTTAGTTTAAAATCAATAGGATAAATCAAATTCCAAATATGGATACTAATTAAAATAAATCCAAAAATCAAATCACGATTTAAATCTCCATAAAATTTCGAAATATATTTTCCAAAAATATTAATAATAATAATTTTGAAAATTGTATTTTTATTTAAAATAAACTAATAAATATTTACGAGATATAGGTATGCACAAATATTCTTTACATAAATATACTTTCTAATATACCATTTTATAGGAAAAATACTTTATAATTACAACTGCATAAATGAAAGGCTTTTCATAATTAAAACCATAAAATTGAAATGATAGCTTATATTATTTTGAAACTATAAAATAATAAATAAAATATTTTTCTAAAATATGTACGCTCGCACATATTCGCACTCGTCGAGCAAAATAAAATTTCGTGCGCGACGTAAAATACGACTACGCGACGTAAAATACAAAATTTTAAATCCGTACAAATATTAATAATAAAAAACATAATTAGTAGAAATTTAGGGGTTTTACATCCTACCCAACTTAAAAGAATTTCGTCCTCGAAATTAAGAATTAGTAGGAGGGTGAGAGGACACAAGGGGGGAGAAGGCACAACGGTAGATAGAAGGGTTTAAAGAAGTTTACATGGTCGTAGTCTAGGTTGAGGATATGATTAAGAGACGATTGTAATCACTTCTTAAATTCAAGTGATTAGAAAGTCAAGATTGTGGATTTAGGGTCGAGGGAAAGGACGAGTAGTTAAGACAAAGATATAGGCACATTGAGTGTTAATGGTCACAAGAGATAGAATAGCTAAGGGAACTTCAAGTACAGCGCATTCGTCCTCCTAAAATAGGTGAAGACGAAAGCAATATAGAGTTCGAAGGAGGCGTTATCGAATACGAATACGTGATTCAAAGACGATCGAATAATTTCTAAATAATTGTCAAGGCAGTCGTGGATGGGATTGTAAGGGCAAAGTTTAATTATGTCCCCATCCACGTAGAGTAAGAGACAAAAGCGAACCGAAATGCACTTGGTTGATCAGACCATTATGCACCGGTTCTGATTAGACAATATGTTAGTGAGCGGCCGCTCAATATCATATGCCTTGATCAAGCTTAGATAAAGAATTAGCTTGCAAATACTAGGCTATATTAGCATCTTTAGTTAAAATGGTAAATACATAGGCACGAGAGATTAAGATTTAAAGAAGGTAGAATGATTCTAAGTCATACAGTCGTCCTATAGTCTTCTTGTCCAAGTACTTGATTGGCTAGACGGGTTAGGTCCTCTAGATTCTAGGTTCTAAATAAGCTTACTAATATAGGTTACTAGGTCAAAGGGGTTGCTAGTTCATAAGGTATTCTACCCAACTTAAAGAATTAAACTAAGGGTATTTTGGGACAATTAACTAGTAGGGTCAATCTCTAGCAAGCACGAAGGAAAGGTAAGAATAGGGATGGAAGGAAGCAAACAAGATGCAATTGATGAGTCAAACGGTAGATAAAATCAAGGAAGTGGTCAAGTATGTGGATGAGATCCTAGACTTCTAATCCTATACGCAGGCTTGTTTGGTACGGTAAAGTAACCAAACAATTTATCTTGACCTGCATGGGCCACCATAAAAACATGTAACGCCCCAGTCACAAAATACGTAGGACTAGGAACGTAGTCATTCCAGCTGTACTCATACGAAGTATACTCCAATATATGGAATCCTCGTATGAATACATAAGCTGTAAAATGCAGTAGAACCATAACTAATCTCATCCACACAGAATAAATGAATAAAAGATATCATATAATAAAAAATAAATTTGTCTTGATACAATATATTGGGCGGAGACAAATCCACTACATACAAGTAAAGGAAAAGTACATGAGAAAATAAATGCTTTTTGGCGAGCGAAGCGAAGACGATCCAAATGCAATCATCCTTGAAAAGAATAGCGATGATCACGACTAGAGCTAAAGCACCTGCGAAAGACAATAGCACACACCTGGCAAGACAACCAGGTCCTCAGAGGGACGTAACAAGACACATAATATCATGCCATATAAACTGAATAAATATTGCTCAAATAAATAAGAAAATCGAATTATAATATGTTCCAATACGCACCTATTGAACGAGCGTACCATCCTCCCAACCAAACAAGGACAGGAGATGGTAAACTAATTCACGGTAACGTGTCTTCCCATGCTATGAATACAATATGGTATCCGGACCCCAACAAGGTTCAATACCTTCTTATCGAAGTAGTAAGTCACACCTACAACCAAACAAGGATAAGATGTGACGAACTAATCCGCGACAAGTTATTGTTCCAAGCCACGGTCAGATACAAGTACCCAAACCAAAAGTACTCGTACCTAACGGATAGGGTAGCCTACCGTTCTATGTGAAATATAGTTAAGAACAATCCTTCCTACGCATGGGCCCTGGCTGAATAGGATCGGCGTAGTCCTCCTTTGGGCACCAGAGGCCCCATCAAGAAGAGCATGACGTTCCGCAGAATCGTCAGTGGCCGTCAGTAATCATGGGTCATCAACCCCGTATCTCCAGCGGAGAGTCCGGGTCACAAGGGAAGTGCATCGAAGCCCATACGCTAAGGAATTGTCCTCCCCGCCCAATGCCTACTGTGTTGTATCCACAACATAAAATATCTATAACCGCTAAGTCAAACTAGCATGCAACCTCTATTAGCGGTTATTCCTATCGCACGGCTTGTACGTACTGGTGGCCAGCCAATCACGCACTTCCATGTTCTACATGCGACACACAACTTCGTGTTACAACGTGTCAAGGCCAATGAATGCAACACACATGGTGGTCCCTTAAATCTAGGTTTAATTTGTAAGAAATAATACACAGCAGAAAATATAATGAACAGTAAGTTCTAACAGGTTATGCCATGTATCTCAGTTTTTTGCATAAAGAAAATAAATAATGCATGAAATATGAGCTAAAATAAGTAAACAGCTAATGGCAAGCTGTCTTGCCTGGTAGGACGCCTCGTGTGCTGCGATAATCATGGTGGCATGAACTGCGACTTCGGTGCAACAACTGTACAAGGGGACCTCGGATGGTGGTACGGATCGTATCATTGGGTCTAGAAGGGTTAATTTAGTTAGGGTGGATATCAAGTAGTTTGGAATTGGCAAGGAATAGGAAGATTGGGATTGGTCATGGACAACAATAGATATTCGAAATATATAAAAAAACTCATTTCTATAGGAAAATAATTTTAGACTAAAAATACTTTTAGGCTAAAAAACTAATTTTTATCAAATAAATTTTTAACTAAAAGCCATAAATGATACAAAATAATATAACACTAATTTAGGTAAACACTTAAACTATTGAGAAATTATTTTAGCGCTAAAATCCAATTTAGTCAAAATAGACTTTTTAGAGCTATATTTAAAAATAATAATATACTATTTAGAGGGTGTCTAAACCAAGTTTTGAAAGTATATACAGGCCAAGCCCAAAATATAATTTTGAAAACTATAATTTATATATTTCTTTAATACACAATTAACTAAAGAAAATGATAATAATAATATTAATAATAATAAGAAGTAATTATAATAATGATAATGATATTTATGATAATAATAATTATTATAATATAATACTAATGATAGATATAATAATAATACTGATAATGAAAAAAGAAAAAAAAATATCAAAAATATCTACTGCTCTCCTCGTGATCCAACAGAGAGAGAGAGAGAATGATTAAGAATCAAAAGAAAAAAAAAGTTAGAGTGAGAGAGAGAGGCTGAGAGAAAGAGTGGAGCGGAGGGAGTGGGTTTCGGCCGGCGGCGAAAGGGTCGGTGGTCCGGCGGGGCACGGGGGAAGAGAGGAGGAAGACTGACGGCAGGGGATCGGAGGAGTAGGCGGAGGCTTGGGAAGGTCGGCAACGGACTCGCCGGTGGCGGAGCTGCGCGCTGCGACGGTGGCGGAGCTATGCGCTGCGACAGCGGCGGAGCTGTGCGCTGTGACAGTGGCCGACGAGCCGGAGAGCGCGGCGTCCACAGTGGGAGCGACGGGCGGCGGTCACGGCGGACGCGGATCTGGCAGAGACGGGGAGGAGACAGGGCGGCGCCGGGGATCAGCGGCTGTGGGAGGTGGCGGAGGCCGATCGGCGGAGGGTTTGGAAGGGGATCGGGAGGCGGATGGTTCCAAGAGCTACCGGCGGCTGAGGGCTGGCAAGGGCGGTGCAAATCGGAGGGGTAGCGGTCTTCGGCGGACAGGGGCGGAGGAGAAGGGGGCTCCGCTGACGCGGGCTGCGTGCGGAAAGAGGCTGCCGTTCTCCGGCGGAACGGCGCGGGAGTGGGTTGAGAGGGGTTCCGACGACTGGGCGGATTTGGTACACGGCGTCGAGGCTGGAAAGGAGGTCGGCGGTGGCTACGGCTAGGTGCGGTGTCGACGGAGGTAAGCTTAGGTTAGGGTTTTCTTCTTCTTATACTAGATGTTGGTGATGGTATGGGGCCTCGGTGGTGGCGGTGTTGGTTTGGCCGTCCTCGGGACGAGGCCGGGGCTGCGGCGTGGTTGTGCGTCAGGGGACTGCTACGATTGATTTGCTGGTTGTGTATGGGTTGGCAGTGGACGTTGGTCGGTGGCAAGGGTGGCCGTGGCTGATGTTGGATAGTCGGGAGAAGTTGGGGTACTGGCCGTGGGTTGACGTACGTCGAGGGTGAGGGCAGTAGGGGGTCAAGGTGGTGATGGCGGTCTAGGCTAGGGCTAGGATTAGGAATAGGGTTTGGAAATTTATTGATGTCGGGGTGTGTCCGACACGGGGAAGAAGATGAATAATGTACATGTAAACTAATGGAATAAGATTTGGACGATGGAACACGGACATGGGGCACGCACCATTGGTTTGTGGAATTTGGTGGATGAATAATGAATTGGAGGAGTACCTACCTATTTATAGGATGTGGAAATTCCCAATTAGATATGGACTAGGATATTTAAAACCCAAATTAGATAAATCATCTATTTAAATTAAATCAATCAAATCAAATCCAATCCAAATCCAATTAAATCTAATAAAAAATTTTTTTTTTAGTTTAAAATCAATAGGATAAATCAAATTCCAAATATGGATACTAATTAAAATAAATCCAAAAATTAATTCACGATTTAAATCTCCACAAAATTTCAAAATATATTTTCCAAAAATATTAATAATAATAATTTCGAAAATTGAATTTTTATTTAAAATAAACTAATAAATATTTACGAGATATAGGTATGCACAAATATTCTTTACATAAATATACTTTCTAATATACCATTTTATAGGAAAAATACTTTATAATTATAACTGCATAAATGAAAGGCTTTTCATAATTAAAACCATAAAATTGAAATGATAGCTTATATTATTTTGAAACTATAAAATAATAAATAAAATATTTTTCTAAAATATGTACGCTCGCACATATTCGCACTCGTCGAGCAGAAATAAAATTTTGTGTGCGACGTAAAATACGACTACGCGACGTACAATACAAAATTTTAAATCCGTAAAAATATTAATAATAAAAAAAATAATTAGTAGAAATTTAGGGGTTTTACATCCTACCCAACTTAAAAAATTTCGTCCTCGAAATTAAGAATTAGTAGGAGGGTGAGAGGACACAAGGGGGGAGAAGGCACAACGGTAGATAGAAGGGTTTAAAGAAGTTTACATGGTCGTAGTCTAGGTTGAGGATATGATTAAGAGACGATTGTAATCACTTCTTAAATTCAAGTGATTAGAAAGTCAAGATTGTGGATTTAGGGTCGAGGGAATGGACGAGTAGTTAAGACAAAGATATAGGCACATTGAGTGTTAATGGTCACAAGAGATAGAATAGCTAGGGGAACTTCAAGTACAGCGCATTCGTCCTCCTAAAATAGGTGAAGACGAAAGAAATATAGAGTTCGAAGGAGGCGTTATCGAATACGAATACGTGATTCAAAGACGATCGAATAATTTTCAAATAATTGTCAAGGCAGTCGTGGATGGGATTGTAAGGGCAAAGTTTAATTATGTCCCCATCCACGTAGAGTAATAGACAAAAGCGAACCGAAATGCACTTGGTTGATCAGACCATTATGCACCGGTTCTGATTAGACAATATGTTAGTGAGCAGCCGCTCAATATCATATGCCTTGATCAAGCTTAGATAAAGAATTAGCTTGCAAATACTAGGCTATATTAGCATCATTAGTTAAAATGGTAAATACATAGACACGAGAGATTAAGATTTAAAGAAGGTAGAATGATTCTAAGTCATACAGTCGTCCTATAGTCTTCTTGTCCAAGTCCTTGGTTGGCTAGACGGGTTAGGTCCTCTAGATTCTAGGATCTAAATAAGCTTACTAATATAGGTTACTAGGTCAAAGGGGTTGCTAGTTCATAAGGTATTCTACCCAACTTAAAGAATTAAACTAAGGGTGTTTTGGGACAATTAACTAGTAGGGTCAATCTCTAGCAAGCACGAAAGGAAGGTAAGAATAGGGATGGAAGGAAGCAAACAAGATGCAATTGATGAGTCAAACGGTAGATAAAATCAAGGAAGTGGTCAAGTATGTGGATGAGATCCTAGACTTCTAATCCTATACACAGGCTTGCTTGGTACGGTAAAGGAACCAAACAATTTATCTTGACCTACATGGGCCACCACAAAAATATGTAACGCCCCAGTCCCAAAATACGTAGGACTAGGAACGTAGTCATGCCAGCTGTATTCATACGAAGTATACTCCAATATATGGAATCCTCGTATGAATACATAAGCTGTAAAATTCAGTAGAACCATAACTAATCTCATCCATACAGAATAAATGAATAAAAGATATCATATAATGAAAAATGAATTTGTCTTGATACAATATGTTGGGCGGAGACAAACCCACTACCAACAAGTAAAGGAAAAGTACATGAGAAAATAAATGATTTTTGGCGAGCGAAGCGAAGACGATCCAAATGCAATCATCCTTGAAAAGAATAGCGATGATCACGACTAGAGCTAAAGCACCTGCGAAAGACAATAGCACACACCTGGCAAGACAACCAGGTCCTCAGAGGGACGTAACAAGACACATAATATCATGCCATATAAACTGAATAAATATTGCTCAAATAAATAAGTAAATCGAATTATAACATGTTTCAATACGCACCTACTGAACGAGCGTACCATCCCCCCAACCAAACAAGGACAGGAGATGGTAAACTAATTCACGGTAACGTATCTTCCCATGCTATGAATCCAATATGGTATCCGGACCCCTACAAGGTTCAATACCTTCTCATCGAAGTAGTAAGTCACACCTACAACCAAACAAGGACAAGATGTGACGAACTAATCCGCGACAAGTTATTGTTCCAAGCCACGGTCAGATACAAGTACCCAAACAAAAGTACTCGTACCTAACGGATAGGGTAGCCTAACGTTCTATGTGAAATGTAGTTAAGAACAATCCTTCCTACGCATGGGCCCTGGCTGAATAGGATCGGCGTAGTCCCCCTTTGGGCACCAGAGGCCCCATCAAGAAGAGTATGACGTTCTGCAGAATCGTCAGTGGCCGTCAGTAATCATGGGTCATCAACCCCGTATCTCCAGCGGAGAGTCCGGGTCACAAGGAAAGTGCATCGAAGCCCATACGCTAAGGAATTATCCTCCCCGCCCAATGCCTACTGTGTTGTATCCACAACACAAAATATCTATAACCGCTAAGTCAAACTAGCATACAACCTCTATTAGGGGTTATTCCTATCGTACGGCTTGTACGTACTGGTGGCCAGCCAATCACGCACTTCCATGTTCTACATGCGACACACAACTTCGTGTTACAACGTGTCAAGGCCAATGAATGCAACACACATGGTGGTCCCTTAAATCTAGGTTTAATTTGTAAGAAATAATACACAGCAGAAAATATAATGAACAGTTAGTTCTAACAGGTTATGCCATGCATCACAGTTTTTTGCATAAAGAAAATAAATAATGCATGAAATATGAGCTAAAATAAGTAAACAGCTAATGGCAAGGTGTCTTGCCTGGTAGGACGCCTCGTGTGCTGCGATAATCATGGTGGCATGAACTGCGACTTCGGTGCAACAACTGTACAAGAGGACCTCGGATGATGGTACAGATCGTGTCATTGGGTCCAGAAGGGTTAATTTAGTTAGGGTGGATATCAAGTAGTTTGGAATTGGCAAGGAATAGGAAGATTGGGATTGGTCATGGACAACAATAGATATTCGAAATATATAAAAAAAACTCATTTCTATAGGAAAATAATTTTAGACTAAAAATACTTTTAGGCTAAAAAACTAATTTTTATCAAATAAATTTTTAACTAAAAGCCATAAATGATACAAAATAATATAACACTAATTTAGGTAAACACTTAAAATATTGAGAAATTATTTTAGCGCTAAAATCCAATTTAGTCAAAATAGACTTTTTAGAGCTATATTTAAAAATAATAATATACTATTTAGAGGGTGTCTAAACCAAGTTTTGAAAGTATATACAGGTCAAGCCCAAAATATAATTTTGAAAACTATAATTTATATATTTCTTTAATACACAATTAACTAAAGAAAATGATAATAGTAATATTAATAATAATAAGAAGTAATTATAATAATGATAATGATATTTATGATAATAATAATAATTATAATATAATACTAATGATAGATATAATAATAATACTGATAATGAAAAAAGAAAAAAAATATCAAAATATCTACTGCTCTCCTCGTGATCCAACAGAGAGAGAGAGAGAATGATTAAGAATCAAAAGAAAAAAAAAGTTAGAGTGAGAGAAAGAGGCTGAGAGAGAGAGTGGAGCGGAGGGAGTGGGTTTCGGCCGGCGGCGAAAGGGTCGGTGGTCCGGCGGGGCACGGGGGAAGAGAGAAGGAAGACTGACGGCAGGGGATCGGAGGAGTAGGCGGAGGCTTGGGAAGGTCGGCAACGGACTCGCCGGTGGCGGAGCTGCGCGTTGCGACGGTGGCGGAGCTATGCGCTACGACAACGGCGCAGCTGTGCGCTGCGACAATGGCCGACGAGCCGGAGAGCGCGGCGTCCACAGTGGGAGCGACGGGCGGCGGTCACGGCGGACGCGGATCTGGTGGAGACGGGGAGGAGATAGGGCGGCGCCGGGGATCAGCGGCTGTGGGAGGTGGCGGAGGCCGATCGGCGGAGGGTTTGGAAGGGGATCGGGAGGCGGATGGTTCCAAGAGCTACCGGCGGCTGAGGGCTGGCAAGTGCGGCGCAAATCGGAGGGGTAGCGGTCTTCGGCGGACAGGGGCGGAGGAGAAGGGGGCTCCGCTGACGCGGGCTGCGTGTGAAGAGAGGCTGCCGTTCTCCGGCGGATCGGCGCGGGAGTGGGTCGAGAGGGGTTCCGGTGACTGGGCGGATTTAGGACACGGCGTCGAGGCTGGGAAGGAGGTCGGCGTTGGCTACGGCTAGGTGCGGTGTCGACGGAGGTAAGCTTAGGTTAGGGTTTTCTTCTTCTTATACTAGATGATGGTGATGGTATGGGGCCACGGTGGTGGCGGTGTTGGTTTGGCCGTCCTCGGGACGAGGTCGGGGCTGCGGCGTGGTTGTGCGTCGGGGGACTGCTACGATTGATTTGCTGGTTGTGTATGGGTTGGCAGTGGACGTTGGTCGGTGGCAAGGGTGGCCGTGGCTGGTGTTGGATAGTCGGGAGAAGTTGGGGTACTGGCCGTGGGTTGACGTACGTCGAGGGTGAGGGCAGTAGGGGGTCAAGGTGGTGATGGCGGTCTAGGCTAGGGCTAGGATTAGGAATAGGGTTTGGGAATTTATTGATGTCGGGGTGTGTCCGACACGGGGAAGAAGATGAATAATGTATATGTAAACTAATGGAATAAGATTTGGACGATGGAACACGGACACGGGGTACGCACCATTGGTTTGTGTAATTTGGTGGATGAATAATGAATTGGTGGAGTACCTACCTATTTATAGGATGTGGGAATTCCCAATTAGATATGGACTAGGATATTTAAAACCCAAATTAGATAAATCATCTATTTAAATTAAATCAATCAAATCAAATCCAATCCAAATCCAATTAAATCTAATCAAAATTTTTTTTTTTAGTTTAAAATCAATAGGATAAATCAAATTCCAAATATGGATACTAATTAAAATAAATCCAAAAATCAAATCACGATTTAAATCTCCACAAAATTTCCAAATATATTTTCCAAAAATATTAATAATAATAATTTCAAAAATTGTATTTTTATTTAAAATAAACTAATAAATATTTACGAGATATAGGTATGCACAAATATTCTTTACATAATTATACTTTCTAATATACCATTTTATAGGAAAAATACTTTATAATTATAACAGCATAAATGAAAGGCTTTTCATAATTAAAACCATAAAATTGAAATGATAGCTTATATTATTTTGAAACTATAAAATAATAAATAAAATATTTTTCTAAAATATGTACGCTCGCACATATTCGCACTCGTCGAGCAAAAATAAAATTTCGTACGCGACGTAAAATACGACTACGCGACGTACAATACAAAATTTTAAATCCGTACAAATATTAATAATAAAAAAATAATTAGTAGAAATTTAGGGATTTTACAATGGGGTCCGAATGTAGATAGGTATAGTAGAGGGGATAAATAAGAACATTTAGTTTCACTCCATGGAACTAACAAAAATATTGTTGAATTCATATTTAAAGCTATAAGCAAGATTCATAGCATTAGTTTCAACATTAGTCTTGGTCCCTCTCCCAAAGTATCACTTCAACATTTTCTCAAATCCATGTTGTTTTACTCTCTTTTTTGTAGTGGTGACCATGCATAGGTTAACGCACAACAAAACTTAGGGCTTGTACCAATGAAAAAATTAGATGAGCAATAATAATATCTAAAGACCTCAGCATGCAATAATTACCTCAAATTCAACAATAGTGGCTTCATGGCTACCAATTCCGCTAGACCAGAACTGAGCAATAGCCAATTCCATAGTCAGGCCACCTTGTACAGGAAATGTGAAACTTTTCAGTAAGGGAGATGAAAATGTCGCAACAGCCTCCCATTTAACAGGCCTCTTCAAAGGACAAATATGTATAGCAAACATTAGGTGTGCTAAACTTAACCAGCTTTGCGTAACCAATAGTATTAAGAGTTTGCAGCTTCAGCTGCGTACAAATAAAATTAAAACATAGTTTTCTCAAGGTAGGTACATATCAAGTGGTACCTGAAGGGTATCAATAAAAAATCTCCTGGCAGTATCAAATCCAGACGTCCGTATTGTTGCCTCAGCCCATGTAGCCCCAAGTGGAACCTCAATAAATCTCCTCTCAATATGACCTGGTATATGAATTAGGCAATAGTAAGTAGCCTCTAAGAAACACATAAGCTATAGCCTAAGTGCAAATCAAAACAAGGAATCACGTAAGATCCAGCTCAAAAGTTAAATCAGAACTCCCGTCTTTTTCATAAATAGAAGAAATTAGAAACATAACCTATGGAACATGCCCCAGTGACTTGAGAAAAATGATTAAATTACACAATCATGTACTATAATAAAAAATCTTGGACCTGTAAGAGTTTGTCCAAGTGGCATCTTCATTTAATTAGAAGATATAACAAAACATATAATTTTCCAAGACCAAAGCACTACTTAATGAAAACCCTAGAAAACCTTAGTATTCCAGGTGTGAACTAAATGCATCTCTAAACCATCTCTACTACACAAACTGGTCATAATTCTCCTGAGCAGACCTATCCAATCGCGTTGAGAGAAAAAAAAATTAGCTCACTAACAAGCAACGATCCATGTCTGGCCCAGCTGATTCAAACCAGCGGAGGAATTGACCTAATTTTACACAGTCCTCTAAGAAGATACGATGCTCCTATAGTTAAGCATGCAGGCAACCTAGCAAGCACGTGCCTCCGTAAAATGAATACGATACCCATGTTGCGTCATATGGAACAAGACACAGACACTACAAGATACACTAGGACATGCCAAAACTAGTGTCGTATCTGTATAGTGTAGTTATCCATGTCCCTGCAAATAGCATGCAACTTATTTGGAGAAATTTATGTATCATCACTAAGTAAAGCAAATGAGTTTCTCTTTTTCAAACAGAATCATTACTATCACATTCCAAAGGTTTCTCAGCATTAAATAAATCGAGATACAAACCAAAATCGGAGAATCTCTTCTTCTGTATGTGAAGGAACTCCGCGTACTCCGGCTCCCCGTCCTCCGTCTTGTGCAGCTGAAGCACCAGCGGCCGCCTAGTCACAATTCGTAAAAAATTCCCCCAAAAAAAGACACATCAAAACCCTACAGATATCCGAACTCTTGACTAAAATTAATCAAAGATTCCAAAGAAGATTCTACCGGATCCGTGGAAGAAAAAGTCTCTCCCGATGATGATCTCCAGAACCAACAACTTCCCCGAGCTCTGAACTCGAAGAAACAAGCAAAATTAGCTCCTAAAGAGTGAGAAAAAGAAGAAAAAAGAAGCTCCGGAACCCTAACACTGACCTGTCCTCCGACGACGGCGACGGCGGGGAGCGCCTCCCATAGGGTGGGCAGGGCACCGTCGGCGCCGCCGTGGTCGCCGAGGACTGTGCACGTGCGCTGGATGCGGTTGACGTGTCCGATCAGGCTCTCCATCGTCGTCATCTTTAAAACCAAAACCCTAGATATTTTTTTGGATCTTTCTTGAGAGGAAATGGAGGAGGAGTGTTGCCCTCCTCGAAGATTTTGGATCTAAGGTTAGGGTTTTGGAGTTGGGGGAGAGGAGGGAGATGAAAGGAGGAGAAGAAGAAGACCAGAATGTTTTGGAGGAGAGACGGGCTATAGCAAGAATTTTGCCAACAATTAAACTTAAAAAATATTACAAGTTTGCCACCGCTCTAAATTATTAATAACGCTTTGTTTTATAAACGTTATAAAAAGCCCAGAATTAGCCTAAACCGTCATAGAAAAAAGGTATTTCGAACTTTGATGACGCTTCTTTATCAGCCGTCATGAAATCCACTTATCAAGCGTCATTAATAGGTCTTTTTGTTGTAGTGCATATGGCTAGGGTGTTTGTGATTGTATATATACACAAGGCCGACAGCAGTTGGAGGATATTAGCGTTCAAGGTAGAGAGCGTGGTTCAAGGATACGCTCATTATCTTGTATTCTAAAACAGACACATGAGCAGAGATAAAGGACCGCAGACCCACTTCGAACTGCCGAGCGTGACTCTCTATTGTAGGCAAGAACGATCCAACAAATTTGACCAGTCCGTTGAATTCTGTTGCGTACTGTTGTACCATCATATTCTCTTGCTTCATCTATATAACTTTATTTTCTTTTTCTTATCGAACGGTTGTAGGAAGGCACTTAATTTTGAACGCCTGTCAAAAGGTTGCCTAAGAGATTGCCACTGTCTCATCATTATGTCAGATTGTTCGCTTTTGCATGACCCACCAGTCGTATGTGTTCAATCGGAGTAGAAGTTGAGCACATGCGAATTTCTTGGACTCATCTACGCCTAGAAGCTCAAAACGGTCTTTCAACTCCTCCAACCAATCGATCACCAGATAAGGGTCTTCAGTACCGCAGAAGGAAGTGGGTCAATTTTTTGTAAATTTTCACACCTCAAAGTTGGAACTTCTTGGTATTGCAGGTAGTCGTTCAAGTACCTCCGGCTTGATTTTGATCGATTGGGCCACAGGCTCGGTTACGGAATGAGTCATTGCAGAGTTGTTGTTAGCCATAATTTTCTGGATGATTTATTTAAGAGTATCAAGATGCTTATGCTGTAACTTGAATTGTGTATCAAAATAGGCCTTAAATTGGGCATGTCGTACCTCAGCTTGTCTCCGCTGGTCTTCAACATGATGTCGATGCTGTTCGTTCAGGCGCTGATTGGGCTCGGCCTGTCATTATTGCGCTTTCAGCATACGCATCATCCGTTTCATAGGGGCGTTTGAGTGCTCGAGCCTTGAGCTACTCGAACTGCTCGAAGCACTTTCTTCATTCCTGCCCGCAGCTTCTTCGGCTTCTAAAAATAGAAGGCAACTCATATCAGTCTCAGAAAATGTTATAGACTCACTGTATGCAACAACTTATCTCATTGACACGAGGTTATAGGTTTGAGACTCAAATAAAAGGCCAAAGGATGTAAAGCCGTACTCTGATACTATTGTGTCACATCCCAATTTTGAAGAATTGATAGTCGTCTCTCGGACGTGATGCCGTATGAGCCTAGGTTGCGCTCGCACAAGGCATTTTCATATGTTTATCCGAAACACAATAGCAAGAGAGTGTGCAGAGTAAATTGAACACATTAAATGAAAGAAACTTGAGCTTTATTGATAATAAACATCATATTACAGACTCTATACAAAGGTGTTAAGTGGGCTTACAAACTAACTCCATTACAAAATAAATATTGATAAGATAGTCGTTCCATATATCACACTTTTTTATACAACCAAAATATGCAGACACCTTGAATAGGGAAGAGTTGAGCCATCTTGGCTTGGACGGTTGCGGATGTCTTCAAAAAATGAGAGTTTTACCTTCAAACACTAGCGAGGCTTCAAAAGGTTGTAATGTCACATTTAGTTCTTTGGCACGCTATCTGGGGTCAAAGTACCTATGGACAGCGATGATCAGTACAATCACATGTACTGGTGGATGGCAAATTAAATCATGTGCTCTCATTTGGTTCAAGTATTTAGGTGAATTATGCAGTATATTTAGTGATCTTTCTAGCCATCCTAATCAGTTTCATGCAAGCAGTTTAACGAAACATAAATAAGATAAATTATGCTAGAACTTACCCAGGATAGAGAGTGCCGTGCAATATAAAGCTTACCATCATTTTCCTAGTCAGTTTGATAACAATTCATAGCAAGTGGGTGATGTGAAGGTCACTGGCATTAACTGTCATGCCCCGATTCAGTGAATCGTTCGTTCTCGCTTTGATTCACGCCGAATCGTTCATCCTCGCTTGGGCATGATGCCGTACAAGTCTGGTATTGCACTTGTACAAGGCAAATATGGTATATAATTGATAATCTTCAAATATGAAAGCATCGCAGCGATAGAAGCAGATAAATTAAAGTTAATGAGGACATTCTTTCTTATCGAATATAAACACATCACTGATTTTTAGTAGCGGAGATAAGCAGATAACTTAAAGTCGCACAAAGATATATAAAAATGTATTCTCTTTATTTATAATTGAAGTAGAGAACATTGATTGCAATGGAATACAAAGTTTATAACACATCTCACTTTATATTGACAGTCAACTGAATAAATGCCATAGAGCTTACATTTGATATTTTGATACATTGGATTATAACTCGATATATCGACTTGGATTACAACTTATTGGTACAACTGATTACAATGTTCCGTACATTATCCCCTTTATAAGCAGATTTACATATCTTTTGTAAGGAGAGCTTCTGCATGTCCAATAAATCTTCGATGTTGCTAGATCAATCAAGCTAATCTTCGTGTATAAAACTTTCTAAGCACGAGCACCTAAAAAGAATGCCCACAACGTAGGTCAGTACATCATCTATGTACTAGTGAGCAGAACCAGAGCTGACACTAAGTGGTCAATTTTAGCAAGCATTTATTAGATTAATCTTTGTAGTGTGGGCCTAACATCAGTTTATAGTTCTTAGGTAATTTCATATTGAAGCATGTAAATAGTTTATGACGTTTATCATATGAGGAGCAACAGAAATTTATAGACATCATGGATTCTCATGCTTCATTTTACAGCAACAGTTTAGTATGTATGTCCTAGTTAAACAGTATTTTAAGCAAGGCATTATTGTAGCATACTGTTTTATAAGGTCCAGCAATTTATAGCAACACTTATGGAAATGCAATAGTAGCAGTATTGCATTAAACATACTACGCATGTTCTAGTAATTCTTATGGAAGGCAACATTATTTCGTTTAAAATGTTAAGCAGGAAAGTTGAACCAACATATATTGAATATATCACATTTAAGTGATTTCTTATCGATAGCCTATTCCGTCGTACCTGCATCAAATACAGGTTAGATATTACACTTACTCTTCCTACACAAGGCATTTATTAGCATGCATCCTGACAACATGACCATCGGTATTAGTGCACCATTTTAGACTTGCCATATAGGACTTTGAAGGGTATGCGATGCGCCATTCACCGGGTTGCGAGCCCGAATCAATGTTTCGATACCTCTTGCCACAAAAGCACGATAACATTTTCTTCTAGGCCGAATCGGTCCCCAGGGCCCTGGGAACCATACGAGAAAACAATACCTTGTATACAAGTTGTCCATAACCATGCGAATGCATGTCTAACTCGATCTTGTTCGAAGTTGCATGGTGAAATTTTATGATAAGTAAAGGTAAAATTATATTATCTCACCCTATCATGTCGTGTTCAATGACTTATCATTTCCATCGTTTACCATCATTTCCACTTGGTGATCTCCGCGATCCCAAGCCTTATCATTTCTTGTTTCATGGATTCACTATAACATTTTGCAATGCATCCTTCCACGAGGGATAAATAGTATTTCATTCATTTCATTGGGATAGTTATCTTTCATTTTATTGCTCATAAGAAAATAGGAAACATCTTATTTCTTTGTAATAGTTATACATTGTGTACATGATTCTAGTGTTTTATTCAGTTCAGCAACATTTAAACATGAGGGACAATATTATCAATTCATTCCCAAGCATCAATTCATATTTGTAGTTCAAGTGTTATTCGTTCAGCAGTTTTAACATTAGCATCTCAATTATTCAGCATTCAAAGTATAGGACATTAGGGACATATTCTAGCAACTCATTACTCCATTTTAATAAGCATGAAAGAGTAGGAAGGGAGGACAGTTCCATTCAGTTGTATCGGGGTCTTTCCATTCTATCACATATATTCCCACTAGACGTAGCCCTACCAGCGGCCACGTTCCAACACCCATCCCATCTACCCAGTTAAGAGAGACTACATCGGTCTTAATTATTCTTATTTCTAACCCAAGTCATGGTCCAACATTCTGATCGCATCCAATAAGCCAACCAAATACCTCACGCGGAGCGGGGTATTACATTAACTATCCATTATAGTGCCTAGTTAGATAGGGTCCTTCCAACGCAAGTGGCGAGCTCTGTTGCAAGTTATTGAATTACCCGTTGCTTAAACCCAGCTCGGCTATACCATGTTTCCTCCTAGGCCGAATCGGTCTCGTGGCCCGGGGTTACCGTTTGAGAAAACAAATGCCCTTGTGCACAAGTTATCCATGATCGTGCTAGACTAAACTAGTTATTCAAGCATGGTCTATGATTCATAGTAAACTTAACTAAACTCGGCATATCCCGCCTTGTCATTTTGCAGTGTATATTTATTGGTTCATTCCCTTTTGCTTAACGTAGTTTGATAGAGTGCATATTATAAGCATGCATATAAACAGTTCTATGATAAGCAGTTTTATAGCCCGTATAGGTTAGATGTCGTGCAATAGTTTATTGGAATAAGCCTTTGTGTCATTGTATTTACAACTTAACATAGCATATGTTAGTATCGACAATATATTAGAGAAGAGGGTCGAGGGGAGAAGGGTCAGCCACTCACCTTAGTCTTAGTTGAGGTGAGGAACTGGTTGGCCACGCTTAGATGTCGCCTACGTGATCACCTGAAATCGCATAAGCAATTGACTAGAATACTGTTACATTCAAGGAGTTCGATACAAAATACGAAGTTCGAAACCGCAAGCCATGAAAAGCATCTAAAACATTCACGAAAATGCATTCACGAAACCCAAAGCCAAAGAGCAAGTGCAGTAGGAAAAGCAGTACAACGTAAGATCTCTTCCGACTCAGCCGCAGAGTCTATCCTCGTGGCACAATCCCCTTAATATGGGATTTACTTTCGAAGAAGCCTTTCGATAACGAGAAAAGGATTTTCATTCAATCGTTCCCGTTCGTCATCGATCCCAATCTATCTGTTCTGGCTGAATCGATAGCGACATTGCTCATTTCTAGCGCACCCCGTGGACGAAAATGGGGCATAATGTAGGGACGGGGCACTACATGCACCACCCTGCGGCGAGCTATGCATGCTTTTCCCCTCCACCGGCTTCCATCATCAGCGTTCGGTGCCGCCAAGCGCCCAAATTCGGTGAGCCCCCTCTCTTTCCAGTTTTCTTCGCCTCCTCATCTCGTGAGCTCTCCAATATTGGGTTGTTTAAGTTTGGTCGCTTATGTTGTTTTTTTTCATTTTCTTTTCTTTGGGCTGAGGAGCCCATTGGAATAGTAGGGCCTAAGCAATTCTGGTAATCTAGAATTAGTAAAGAGCCAAGGTTCTAATTATTGTGTTTAGGTGTAATGGTTGATGTTTTTGTATTATAACTAGTATTTTGACTACATGTATATAAATATATTAGTATTGTTATTATTATCTACTAGGGATTATTGAAATATATAGTCAATATTTCAAAAAGAAAATTGTATTTGCGAAAATATAGTATTGGGCTTTGGCCCGATATTTCAATTAATCTTCTAGATAAAAAAATTAGACTTATAGGATTAGATAATATATGACCTTGGGGCTTATATTTGATTCTAAGAAATTATTAATAACGATTTATTTTCATAAAATAAATACTTTCTTAAAGGAGTTAATACCGATTAGATACAAATATTTTCTTAATATATATATATGTAAATAAAATACTTTTGGTGCTTTTAAAATAGGTAATATTTTCTAATAACTTTTCTAAAGATATATGCTTTATATAATTGTTGCCTGCGAGTATAATTTTCTCTAAGGGATTAAATATAACTTGTTCTTTTTCAATTGGGATATATAAATATTTTCTAAGATATGTTTCGACTAAAGGACTAACTTCTCCTTAAATCAAATTCCTCTAGATTCGACACCTTGATCATGGCTAGTCGTGTTCATATTTCTTTTGCCAACTTTGTGCTTCTTCACATCAGCCCTAACCAATTGGACGATTCTGAACGCAATGGCACTATCTATTTCACCAGCTAAAGACCCAGGCAAGTATATTTTTTTGTGTGTTTTCGATATTGATATTTACTATAATTGCATATAAAAAATATTTACTATAATTGTATGATTAGTGACGTTATATTTGATTTTTGACACATTTCTTACACAGATTAATGTCATACGGATTTTAGTCATGATACCATATTTTATCGTGTCTGTTTTACCGTATTTCATGACCAATTATCGTGACTAAACCATGTGTAGTAGTCGGATGGGAAAGTACGTACTAAGTAGATATATGATTAACCCCGTAGATTGTGCATTTATTTTATATTTTATGTAACATAGAACGTGTGAATGCAAATCCTATGTAGACCGTGCGGTGTAGTGGACCAGCCTGATCACATATTGAAAGGTGTACTTCAAATAACGTAGATGGTTATGTTTTATTATTCTATGCTTTACTTGCCTTATAGTTCATGACAAATTGTTCCACCATATTCTTCGTACCATGTTTTAAAGTTATTTATTTCATCACGTATATCATTTCGATTCACTTTTTAATAGTCATTATCATATATTTGGAACTCCATGCTTGAATTGTACTCATTCTATTCTTGACTGGAAACCAATTTTTCAGATAGTCGCCTGCTACACTATGCTTTCAAATCCTTGGAAGAGAGATGGGTATATGTTGAGGTCAACCTACAGAATAGTTAGAAATTTTAAATTTGTTGTATTAGATTTTGTGAGACTTTGTATTTTCTACAAATGTAATCTTTTCGAATATTTTAATTTGGTTAGTTTTCTGAATGAGCGAATAAAGTAAATTTATGAGCATTATTGTGACCTCAGCATTATGGTCTAGATAGCTTACTGCGTCAATTCTTTGACGTAGGCTGGACTTGGTCACACACTCGCATCCCAAAAAGCGGGTGTAGATCGTGACAAGATTGGATGATGATCAAATAACGAGAAAATCAAAAGATAATTCGAAAAAAGAAACTTATAAGATAATCAACTAATTAACCCCGTTATGCGAAATCTAATCTTCTAACTCGTTGAATTAGATAAACAATCAGCAATGAACCTACAAAAAACTAAGATGACTACACAAGCACTAAAACTAATCTAAAATTGACTAAATTTAACTTTTTTATCACTTGGAGTTTATCTGCATAAATCCAACCTTCCAATTCTACTATAATTATGTTTAGCAAATCCTTAAATTTTCTGTTGAATCAATCTATGATCTATGTTTCTTAATCCTAGAAGTCAACTGATCAAAGTTTTGAATGTTTCACCATCCATCTATCCTACCTTATTACAAGATTTACCCCTGCTTCTCAATCATGATTTCCTACAATTAACATGATTATGAATCTATTACTCAATGAAGACCAATTCCTTTATTTCTAATATTTCTTTGGCAACTACTAAAAATTTCTTCTATAACCTTTCTTCCAATCAGATCATGTTCTTCTAGCCAGATTCTAACTTAAATTATTAAGTTACAGTCCTACATCTTCTTTCTTGCAAAATCGTACAACCCACAAACTTTTGATTTATCTTCTTTCTACCAAATAAATTCCAAGCTAGAAGATCTATAACTCCTCTAAGACCTATTACAAAACTTGCTTACCTAAGATCTACCCTTAGCTAACTAACCTCATTGGAAAAATGCTAATTCCCAAGGACACCTAAAATAAGCTAGGTAACCTATCTATGTTTTTCCCATATATCTATATAGCTATCAACTAAATATATACATATATCCACAAATGTATATTGACTATTTGATATACATAATTATCAAAGGATATATAGATATATAGCAATCAAAATATGAAACTATCAAGAAAATACGTGCAATACACTTGGTTGAACCATGAAAGAGATTGGGCCAATAGATGTTGGAAAATAGTCCTAATGAGTTCTAGAAAATCAAGTATAAATTTTATATAAAATCTGAAAATGGGATCAATCACTAAGATCTAAAATAAGGCCAAAATTTAAATAAATCAAGATAACTTTTGATAAAACTGTCAATGGCGATAAGAGGCCAAACATGATATATAACATGGATATAGTCTCAATAGTATCCGAAAATCATATATATCTGAAATCACTTTTCCTAGAGTTCATGTCCTGCCAGTATGCATCTGGCTGCAGTGAACCTTTGGTTTCATCACTCAAATAATGATAGATTACCAAATATTCTATCAACTTTATCCAATATTGTTGGAACAACTCAAGAGGTCAAAATATTATGCTTTTAGGACATAGCCTCAATAATATCTGAGAACCTATGAATACCTAAAATTACTTTGACTTGGATCCCATGCCTCGCCAAAGCGCAGTTGGCTACATTAAACCCCATTCTCCATAATTCAGATAAATGATTTCAATGCGCATCTGTCACGCCATAGTAGGTTGTCGAATTTATTTTTAACTTTATCCATACGAATAGCAAAGAAGTTTCTGAAAATTCAAACAAGTCCCAAGTTAATCATGACAGGAAAAGATGTAGATATTTATACTTCTAGTGTTAGTACCGGTTCTTGAGAATCAAACGATCGATTACCAGAAGAAAGGATTGAGGTGTACAAAGAAAATATATGCTTTTGGACCTTTCTCTATTTCAATAATTTCCAAAAAAAACTGTAGACTTTAAATCGATCCAAACTGACCGGATAATTGAGTTGGCTAAAAATAGAGGGAGTGAGGATGCGGTTTGGCTTGAATAATATCTTCGGCTTCTTTAGGAAAAGCTTGACATACGATGGAATCATCTTGGAAAAATAATTCCTTATAGTCGAGGAAAATCAAATTGGAAATCGACAAAATCAACAATGAAATCCGAAATAAGTTTTATAAATAGTACGGTTTCAAGTTAGGTGGAAGAAACCAATGAAAATATTCCAGCTCTGGAAATTACTCAGGGAATATTAACCTATATCGAAAGGATTTTGGTGAAATGATTTCTTATGGTCAATGAAAAGGTTGGAGAACTAAAGAGGTAAGTTGGGCTAAAAAGTTAGTCTATGGGTTCTATAATAGAATATTTGAATTGTTTCAAAGGAAGTCAAATTAAAGTAGTTAAGCAAAACCAAACAAAAAATTTGATGGAATTGGAAAATTAGTCATTGATGAGAGGTTTGATAAAAAGAGTCAAAACTTCTAAAAGAGTAATTTGCCTTGTCCATAATGATTTAGAAACTAATAGGAAAAGGTAATCTTCTGGAAACCGAGAATTATCACTTTTAGCCATCTATGAGAAGATATAAACAGTAGCACATATAGTATATATATATATATATAATCGTACAATCGTACTAAGTTGTGATTGTGCATCCTTATTCCAGCAGGATTTCTAATAGTACTCTAAAGCCTAAGTACCGTTAAGATTAGACGAAGACCTACATGGTCCACTATTAAAACATGTCACGACTCGCTCCTAGATTTTTGGATACGAATCGGACAAGCCCAACCTACGTTGTGGACACAACGTAGTAAGCCGTATTTAATCTCAGAAAAAACTCCAATATTATGATATCAATCCTACCTCTATCCCAGAACTAGTAAAAATATAATCCAATACACACTCACATGATCAAAGATTACTATATATTTTAGTACATTATACATATCCAGCCTCCGGAGATAAATCCGGTAACTAATTCCATAATAAAATAATAATACATCTGTTTCGTGGAAACTATCTAATACATAAAATATATGCATCTGGTCTTCTAGCATCTTCTATGAGTCGTCATCAACTCTAGCGCCAACCTCATGCCCTGGTCTAATATGTCAATGATCCAGTCAGAAAAGGAACAAAGTATAATCCATAACAGTAAAACAAATACAACATATGCACTAGTAAATATGTAATAAAACATGACTAACCTGAATCACCTAAGATGCATAATTTACTGAAACTTGAAAAAGAATATCATAACACGTGATTTAAAATACATAGAAAATATATGAAAACCTGGGTAAAGATCATGAATAAGAATAAGTATATGGTATGGCTCAATCACACGTGCATAAGTGTACGATTAAGCTCTCATTATGAATTCCTAAGTTGGACTTTGGTCACATACCCGCAGTATTTCTCCTCCCCAAGTACCAGTAAAGTATAAGAGCATAATAACTATAAGCATATGACCAATCGGGTAACAATGTGTCCAACATGAATATAAGTCCATATGAAATAAATAAATCAAAGCCATAGAATGTACTTACCTTGTCCTGGGTGATCAACTATTTGTTAACTATCTATATAGACTAGCAATTAATAGAATATCACTAACTATATATATATATATATATATATATATATATATATATAGTCTAGCCACTATATATATATATATATATATATATATATATTAAAAAAAAAATATATATATATATATATATATATATATATATATATATATACACTAGCTAGAGTATATATATATATATATATATATATATATATATATATATATACTGGCTAGAGTATATATATATATATATATATACATATATATATATATATATACTCTATATTTATATATATATACTCGCTAGACTATACATATATATATATATATATATATATAAATATATATATATATATATATATATATATATATATATATATATATATATATATATATATATAGTCTAGCGAGTATATATATATATATATATATATATATATATATATATATATATATATATATACTGGCTAGACTATATATATATATATATATATATATATATATATATATATATATATATATATATATATATATATATATATATATATAATCAGTAAAAAAAATATATATATATATATATATATATATATATATATATATATATATATATATATATATATATATACAATCAGTAAATTAGTTTTAGTTTAGCAAATGTTTATAGCACAATAATTATAAATACTAGCATAATATTATAGCAAATTAATATTAGTTAAATTATAAATACTAGTAAAACATTTTAATTAACAAAATATTTTTAACTAAGTTAACTATATATAATCATGGCAAAATATATTTGTTTAGAGTAAAACAAATATTTGCTATCTAAAAGTAACGCTAAGAAATTTAAATACAAATTGATGTCTTAATACCATAATAATAATAATAATAATAATAATAATAATAATACTAATTACTACTAATTATTTATAATCCTAGTCTAGTCCAGAACAGTAACCATGGCCCGGCCCACACAACTGGACCAGGGCTTGGTCTTTCTTTATATTTTTATACAGATCACTCTAGCCCGATAGAACACCAACCCAGCCTGCCTCTCCTGTGTAAAACCTAACCTAATCTCTCATACTCTCTCTATCTTTCTCTCTCTCTCTTCACTCATCAACCGCAATAGTAACCAAAAATGCTAACTTCTTTACTCACTCACTTTCTCCACAGTCGATTCTCTCCCTCATAGCCGCCATAGAAACCCTAATCTTATTCCTCTCTCTCTCTCTCCCTATACTTCACTCACATCGCACACACACGCACTCGAATCACCTAGCCACCAAAGAAAGACCCTAGCACTACCTTCTTTCTCTGTACCTTTCTATACTCAGTCGGAGTTTCCCCAAAACCCTAGCAGAAAGAAAAACAAAAAGAAGAAGAACAAAAAAAAGAAGATGAGAAGGTTCGAGAATGAAGTTGGTACTCAGCATGGGTACCACACTGGTGGCAGTGGCTGGTCGGTGGCGGATCTGACGATGATAGAGTACAAGGCGCCAGATCTAGCGGGGTGATGACATGGTCGAGTGGTGGCTCAAACTTCGAAGAGTCAATACGATCTTCGAGGAAACGCATGGTTCCCTAAATGCAGTGACGGTCAATCTCCTTTCGGCGGTGCTTTAAGATATGTTAGCGGTCGTCAGGGACTCCAGATCTGGATACAGGGTCCAAACACAACGGCGAGCGGGGTGCGGCTTCCATAAGGCGGTGCTGAGATAGTAGCTCAATTTTAGGTGTGGATCTCTAGACAGCGGCATCTGTTGTGTTCGTTACGGCGGATCTCGACGAGCAGCGACTAGACTCGGCCAAGAACCACCGGATGTGGTGAGGTGGTGGTGGTCGACGGCTCTATTCGATCACTGGTGGTCTCGACAAGGCAGATCCATATCCTGACTACTACAGGACTATTCGATGTAACAAAAGGTTGAACGAACTTTTTGCTTTATTAATCTTTTAAGTCATCTGTGTACAAAGAAGAAAGTCCTAAACAGATTATTCTAAGTACAGGGAGAAGAGGTTTCTGGGAAAGTATGGATATCGAGCACTGCATCGGCTCTTTTACTCCGTTGACAATCTCACGACGAATCAACCTTGCTATGGCTTTCTGGCACCTTTGATGGAACTCTGGGGTTACCGATCAAGAGGTTGTCTGGATGAGAAGATCCTTTGAAGATGGTTGGTTGGTTAGTTTTTTGGTTGATAGGTGGATGAGGATGGTCGATTGTCAATGTTACCTCTGTCTTTTTGATGCTTTGGTGGAAGAAGAACTCCTTTTATTTATAGAGAACCGAGCACATATGCGATGTACATTAGTATTCCTAAGATATGAAAGAATCTATCGTCATTGTACGGTACAGGCTTCTGCGGTACTTACACATGGCGAACATCGAGATTTTCCTCAAACGAGATCTCTGGTGGTTATAAACATAACCGAAGAAGATGACTCATGGTGCGTACTGATTTGCTTGTTCGGATACAGCCGAGTAAATTTTAGGATTTTATCCTGGATTTGTAGTCTAATTGATCCTTATCTAAGATTTAAATCAATTTGATATGATATCAATCATGATTTAATCCCAATCTTCTCTGTAAGTGGCAGTTTAAACAAACCAATTAGGGTAGACCTATGCTTCCTGTGCCTCTAGTGAGGACTAAGTGCTGCTGGGCTTCTGGGGCGACGAGTAGATCGTGCTTCTGGAGACGACGGAACCTCTGTACTTTCAGACAGTGAGTGGACTTGGCTTCGAACGACGATGAGACTTATGTGCGTATAGAGCAACTTATGAAGCTGTGTTTCGAGCTACCATAGTCACTGTGTTGTAGGCGACAAGTAGGCTTGTGCTTCAGGTTAGCTTTTGGAGCGACCGGTTTACTTGCATTGGTTGCGATGGGAGTTCCCAAGTCTCTTGTAAAGAAGTAACTTAAGCTTCTAATCCGGAGCAGATGACTGAATTGTAGAAATACAGATGGTTTGAGCATATCACCATCCTGTACCTCATGCAGACGCAGGTAAGTAGCTGCGCCTTTGAATAGTGAAGGCGTTGGGTGCAAAGGAAAGGGTATGACACCCTTGCGCGTCTGAGATTGGCATAGGAAGATAGTTGCGCCTTTGGAGTGCATACACTGGCTTCTGGAATAAAAGAAGGAGAGAAGGGCCCTACCACCATCTTGTTCCTGAGGTTGGCACAGGCAGGGTGGCTTCTTCAAGGTGCTGGATTGCTAATACGCTTCTGAGAGGCTACGCCCACAAGAATATCAGAACATGCTTTGGTGGAGATCAATCCTCCAACGTGTGTATCGAGAAGAAGGAAGGCTGCGCTTCAATGAAGACTGCATCCCTTGCAGATCCCTCTAGACTTCTGTCGAATCTGTACAAGATCCTTTGTAGAAGAACAGAATTAGTACTTTATGTATAGTCATGATGTGTCTATACTAGACTTTGGTAGACATGACAATAAAGGGACTTCTTTTCATATTATCTGTTTTGTCTTTTTAGCACTGAGACTGTGAACTTTATATCTTTTGTGCTTTGGCGAAGGGATGTCTTCAGCTGAAATTTTTTATGCTTGTACAAGACCCCCTTCAAAGTGTCCAGAACTTGAGTCAAGCTCGGGATACTTCGAGCAGAAGCATGAACATACGTCAGGACTGTATGAGCTGGGTGATGGATGGTGTCATGCCTAGCTCTTAGCATTAATGGTCCCGAGTCATTATTTCAGAGCATAGGCTCCTGATGGCTTCTTGATATTGGAGCATCTTGCATCATTACAGGGATCGCGAATCTCTTTAGCAGACGGGGTTTAGAGTCATGTTCCTCTGGTTACTCGTAGTACTGTCATCTGCCATGGAGTGGAGCTTTAGCTTAACTTGTAAGCTTTTTTCTGACCGATGTCTGGCTCATGCTTGGACCATGCGAACAGCCTATAAAAAGGACTGTCCTTCTTCAGGAGAAGACTCAGCTACTTCAATAATGGCCTTGGTTGCCCGATGTTCAGCTCCCGACGACCCTAGAGTTTGCTTGAGGTGGCCGTCGGTGGAAAATCTTTTTATCCAAAGAAGTTGTATTAGAATACCATTGGATCTCGAGATGTCCCATGCCATGGATATCATGGGCGTCAATGTCATATCGGATCTCTGCTTCCTGGGTTAGGATTGCTTACCATTCTGATCGAGGAATAGCAAGGCCTGGTGCTGTGGTTGCTCTCGTCGGCCAGCTGGGGAGATTGGAGAGTCATGTGCTGGTCTTCATCCCCAGCTCGGGCCAGTAGCAACTTCGGGCGGTGTCTTCCTTTTGAGCAGTAAATGATTAGCTCTGTCACTTCCTCACTCGTGCTATTAAGAGCTTGTACCAAAATTTTAGCGTTTTTGTTTCTTTTGTGTATGTAACTATGAAGAGTCTGTAATAGGTCTTTGTAGCCACATATTTTTATATGTAGAAGCTTTCTTGTTCCTTTTGCTTTTGTCTCAAGAATAAAAATGGAATCTTCATAATGGATTTGCCTGACCAGAGGCAATATGGACATGGTAGGCTTGATCTTGGCCGGGGTATAGAACAACAATCCAGAGGTAATATGGACGTGAACTGTTTTCTAAACTGTCGGGATAATCATAAAACTGAAGCGAGAAAAACGACTACTCAGAGGTAATATTGACGTGGAAGTCACGTCTTCCAGGCGTAGAGGAGCAATCCAGAGGTAATGTGCACGTGAAGTGCTTCAACTACTTGAGATAATATATAGGCGGGAGAGCGAGAGATCCCCTTACCAAAAATCGTGGGCACCCTTTTTAGGGGATATGGGTGCCTATGGTGATTCTGTCTTCAGACTTAATACTTCTTTAGGGACTTGTCGTTAATGGGCATCATTAGCAAGTCCCCATTAGGCTTAGCTAGCCGATAAGAACCGTTGGAGTACACCGTTTCTATGACGAACGGTCCTTCCCACATGTAAACCCCCTAAATTTTTTATTTATTTTTACTCAATATATTGTAGCATTTTGTTTAATTTATATGACTTTTAATTTTTAGATTTTTGTTACTATTTTGGTAGCAAGGTAACTTCTACATTACCTATGTGCACAGATAAGTTATAGGAGTTTAGGTACTAAATAGTTCAAATAATAATAATAATAGTAAGTAAATACTAATATTTGTATTATTTTTGAAAAAGAGTAGGAAAATTTCACAATTATCGTTATCCTTAAACTTACTGTACTTTATTAAATATTAAAAGGCTTGATTTAAATTTTAAATGATTGTTGCTATTGTTGCTACTAGAAAGTAATTTTCTACCTATTAGATGGCAGGTAGGTTTCACTGTTCAAATGATTGATTAAAACATTTAAAACATATTTTGTAATTTTTATAATTTTTTTAATAAATTTATGTGGATTTTAATATGCACATTTCTATATGTATAGATATATGTATAAAGGCTTGATTTAAATTTTAAATGATTGTTGCTACTATTGCTAGTAGCAAGTAATTTTCTACCCATTAGATGGCAAGTAGGTTTAACTGTTCAAATGATTGACTAAAACATTTAAAACATATTTTGTAATTTTAATAATTTTTTTATAAATTTATGTGGATTTTAATATGCACATTTATATATATATATATATATATATATATATATATAAACAAAGTGGGCTCACTGTTCCCTTGCAGGAACAGTGTTTTAAGAATTCCGAATTGGGCCCAGACCCCCACTCTCCGACTAATGTATGCGTGTAGCTATATATGTAGCAATGGAGAAGGAGGAAAGGGATGCGCTCAATCCCTAACCCTAACTCTACCCACGATCTTTGGCCGTGTGTGCCGCTGCTGCGCCACCGCGGACGGCCAGCTGGCCGTCGGGGAAGACCGTGGGTGGCGAACTGCGCCAACAGCAACACATGTGCAAAGCAAGGTATCATCTTCATCGTCTTATTTTTTACGTATATTCAACAGAATTTGATTCCGTAAAATCCAATTGAATGCCCATATAACCATCTAGAATCCCTGTTAATTAGTTCTTATTGAACTGGTTCGTATTCGACGAGAAATCGATGCGAAACCAGGCCTAAAAATCGACTTTCAAAAAAAAACATAGTAAGAATAAACTTGTCCAGAGCGCTCTTTTGGAAGGCTCTTCCTAAACTGAATATTAGATGTTTTCACAAACCAGTTTCACACAGTTAGCAACAACATATACGAAACAAAACCCTTTTTACAGATCTTGATTTCATCTAATATGTGGAAAGTTATTTGATTTCAAAAATCATGAACAAAAATTGTTTTCGAAAAACTGAAACTTTAGAAAAACCCTCGATACGATGTGCGTCCCACCAAACCGGGCGACGTGATCGCGAATCGAAAGCATCGAAAAGTGCGTATTGACTTTATGGACGTGTGGGCTTTGACAGAATTTAAATTGGTTTCGTGTGCGCGATGAATTTGATGCGTATCCGTCAAAATTTACCGTATCGACCTTTTACAAATTTTCCAATTACTTTATGCACGTTCGTCGAATCAAAACGAAACTTGCGCCAGCAGGACCGTATCATTTTTGTGGTCCTATATTCCAAGATTGGTCTAATTCTAAAAAGGTTGATCGGAACGCCTATTTGGCGGGCCCGCGACCCGCTCCAACGGGCAAATTTGTGGACGGCCTGCCGGAATCCAACTTCGGACGTATGGTTGGTTCGTCTCTTCAAACCGAACCCGTAGATATGTAGTTTGACGACTTTAGAGATCGTAGGTTCTGGCACACATTTCAGTACAAAACGGGCCAACGACGATCATCGTTTTTGAACCGAAATTACGATTTTACCCCTATTTCAGAATTGGACTTTTGGATAGGCATTTCCTAGACATATCTTTTATTCCAAAAACGTTCGTGGTGTTTATTTCAGCATCCGAGGACATATAGGATTTGGCTTTCATTGCTTCTCTATTCTGACGGTTCGAGCTATTGTACGTCGCCCTTTTGCACACAACCTCAGGCAAGATACCTTGCCATATTTGCTGCTTATATTTAGTCTACATTTTTGTGATTAAATGTCACTGTTTATTTATTTCCAGTTCATATAGCTGTACCATTATTACAGTTCCTGATTTATTGCCTGTTCAGTGATATTAGCTTTACTTAACTTATTCTCCTTTGATTGCATATGGACCTAGAATTAAGGGACTACAGTTTGTAGTGTATCGTATATACCTCAACGCAGTTGTACCATGAGTATGTGTGAGATGAGTAGCATGTAGAGGTCCTTGAGTATTGGCTGATCACCCGTACGCATGCCTTAGGTTAAACTGCTAATAGAGACATGTTAAGAGACTTAGCAGTTAGTAGAGGTACATGATCGCGGATGCGACTTCGATAGGTACATCGGATAGGAAGAACATTTTCTTATCGTTTGGGCATCTATTACACTTTTCCTTGTAACCCAGAAGCTCTGCTGGAGATACGGGTATGCTTATCCCCTCATGTTGGACTCTGACATTTTTCAACGTTATACGCTTGGGGTAAGATGATCCTCTCAGGTTGTCCATTGTCGTTTTTGGACGTCAGGCGCTTAGGTCACTGGTGCCCAAGTGGGACTATTCCAGATCCTATTTACAGCCAGGGCTTATGCGACGAAAGCTTTGTTCTCAACTGCATAAACACTTTAGATGGTTATGTAAACCTAGTCAATGTCAAGTCACCCCGTTCCTTTATGTATCTTTTTGCGATTGGGACTATTTTACTTTACTTGTGGCTTGTGACATTTTATATATTCAATTTATTATGTCATGTTCTTCCTGTATCTTGTTATGTCCCTCTGAGGACCTGGTTATCTCTCCAGGTGTCTGCTTTGTGACTTTTCGCAGGAGTCCTAGCCAAGGCTGTAGCTTCCCTTCCCGAAAATATTTTTTTGAAATATTTATTTATTCATTTATTTTATTTAATGGTGATTTTTTTAAATTTATTTTTATATATAATTATTTAGTCAATTATTATGGTAGATAATTTTAATCATGGTTGAGAATTGGAGTACAAGACAGCTAGAAATTATGGCACGAATAGTGCAGTAGCGTGCTTTGACTAGTATTTAGGCATGGTAGGGGTATGCAAAGCTATAAGAGTGTCCTAACTAGGAAAATCAGGCCAAGTTATTTCATGACCTTTATAAATAAGTTTAATTAATTATTATCAGATTTATTGACCTTGAATGAACCCGGTTGAACCAAGTTAGTCTGAACTGGGCCAAACCAAATCCAAGCCCAGGTAGGCATGTAGTGAGACCCAATACGGCCATGTAGACATATTCTAGGTTGGTGCAATATCTTTAGGAATTGGCAATTAATTTCTAATAATTGTTATATACATTATAAGTATTATTATTATTATTTTATTAGTGTTTAAAATATTTGTGTGATTTTCGGGAGTCAATAAAAAGTATGCGTACTAGATTCACCAAACCTTACTACACTTGCTATTGGGTTATTTTTAGTTGTTATCGGGATTGTTAGTATTATTAATAATATTATTGTTGTATTAAAATAATTAGTTAATATTAAATGGTTATTTTCTTCATCGTCAGATAGGTATTATTTATATTATATTGTTGTATAAACATATATTCCGAATTTATTAATTATATACATATATACATGTTATATAAATATAGGTGTACATGTGCGTGTGTATATATATATACATATACATAGGAAGATGTGTATGTGTATATGTATAAATATATAAATATATATATGAGGTATATAAGTATATGGATGTGTATATATATATATATATATATATATATATATATATATATATATATATATATATATATATATATATATATATATATATTTGTGTATGTATAGATGAATATACATGTATATGTGTGTGTATATACATGTATATATATAATAGTATTGTATGGGAATATACATTATATATATACTTTTGTACACATATAATAGCATTTCCAGCCCACACTCCTCCCCATTGGGCTGAGCCCAACCCAGCAGCAAACTATACCCGAACTTAGGCCACGCTCAAAGAAAACCCACATCAGCCAAAGAAATTTCCCCATGCACACCCCTCCCAAACCATCAGCAAACTGACTGTTTGCCATTGATTATGAAAGAACAGAACAGTTTTATGGGAGGACTGGACTTTTACTTCACAACTACAAACTCGCTTGTACAGAAAAGAGCATAGGAACAAGACCTAGGAAAAGCAATCTAAAGTACAATTGTTTTGTTTTTTCTGGGGTGTGACGGTAGAGGCTCGGGAGAGTGCTATTAACTCTGCGTTACTCCTTGGACGATCGGACGTCGCTTCTGCTCTGATGAAGAAATGCTCTTGCTGGATGCTCTTTGCTCTATACTTCTCTTTGTGTCTTCGCCGCTCTCTATCTCCAAGGTTTTGCAAGGGAATGGCACCTTGCTATTTATAGGGCTTTGTGATAAGTAGGGTGTACATTAATTGCTCCTTGAAAAATGGGCGGTTAGGGATTTGGTTAAGATTAAACTTGATCTTGTTTGTTGGAAATCAATCTTGGCTGTTAATGTTGATTGCAACAAATCTGGGCATTTAATGTTGATTGTAACAAATCTGGATAGTTTGTTAGAAATCAATCTGGACAGTTAATGTTGATTATACCAAATCTGCATTGTGATGTTTTATTGTTAGCATCAAATCCGATGGGATAAGTCTCGGTCAATCTTCTGCTACGTGTCCCAACCGTCATTATGCTGAGAGCTAAACGAACGCGGGGGAATAGGTCTTAGTCGATCTTCTGCCACGTGTTCCTACTGCCATTGTGATGCGAGCCGCATAAACGGGGCATCCTGGCAGAGCAGCATGAGCGTGGCCCCGACTACCGAACAGCATGAAGGTGGCAGCCGCATAAGAGTGAACCCCAACTGAACCGCATAAGGGTGGCCCCCCACAATCCGAGCCGCATAAAGGTGCCCCCCCACAATTCGAGCCACATGAGAGTGCCAGCCGCATGGGGGTGGCCTCCAACTGAACCGTATAAGGGTGGCCCTCCACAATCCGAGCCGCATGAGAGTGGCAGCCGCATAGGGGTGAACCCCAACTGAACCGCATAAGGGTGCCCCCCACAATCCGAGCTGCATGAGAGTGGCAGCCGCATGGGGGTGGCTTCCAACTGAACCGCATATGGTGGATTCCACGACCGAGCCACATGGAAGTCTTTGAATTGATCCGCATAAGGGGCTTTGGAATTGGTAGATTGTGCCAGCTATAAAGATTTTATCTCGTCTTTCTAGGAGAATGCCATTATGACAGATCCATCATTTTACTTTTATGTCAGAACTATCAATCCTTCGTTGTCAGAGCTGTCGCCTTCCTGTGTCAGGGTAATTAATGAGCCAGCTGCTCAGAGTATTTATGGCCAGCTGTAAAGGCCTGTTTTGAGCCGCATGAGGCCACGTGGCTTTTCCTTCATCTTTCTGAGCCGCATGAAGCTCTCGGGTCCTTTGAGCCGCATGAAGGCTCCTTCAGCTATGAGCCGCATGGGGCTGATTTTCGGGTCGTATAAGAATTTATTTATATTTTTCCATGCTTCTACAAGACCCCCTTCAAAGTTTTTATTTTGTAAAATAGAAATACTTTGAATAAAAAGCATGGATATGTCTGCATAAGCTCTATCTGCCGCATAAACTTCTTTGGCCGCATGGGATGTTCTGGCCACATGGATCGCTCTGGCCGCATGGACTGCTCTGGCCGCATGGACCGCTCTGGCCACATGGACTGCTCTGACCGCATGGACCGCTCTGGCCGCATGGACTGCTCTGACCGCATAAACCGCTCTTGGCTGCATAATGTTCCTGTGCCACGTGGGCATCTCATTATTGCTCTTGATTCGTTTTGATTTGAAGCCATCTTTTGGGTAAGATCCCAAGAGTCGGCTTTATATATACTTTGGATTTGCCTCGATGACCCAAGAGTCGGTTCTGTCTCCTAGGCGGCCCATAACCCGAAGCGCCTATCGGTCCATGCGCCCGTTGTCCGCCTATAATTATGAGAAAGTTTTAGAGAAAGACTATTTACTCTCTCCTCTTATTCAAGCTTTTCTTGTCCTAGCTGTGGTCTGCTTCTCCTTCGATCATCAATGGCTCCCAAGACTTCTAAGGCCTCCTCTAGCGCTGCAGCGAAGGATAAGGAAGCGGCTTCTTCATCAACTGCGGTGCCCCCAGTTCACCCTGATGTTCACCCCGCTATTGCTGGTAAGATTGGGAGAAAGCTACATGGACTCAAACCCTAACCATAACGGCTACGTCGCATGTTTATGTGCGAGCCCTTCTTCATCTTCATGGAACTGTTCAAGTTCATTGTGATGATAATGTGCTGTATGTGACGCATGAGAGTCATCTTGTGGCCGTATCAACACTTTGCAAATTGGGCCGCATGAAGACCCATCGAACAGTACCGTATAAGCTTTCTCTTGAACTGTGCCGCATGAGACCCCACCAAATCAGAGCCGCATAAGCTCTATTAAACTGGACCGCATAAACACTCGCTAAACAGAGCCGCATGAGCTCACTTGAACTGGGCCGCATAAGCACCCGCCGAATCAGAGCCGCATAAGGCCCCACTAAACCAGAACCGCATAAGCCCTGTTGAACTGGACCGCATGAGCTTACGCTAGACAGAGCCGCATGAGCTCACTTGAACTGGGCCGCATAAGCACCCGCTGAATCAGAGTCGCATAAGACCCCACTAAACCAGAACCGCATAAGCCATGTTAAACTGGACCGCATGAGCTCACTTGAACTGGGCCGCATAAAAACCCGCTGAATCAGAGCCGCATAAGACCCTACCAAACCAGAACCGTATAAGCCCTGTTGAATTGGACCGCATGAGCTCATTTGAACTGGGCCGCATAAGCACCCGCTGAATCAGAGCCGCATAAGCCCTGTTAAACTGAGCCGCATGAGGCCGCGCTAAATCAGAGCCGCATAAGCGCTTCTAGACCGTGCCGCATGAACACTCGGTAAACCGAGCCGCATATGCTCACTTGAACTGGGCCGCATGAGGCCTCGCCAAAAATAGAGCCGCATAAGCCCAGAAGCACTAAGTGGTTTTACCTGGCCATTTTCTTAACTTGTTTCCATTGTCTTTTTTCAGTGAACCTGCCAGTCAATCCTGCAGGAGAACCCTTGGTGGGTTCAACCCAATCTGCTGTGGGTGTGCAGTTCGACCACATAGTCCAGTATGTGGTGAACCAGCTTCCCAAAGATGAGCCTGTGGAGAGGTTGAATGCTATTAAGAACCAGTTCTTTTACTTTTTCTGTGCCATGATGAACTCGGGGAGATTGGGGGAAGAATTCCTGAAGCCTGAGTTCCTCTTCGGGGATGCCTTGACTATGAAAAACCCCCAAGTTCTAGATATATCCGAGAGCTGGAGCTTCACTTCTGACGAAATGGTGATCCATATTCCTCAGATGGAGCGTCATTTTCCGCTGTCGTGGTTTAACATGCTGTCGATGGACAGAAAGATGGTGGACTCCTTAACTCCAAGCCAGTCGGGGATGTTTGTGGGTAACATCCATTATAATAGAAATTTGGGGTCAGTATATGCGGACAAGGTATCGGTCAGTTGCTACGTGATGGGGCTGGCCCCGGGTATCTTCTCAAATGTGCAGGGTCCCAATTTTAAGTTCTCTCAAGCCGACACTTTCCTGAACCAACTTGCTTGGAAGGGGTCCTATCCAGTTGGCCGATTGGCGTTGTTGAACTGGATAAACCCCATCCCCTCGTGGGCCAATTTGACCACATGGATTCTACGGAAGTATGAGACTCTCCTTCGTGAGATCGGCCTCTATCATACTATTCGGGGCACCTGTCACGGTCTGCCCATAAATAAGACGCTGTTCATGGCTCTCCTGGAGATGTACAACCAGCGGACGGGAACCTTCTTCATGTCTGGAGGAGAGATGGGACTCATTTTCTACGAGATGCCTGGAGGAAAGAAGTCTTTGAAGTGTATACTCTGACGAACGAAGAGTTTGAGGATTTGGATCGGCGGTTCCCGGGCTTTGTTGCCGTATACCGGGAACTACTATATCATCATAGTACCTGGCACCAGACGTCTATCAAGAAGGACGGTAGCTCGAAAGGGAACCTTCCTCATACCCGGACATGGCTCACACACATTTTTACGCTAGGTGCCTCAGGCTGGGTTTCCCCTCAGAATCCTCAAACCCAGAAGGAAGTTCAGGACCTGGTGTTGACTGCCAAGAGGTCATGGGCCACAGGCGACAGTTTGGGAGTCGCACTGACTCCTTCAGTTATTTTTATCAGGGTACTCAACAGCTGTCACAGAAGGCACTCCTGCCAGGGTTCCTGATGGTGTGGCTGCCGAATTGCGTGGTCTCGGGAGGGGTTGGTTCTATTGAGAGGATCAGTCATAACGTTATTCTTCCTGCCGTGAAGCTGGTCTTCGGGGCCAGACTAGCTCTTCTTCTGGCCATGGTGTGCAGTATACACCGTGGCCTCTGTGCCTTCTCGTCCAAGGTCATCGCCCGTGACACGGTGAAGGACTTTGAACGTGTTGAACTGCCCTATCATTATCTGATGGGGTGGTTGTTGATGTACTACCGGTCTTTGATGAGGCCTGGGACGGAAGACGGCGTTACGGCTGATGATGCCTTTATCTTCCAATATCACCATTAGCCCTGGGAGTGTAGCACTATGCCAGCCTGTCGGAGGGCTCTGGCGAGAGTGGACGGATACAAAATTTTTGTGTCTATTCCTCATTTTATAGATGAAGAAGTGAGGGGCGTACATATTGATGGTACTAGGCCTCCCCACCTATTTCCTGAGAAGATGCTCCTTTGGTTGCGTAACATCCATCCTGCGCACAAAGTATACCACAACCGCAACACCGTCTACATGGAGCCTTACTTGCCCATTAGGTTCTTCCGACAGTTTGGGTATAGTCAACTACTCTTGGACAGTCCCATCGCTTGCCTGGTCTTTGAAGGTAGTGTGCTTGACGGTATCAGGGCCTGGCATTATTATGACACGGTTCACACCCGTACGAGCTTCTCAGTTCCTGATGCTAAGGCGCCAGTAGAGATTTTGTATTTGGCGGCTCTATACCATATCGCGGCGAGCAAGCCTCTTGTTGACTTTGACCCGAGTACCAGCTTTATTGTTGGTACAAGCTTGGCGGAGAAGCCCCAGGGGTACAAGGCGAGGAAGAAGCGGGAGAACACAGTTGCTTAGTCGGACTCAGAGTCTGCCGACGCGGACGAAGAGGATGACGAGCATGACCGTGATAACTCTCTTCCTCCTGCTAATAAGGTTGTGGCGGATTAGCCGCCGGTCGTCCCTGGTCCTTCGCGCAAGCGAAGCAGGCCTGAGCCCGCCATTGGCGGCAGGACTTACTTTGAGAAACGGACTGCGTCTAAACCTCGTAGGCTGCTCATCAAGGAGAGAGGCGAGGATGACGTCGTTTCAGAGGTAAATTGAATTACAACCATCTTCTTCTTTAGCTCTTCTTTTGAACTATGACCTAATCATTTTCTTTTCTTTGCAGGCATCAGAAGAATCGGACCCTCGAGAACCGGCCCCTAACTCTGAAGTCGACCCGGCCTTGACCACTTTGATTAGTGACATGTGTGCCGAGATTATTTCTGTCGGGGTTCTTCTGGTGACGGCTGAGGCTCCTCCCGTTGCTGAGGTCCCAACCCAGTGTGACATGGAATCTACTGACCCTGTCCCCGAGGCTGCTGAACTTCAGCCGGGTGACACCGATCCTATTATATCTCCTTCCAGGGCGGCTGGGGTAGATGAACCAGTTGCCTTTGGATCGGATGTGGCTGGTGAAGAGGCTACGGTGGCTGAGAGCGAACCTCAGTCCCAGCAACTCTCCCATGGTTAGCTAAGTCAAATTTTGACCAGCGAGGAGATTCATTCGCTCTATCATCACATCCTTCGGGTTAAGTTGATTGATAGTTGCTTCGGACATACAGGTCCTGCTCCTTCATTGCCAACGAAAGATACTGTCGGAAGAGAGCTGGACAGAAAGAATCTGGTGGAAGAGAGTGTGCCTCCTCCAACTTATATTAAGGGGCCTCCGACTGAATCGAATTTGGGAGAGCAAACGGCGGAACGGCCGGGGCGGGGAGAAATGGTCCCCGCCTTCTCCTCTGTTCATGTGGCTCCGGGGGTCGACCTTTACGCCTTGCCGAGTCTCCAGACCCTTCGGGCTGCGGAGAAGGAATTGACCGCTATTCAAGCGTCCTTTCGCTCGGAACTTGTTTCCTTTGTGGCGGGGGCAGCAAGTTCCGGTGCATCTTCTTCGTCCCTGCCAGCTACCTGTCCTTTGACGCCGTTTTTTACGAAAGTTCTGGATGAAGCGTCAAAGGATGTGGTTGACAGTTTTTACCGCCATCTGAGGTGAGGAATAGTGGCTGTGGTGGAGAGAGGGACCTCTTTTGCCTTGGCCCATCAATTCGCCCGGGGCCAGATCGAAATCCTTAGAACCCTCCCAGGCGGGGCAGGGATAGTTGAGCTCCTGGAGACCAAATTGCTGCAGGCCGATCAGCTTGTGGCCCAGTTTCAAGTGCTGCGGCAAGTTGATCTGTCTGCAGCAATAGATCAAGAGCGCGCCTTTCTCATAACTGCCATGGATAAGGTGAGGGTTGCTAGGGATACGGCCAAACCGATTATTATGGGGGACCTCTATCTCCTATCTCTGCAGTATGATCAGTTGAGCCGCAGGGGAGAGGATTGCATGGCTCGAAAAGTGGCCGCCTTCCGGGGGTAATTGATATGAGAGAGCAGATCCTCGAACTTCAGAGAAAATAGACTTCCTTGAAATCTGAGCTCGAGGCCGCCCGCACGGATAAGGAGCTGGTTGTTCAGGAAGTCGACTAGGTCACTCGAGCTTCTGCTGGCTTAGAGCGTGCTCTGGAGAAGCTTGAAGAGGGCTGGCAGGCTCACTCGTATCTGGAGGATGCAGAGCGGCTGACTCAGAAGACCGAGCGGCGGGCTAAGCAGCGGTTTGAGCGGTCGACTGCCCTGCTGAGGGACCGTCCCAGGGAGTTATGTGTTGTCGAACCATAGTCGGCCTTTTTTAATTTATATTCTTTCCTTTTTGAGAGGGACGTAGTCCCAGAACATGTAGTACCTTTGACTTTCAAATAAAAGAGTATGTTTTATTTTACCCTTTATTTGTATTGCTTGTTGCGTTTGTGGTGTAATGGTATTTGCCCCATTGTGAGACTATTTGTGGACCTATTACCCTTGGCATACCTTCATTTTAGGTACGGATAACAAGTTTGATAGGGATACTTAGAACAATTCCACAGTATGGTGGCCATGGAAGTTCTTGGTATCAGGAGAAAGAATGCTATGGAGCAGCTGGACTCCCAGGACATGATGAGAAATGAGGCGCATGTACTTGAAAACTTAGTATAGCATTTGTAGTCAACAGAGGACTTTTGTGGTCAACAGAGGACATTTGTGGGCCTATTATCCTTGGCATACTCCGATCTTGGGTACGGATAATAGGTCGAGAGAAAACTAACATATTTACTCAGAGGTAATGAGGACGTGGTAAATATGAGGGTTTCTTCAATGGAGCCTTCCTACTCAGTGGTAATGAGGACGTGGCAGGAGTGGACTCCATGAAGGGTACATAGAACAACTCATAGGTAATATGGACGTGGAAGTTCTACATGAGGGGTGATTTGTTTTTTGGCGGAAGTGAAACAACTCAGAGGTAACATCGACGTGGTTGTTTCGGGAAATTTGTGGATCTGTTACCCTGTTTATGCACTGAAAGTGCGGGCATTAGATCATGAGGAAGATGCTCTTTCGGAAAGGAAGTTCAGAGGTATGATCATACATGACTTACTACCCATAAGATGCGATTATAGAAGCATGGAAATGAACAGAAATTCCTATACGGCTCAAGACTAGGAGAGTTTCATGCGGCTCCAATGTTTATTAGAGTGCCATGCGGCTGAACAGTTCATTAGAGTTCCATGCGGCTCAAAAGTTCATTAGAGTTTCATGCTGCTTAGCAATCCCTATAGCTCTATGCGGTTCTATGCGGCGGCCTCATTCGATGCCACGTGGCCCTATGCGGCTCGCCTCTACATCTGGCCATTAAGAAGAGGCCTCATTTAATGCTCTGACACAACAAAGCGGCTCTGACAATAAAGGTGAACTGATATCTCTGACATAAAGCTGTAATGATGACTCTGACATAAAGGCGTGCTCCTAGGAAAATGAAGAAAATCTTTATAGCTGGCATAAATCCACCAATTCCAAAGCTCATTATACGGCTACCATATCCATGCGGCCGCCATCTCCATGCGGCTGCCACTCTCATGCGGCCGCCACCCCCATGCGGTCGCTACTCTCATGTGGCTCATATCCTGAGAAGCCACCCACATGCGGCTGCCACTCTCATGCGGCTCGGATCATGGGGACCATCTTCATGTGGCTCAAATGCTGAGAGGCCATGCCCATGCAGCCTTGACACGTGGCCAGCCTTATGCAGTTCAGTTAGAAACCACCCTCATGCGGCTTAGATTTCAGAGGCCATACATATGCGGCTGCCACCTTCGTGCGGTTCAAATCCTGGGAAGCCACCCTCATGCGGCTCAGATTTCGGAGGCCATACCTATGCGGCTGCCACCTTCATGCGGTTCAAATCCTGAGAAGCCACCCTCATGCGGCTCTGTCAAGACATCCTGTCCCTGTGGCTCGCGGTTAGGACACGTGGCAGAGGATCAGTTTCCCCCGCGTCCCTATGGCTCGCAACATAATGAGGGTTGGACACGTGGCACTAAATCAATCAAGATTTATCCACTCAGATTTGTTACCATCAATAAATCCCAACAATCAGATTTAGTACAATCATCATAATTACCCGGATCAAATCAGATTTATTATAATCAAGCAGATTGAACACGTGGCAAGAGATCCGAGCTTGTCATAACAAATCACGACGATTCGTGGCAATCAACATTAATTACCCATACAGATTTGGTACAATCAACATTAACTGCCCAGATTTGTTGCAATCAAGTTTGACGGCACAGATTAATTACCAACAAAATAGGGTCAAGGAAAATGGTAATTAATCTCCAAACTGCCGACTCTTCAAGGGGCAATCATTGTAAACCCTAATGATCATACCCCACTCCTATAAATAGCAAGGTGCCATTCCCTTGCAAGGAGACCGAACCCGGCTGGACACACAGAGAGACAAAGGCACGCACAGAAGAGTCTCCCCACATATTCTGAGAGCACATCAGAGCCAAGACTACGTCCGATCGTCCAAGGAGTATGGCGGAGCTGTCGTCGCTTTTTCGAGCCTCTACCGTCACCTCCAGAAAAAAAATAAACAATTATACTTAAATTGATGTACCTAGGTTTTCGTCCCTAGGCTTTCTTTGTACAAGCGAGTTTGTATTGTGAGTCTAAGTTCAGTCCTCCTATAAAATTGTTCTGCACTTTTACAATCAATGGAAAATACGTTAGCGACTCTGCTGGGGACTAACTTCTCCACGGCTGAGGAGTTGGTGATACAAGCGAACGCAGCCAAACATGGCTCCACTCAACAAATGCTCGTCACCCGGTTCGACCAGCAGGCATTTGAAGAAATGCTCTCCAACGGGAGCGCTGGCCCAGTCCAGCGGCGAGCCCGCACGAAGAAAGCCCGCAAGGAGTGGAGGCCCAAATCATTCGCTCCTCCCCAAGCTCTCGAAGGAGTACTCTCTGTTGCCCAAGAAGGCAGAGAAGACCCTCTTGTGGCCCCACTTCAGACCATAGAGGACTCTGCTGTCCCCAAGTCCGGCAGAGGAAAATACTACGATGCTGGACTTGCAGGGGCAAAGGGTAACTCCATACGGTCCAGAAAGAAGCCGCAGAGGGATGCTAGCCGCATAAAAACTCGGGCGGCCACAAAAGCCAGCCGCAGACAGAAGGCTTATGCGGCCAGAGCTGCTAGCCGCATGGAGGATGCTTATGCGGCCACTATGACTTCCAGCCTCATAGAATAAGTTCATGCGACCACTACAGCTCCCAGCCGCATGTAGACTACCAGCCGTATGCGGGCTGCTTATGCGGCCATAAAAGCCAGCCGCATGCAGGCAGGCTATGCGACTAACAATCCCAGCCGCAGGCCATCTGCTTCATGCGGCTCGGGCTCAGTGTTCGACCGTCTCTTAGGCGATCCTGACCCCCGATGCTCTCATGTGCCAGTCTCTGTGGGCTCTTCCTACTATGCACTCTCAGGTGCTAGAAGGAAGAAGTCTCGGGCAGCGCGGGCTCATCGAGCTCAGTCAGCTGTCCCAACTTCTGACTATCAGGGCGTTCCGCTGACTATTATACGGGCCCCTGATGGAAAGTTGTATAAAACTATCCGTATCCAGCCCCCGGCGGCCAATGGACAGAATAGTTGTCAATAATCTCCCAACAACGATCAGGGACGAGTACTCTTACTACCCTCACATCAGGTAGCAGGCAGGATGCCAACAAACTCATGTGCTCGGGACTCCCGGGCCCACAAAAAGAGTGACTTATGCAACGTGATTCTTCACAAATGCAAGGAAAGGGACGAGGACTTGGTGTGCAGAGAGTCCTCCAATGGACATCACTGCACTCAAGTCATTGTCAACTGCTGCTGCAGCAAGGCGGCCCCCCAAGAGGAGCGGCGTTCCGTCTTCCAACGACTGTAACACCCATGCTCAGAAGACGAGGCGCTTCTCGTCGCCTCCTGCAAATCTGCTCAGAAGATCTCTGGTAGCAGGAGAGGGAAGAAAACAAACGTCTCCAGCCCGAAAATCTCAACCAAGAAACTCTCTTCTAAGCGGTTGTCCATGACCCGTACGGGAGGAGTTTTCTAAGGTACTCGCTCAAAGACAAAATCTGCCACACTAGGAGATTCGTCGTCCACATCTCTGGGAGGCGCTGGAGCCGGGGGTAGCACTCCTCCAAATATCCACGATAATTCGGTGTTCCAAGAAGATAATCCGGGGGAAATAGTTCCACCGACAGATGAAGCAGGTTCAGATGTCCCGGAAGACGTCCACAATTCTTAAGACGAGACAAGCTATGAAGCTGGGGGTACCACTCCTTCTGAGTCCGAACCAGAGGAGAACATTTCCACATACCCTGACGACTTCTCTGTACCAGGGTATGACTCAGAGGGCGCGTCCTCCACCGTTCCTTCTATCTCTCCTCATGTGAGGACGGTGTTCATGACGGACAGCAACCAAGACAGTCCCAATGATCGCCAATGCATCGACACTCTGGACTGTATACCTTGGTCAAGTCTGTGGACAAGATCAAAACGGCCCTTCCAACTCTGTAAAGAAGGACGCCTGGCCAGACAAGCTTGGGTCCCGCGGTGAATGCGGACTCAAACTCGACTGCACCAAACCCGGGCGGCAATCCTCCAACGACAACGGCTCCCACTGCTACGGACGAGGCCAGGGAGGCGAGATGAGAGGTCCAGGAGCTCCGAGCCATGTTCTACGCCCGAGAAACTTGCCAAGACCTCAGGATACGACAACCGTATCCGGCTGCATGGAGAGATGTTCCCTTCCCACCAAGATATAAACCATTCAACATCAATTCGTATGATGGGAAGACATCTGCAAGCAGGTACATCACCTACTTCGAAGTCACAATCGACCATCTGCCTCATGACGACGCCATCCTCACGCGGTTGTTCATTGGAGCATTGGAATGGGTCGCCTTTGACTGGTACCGCAACTTGCCGGACAACTGTATCCATTCCTTCGCCGGCTTCAAACTCATGTTTCTGGAGAGGTTCTACGAAGTAGGACAGGACGTGACAATGTCCACCTTCATGGACGTTTTTCAGGAAGAAGAGGAGCTGACAAGGAACTATATCTAGCGGTTTCGTCAAACCGCGATGAAATTGCCTTCCGGTAACCCTGATTCCTCCTTAATTGAAATTTGCCAAAAGAGGCTGCTCATCACAATCAGCCTCTGGATGGACGAAAGTCAGTTTAAGGATTGGAAGACTTTCATTATCAGCACCACTAGCGCAGAAGACAAATTGAAGAAAGCTCACCAACTGGGATTGCACGTCTCAGAAGGAGGGGACAGGGGCAAATGCCCTAACACCAACAGCAATAATGGTGGTAACCCCTCCAACAATTGAGACAACAAGGGCAAACAGGCTATAGTAGCCGACACAGCTCCGAAGCCTGAACCAAAGCCGGCAGAGAAGCAGTGGCCTCAGATGACCTACTCCTTCGAAGACGGCCATGTCAAGCCCATCTTGGACATGCTCATACAAGGAGGTCGAATTCAGCTCCCTCCTCCAAGACGTGAACCTCATCCTGCAGAGATGGAAGGCCCCAAGTACTGCCACTATCATCACTATGTCCACCATGCTATACAAGAATGCTACCAACTAAAGTGATACATCCAACATCTGATCGATTCTATGGCCTTGGCCATTGATTTCGAAGAGGTGACCGTAGCAGCCAAGATGGTGTCAGTACAATTCGGCAGCTTTCCTCCGACAAAGACTCAAGATGGAGTAGTGCCCGTCCACAGAGCAAGGTTGGAGGTCGCTAACCTTCCACCTCCTCGAGACCAGGCTGCTGGTCTAGTACCCCTTACCACATCACGAGGGAAGGTCATGTGGGTCCATCCGGATCTGGTACCTGAAGTGACTCAATCTCGGCAGAGGTCGAAGAAGCTACGGCTCTAGTCACCCGATCGGGAGCACAATCCCAACCTACACCAGGTAACTCGGCTGAAGATCACCAACCGACTACTGCTGATGCTCCAGGACCTTCTCAACCTCTAACGATCGACAAGCCTAGGCCGAAGGAGACTCGTTTTGACAAACCGCTCTGAAAAGAGACGCCTCATGGGTTGGAGAGGTCCTACAACTTTGATATCTTGACACAGTAGGCCAACACACCGGCCAAATTATCTCTATACGAGCTCCTAAGACTCTCCAAAGATGTTCGCGTCGTACTGAGTGAGGCACTCTAGAATGCCGACTCATATCTGGCTTAGTCCAATCTCACTGGGGAGGCCTCGCCTGTGGATCTCCAGGACAGTGCTTGCACAGGCGCAATGCCCAACATCGTCTTCACTCTACAGGATATGCTTATCAAGACTAACCTGCACGATCGCCCTCTATATTATATTGGGTACATTGGTGATATCAAGGTGGATCGGATGTACATTGACCCCGGCTCTTCCATAAGCATCATCCTAAAGAGTCTGCAACACGATCTGCGCATCCTAATACATCGCCTGACGCCGACAAGCACTGCCATTAGCGGTTTCAATTCAGGCAGAAGCTATCCGATCGGAAAGATTCGTTTGAAGTGCCAAATCGGCGATCTTCAATCAGAAGTGACCTGTTATGTCATAGATGCGGATACTTCCTACAAAATTCTCCTGGGACGTCCTTGGATACATGATTACATGATCGTGCCTTCCACACTGCACCAGTGCTTCAAGTACGTCGATAAGTACGGCTTCGTGAGGGCAGAATTTTCCGACTCATGCTTGTACGCGAAGTCGAAAAGGCACCTCGTCGAAGAAGATACGCAAGCTCCAACTGAGGCGGTAACTGGATCAGAAGAACCTCTAACGATCAACCTCCAAGCCCGCAAACCTGGCAGAACTGTACCACTTACGGCCCCTCTGCATAAGGATGCAATCAGCCTCTCTGTACAAGAGGAGAAGATGATAATCCGGCTGCAAAGGTCTGACCAAGCACCAAGACCCATGACAGAGCCACTAACAATCAGGCTGCCTAGAGCTAGCCAGCAACAAACAGAGAAGCTCAATCCCTCCGTCAAGCCGATGAGGATTCGCCTTTCCAGAATGAATCGGCAGTCGAGCACTAAGCCAGGGACTGCTAGCCAGCCAACAACTCCCCGTCTAGCTCCAAGCACCAAACTAGGGGTCGCTAGTATGCCAACGACTCCAAGTTCTGCTCCACCTATGGAGCTCCTGATGATTAAGCTGCCCAAGTTATCCTCCCAATCTACATTGACACAGGGGTGGTTGAAGAAAAGCCAGAGCTGGCCAAGTATGTGGATGCTCACACTGATGTTCCATGCACAGATGATGTAATCCTACTAGAAAAGATACCTTACTTCATCAATAAAGGGCTATCTTTGAACTACCTCGAGCTTAATAAGCTTTGTACAATGTATGCAATGGAACATGGCACCCACCTGTACACACAGGTACCAAATGTCTATACCGCAAACCAACTTACTCCAATGGAAGACGCTTACCGCATAGTCGAGGGAGGGGATCATCCAATCATCTTCGGCCAGAAAAATGATCCATAACCCTTCAGGATAAAAGAAGTTGAGCTCGAGCCCGGCACCGGGAAATTGCCCCTCTATCTTTATAGTTCCCGATCCAAGTACCTCATGCAAAAACAGGGGTATAATCTGGAAACTACACCAGGTTTGAACTACGGCACTGGACGACGATTACCCTTACAATTGTCGATCTCCGCTGGAAAACCACGAGATTACTACAATAAGACCAGATGTGGGCTAGGTTATGTTACACCTGCAACAACCCCGGAGAGCTCCGATGAGGAGTGCGAATGCCACTCTCATTCGTCTGAGTCACCCACTTCTGATTCAGATGTCAGTAATGGGGACATGTTCAGGCAAGTATGGTCCGTCAATATGGCATTTGCCGACGCCTACGAAGAAGATGAAGACATTCCTGAACTTCTTGAGTTAGAGCCGTGGGTATAACAGCTAGATGCGCAATAGGAGAAGCGGTTCAAACAAAGAGAGCCTCCCACCGAAGATGAGGTTGTACAAGTTGATCTCGGTGATGAGTCCTCTCCAAAGTCCATCTTCGTCAGCAAGAATCTGACAAACGAAGAGCGAGAATCGCTACTGCAACTCGTCAGAGAATACATCGACGTGTTCGCCTGGAGCTACGAAGACATGCCAGGACTGAACCCAGAGGTTGCACTTCACAAACTCAATATTCGGCCGGACGCAAAACCAGTCAAGCAACAGCAACGACGGTTCTGTCCCAACATCATAAATGCTATTGAAGCTGAGGTCAACAAATTGATAACTAGCGGCTTCATCCGCGAGAAACAACATCTATACTGGGTAGCCAATATAGTACCAGTCCTCAAGAAGAACGGAAAGATCCGAATCTGTATCGACTTTCGGAACCTGAATGAGGCATGTCCTAAAGACGAGTTCCTCCTCCCTATCACAGACATCATGATTGACAATACTTGCGGCTTCGAGCGTATGTCATTCATGGATGGTTTTTCGGGGTACAACCAAATCAAGATGTTCTCTGATAACGAAAAGCATACATCATTCCGAAAATCAATTGGTACATACTGCTACACAGTCATGCCTTTCAGTTTAAAGAATGCTGGCGTCACCTATCAAAGAGCTATGAGCGTCATCTTTAGAGAACACTTACGCAAGACAGTGGAATGCTACGTCGACGACATCGCCGTCAAGAGCCGCTCTAAGGAAGATCATCTGCAGGATCTGAGGACAGTGTTCGACCTGATACGAGCGCACAATTTGAAGATAAATCCTACAAAATTCTTCTTGGGCGTATCGAGCAGGAAGTTCTTGGGTTTCATTATTACTTTCCAGGGTATCCACATAGACCCGAAGAAGACAAAGGCAATCATGGAGATGGGTCCCCCAAGAAATCTTCGTGAACTCCGAGGCCTTCAAGGGAGGCTGGCCTACATCAGAAGGTTTATTTCTAACCTCTCCGGATGATGTCAGCCATTCACCCACCTCATGAAAAAGGGAATTTCATTCGTATGGGATGAAGAATGTCAGCGCACCTTCGATAGCATCAAGGAATATCTGCCAAACCCTCCAGTCATGGTGGCCCCAGTTGCTGGAAAACTATTCCTGCTCTATGTGCGAGCTATGGAGCATTCTCTCGATGCTCTACTAGCACAAAACAATAATGCAGGCCATGATAAAGCTATATATTACCTCAGCCGAATGATGATGGGGCCAGAACATCGATACACTGCCGTAGAAAAAGAGTGTCTTGCTCTGGTTTTCGCCATGCAGAAGATGCGACACTATATCACGGGACAAATCATCTATGTCATATCAATAGTTAACCCCCTCAGGGTCCTCATGACTAAGCCAGGCGCACTCAGCTCTCACCTCGCTACCTGGGCAATATTACTGTCTCCCTACCATATGATCTTCGTCCCGCAGAAGGCTGTTAAAGGTCCAGCTCTGGCAGACTTTTTAGCAGATCATCCAGGTTCGGAGTCAACCAGAATATACGAAGAGGTTCCACATAAGGTCGCCAATTCAAATACAGTCTCCCATGATGCCATCTGGCGAATGTTCTTCGACGGCACTTCCAGAACTGGGCCCAAGGGCAACATTGTCGCTGGAGTCGGAGTGGTGCTGATTTCTTTCTCCGGGCTGGTGATCAATCGGGCATACTCCCTCATGGAGCCCTGTTCAAATAATGTGGCCGAGTACAACGCTTTAGTCATTGGCCTGCAATTTGCAAAGGAGCTGGGGGTAGAGTATCTAGAAGCATACGGCGATTCGTAGCTAATCGTCAACCAGATCCGGGGCTCATACGAGGTTCGCCATGAAGACATGATCCTTTATCACCAAATAGCGATCAACATCATCTCGTCCTTGGAAGGATTCTTCATAGAACACGTTTCTAGGCTCCAAAACATTGAAGCCGATGTCCTAGGAGGCCTTGCCACTTCCTTAGCATTTTCGAATAATGCTCACAACTTGGTTGACGTAATAGGCCATGAATTGGTCTGTCCCAAGAACAATGTTCAATGTGTTGAGAGTTACTCCGCTCTGACAGTCGACGAAGCACCAGACTGGAGACAGCCATTTATTGACTTCGTAGTCTATGGCATCTTGCCGGAGAATCTGTCACGATACGCACCCACTGTGAGGGTACGAATACGTAACGACGCCCAGCCTACGCCGCAGTGTCGGCGGTAGAGCGCTGTCCTAGGTTACTATCTAACCAGCAACTCACACAATTATAATGTACTCATCATGATCAACTCTGAACGGAGGACAAGTATAAGATATTGTAACTCAATCACAGTCTAAGCACGATAAGATAATCACAGAAGAATTAACTAAGAATAGAAAGACAACTACTAAAATAATAACAACTCTCAACGAATCTCAAATACTACACAAGTCTCAAATCTTCTACAACAAGTTCAACATGAAACCATTTGCTAGTCTACTAAACTAAATCCCGATCACTCCTGAGTGTCGGGGCCAAAGGTAGCCATCCCGTCTCCGGGTCCATAATATATAGGACATGTGTCCTCAGGGCAATCATCTGTAAAATTTCAACAGGTCCAGTCAGGACAGGAACGAGTACAACTCATTAAGAAATCCCAATTAAATGACAGAGAACTATAAAGCAGTTATAAGCAGTTATATTGATGAAACATGGCAATTTTATACAGGTAATGATATAGAGAACAGTTAAGGTACAATGAAGGGAAAGTACTAAACAAGAAAAGAAACATGGCAATGAAGACTGAAAAATAATATCTAGCTGAACTAGAGTAGCATGATATAAGTCCAGACCGTAATAAAGACAAGTGTAACTCCAATGTAAGTCATGTACAGGACGAATCCAGTACGAGACGGTTCCAGTCAATGTGTTCATTGATTCCAGGGTGAGTCCAGCCTATACTCTAACTGGGTGTTTTAAAATATCGGGATCGGCATGTGAACAGCTGTAGGTAATACGGTACACCGCACACTCGGCCAAGTGTGGGATGGCTATCGTTCCAGTATAATTCCATAGGAGTGGTTCCAGTATTTGGGTATGTTCACATGCCTATTCCAATATTTCCCCGCCCAGCAAGTACAAGTGAATCCATAACCCGACACGAAAATAGGTATAAGTCCAGCCAATACACGAATGGTTCCAGTAAATGATTCCAGGGTGGTTCCAGTAGGTGGTTCGAAAAATAGAGGCCAGACACGAATAAGTGAGTATCGCATGAAATAGATCCAGTAATATCAAATCGTGTTTGTAATATAGAATCAAATAGAACTAGCTATAACTGAAGTACAGTAAACGACAAGTAAATGGAAGAACTATCAGAGAATGTACTCGCCTGCTACTCTGCAAAGGGTAGTATAATATCAGGTGTCTGCAACAGAGTCACAATGTTCTAAACAGAGAAATATAGGTTATAATGTGTTTAAAATAAGACAGATGATGTTTATGACACAATCTACATAATTTCTAGGTCAATCTAGGTCAAAGTCAACTCTAAGTCAAACCTGGTCAACTGTCCAGGTCAAACTAGGTCCAAGTCAAACTTGGTCAACTCTGGGTCAACCCAAGTCAATACTCTAGTCAACTAGGTTAATTGGTCACATCTAGACTAAATGTTGACTTTTGGTCAACTCTAGTCAAACCTGAACTATTGGGTCAATTATCTAGAGTTTTGGTCAACTATTGGCCAACATAGGTCCCTACTAGTCTAGGTTTATCTAAAACCTACATTAAAACTAAACCCCTAAGTTCTAACCCATAAACCATAACATATACTTAAATATATCTCATAGACATATATATAAAAATATGTATACATACACTATAATATCATCTATAGGATACATTACCATTTCTAAGCCCTCAACTACAAATACCAAAACACACTATCCTAATACATCATGTATATTACATTCATACATTTATTATCTACCATGCATATACATACATACATATATATTACAAATATAGATATAGAGATGTGAGAAGGGGCTTTGTGATATATGGTAATGCAAAGGAAATGAAAGGGAAAAACAGTGTTCTATGTGACAGTGGTTCACAGATTTGAGTGTGTGTGTGTGTTAGGGACAACAATAGGTTAATAAAGAGTGTAGCTCAGGTCTTAATAAGTGACAGGTTAAGGAAATTGGAATAATGCAAATGTGTCAATGTGTGTACACAGTGGCAGTGAATCAAATGGAGAATGTGTCAATGACAGTTGTGTAGATATGAGTGAACATGAGTGAATGGCAATTTAGTGTGTGTATCCTGAAAACAAGAGTGTGTGTTTATATTACAGTTTTATGATTCAAACCAATTTCGAATCCATATCATTTCCAATATGCCCACAACCCCACTTGACAGTTCACATTTCAGTCCATTCCAAAACTAACCTAAATCTAAAATCTATTACTTAAATGCAAATCCTAAACCACAGGGATCAACCTAACAGTGACTGACCAATGTTCAGGGATTTAGGCATAGCAATTAAACTTCAAAAATCAGTTTTAGAAGCAAATGAAAGTTCAGAAATCTCAGTTTTCAAGACTGTGTATCAGTCCACATTCAAAATCCTTTTCGAATCCAAAACCTAACACTTATCATAATCATCATTATCAATAACTAATATGCATGTGATTGAATCTAACATGGCAATGAACATTCGAATTCAGTGAAAAAAATGGAATTCAATTCCAGCTTTTAGAAATCAGTGAAAGTTCTAAGGAAGTGTCAGCCTATCCCTTAGCAGCCCATCCCACAATCAAAATCTCATTTCTTGTGAAAACAACCTAATCTAACATGAGAAACCTATCTAGCTGTGGCGAATACATAAGTGTAAAAGTCTAACATTGACAATTTAAACATCAAAAACAGTTTAAAAAACAGAAATTAATTTTCAGAAATTCAAACTGTACGCGTATCAGTCAAACAGGGAATTTGAAATTCGAACAACAAAATCATGCTAATATTACCAATAAATGGTTGGTAAACCATTCCTTCCTGTACCCGTGTCCCACGAGTCATCTCCTATCCTGGGGAAACAGGACACGACGTGTCTTGGCTCATGAACGCCATAGACACGCGCACAGGCACACAGCGTCGTACACACGTGTGTGTCATTCCAGGATACGACACGTTACACGACACAGGCCGTTGTCACGTCCACATGTTCGCCCATATAGGGCTACGTGTCCATGGCCCTACATCATGTCCTAGACACGTGTCGTATCGGTTTTAGAGCCGTGTCAGTGGCTAGAATTCACGCGTGCACAGCGCGCACGCGGGGCCAGTACGGCCAGTGCGAGGAGGAGAACTCCTCGCACACAGCACCAAATGGCCCCAAATTTTGGAAGGAAGATGTCAGTCAGTGCTCTGACATCCTCCAAAAATTTGGCGTGTCCACGTGTCCGACACAGCGAGATATCCTGCCCGTGATGCAGGACAGTGCGCTCGTGTCGTGCACGCGTGTCAAACAGCAAAAACTAACACGAAATGACACCAAAATATCTAACATTATTCACTAAAATTAATGTACATACTTAGATCTACAAATTCATGTAATTACATTTACAAAAATTGAAAATAAATTCCTAAGTGATATTTCATCGAACACGTATACGTACTTTATGACACGTGTCCGATACAGACACCAAACGGACACGAAATTAACCCAAACTTCAGGGACAGCTAGGGGACTCCTAGATCTAGTCCTAAATGCAAAGAAAATAGAAATTTAGATCAATTTGTGGAGTTTTACCTATAGGTGCAAAAAGCATGAAAAAGTTCCAAATGGGGGGTATTCTTCTTGATGGCCAAATGCTCCAAATGAACCCAAAACTGAGATTAACCTCCAGAAATATTAAACATACAGAAATTAGAACCTAATGCAAAAGACTAGGATTAAAAAGGAATTAAAATGAATTTATGGAGATTTTTGGAAGGAGAAAAATACCTTTCTTTTCCTATGTGTTGAAATAAAATAAAAGAGGCAAGCCCTAATGAATAAGTATTTATATAGGGTGGGAATCCCTATGTGGCTGGTCATAAAGGAAGGAATTAGGGTTAGGGTGTCAAATCATGGGCCATGGGCCAAGTCACAAGTCATTAAGTCCTTAATCACAAGTTATTTTATTAAACCACAACCCATGAACTAATTCCACTTAAACTAATCCTCCTAATCCAAATTTAGTTTCTAATGAATAGAAGTAGGTTAACCTAAGTTAGGCTAGGGTCACCATGACTTGGGTTAGCTTCTAGGCTAGTCCACTAGGTCTCAACAAGTCAAAATCAAACTAGAATTTACCAATTCAATAAATCATCAAATAATTCAAATAAGTCAAAATAACCAAATTACCCCTAGGCTAAAAATGATAATTAAATTATCCTAATGACATGGTTAGGCTCTAGGTCATACAGTCTCTAGGGTTTCACTGGCAGCACATCAAAATCACTAGTCTAACTTAAAACAGCTTTTAAATAGTTTAAAAATGATTAAAAAATAACCAAAAATCATAATGTGAAATAAATATCAATAATAATAATTATAATTATAAAATTTCAAAATTACCCTCATCTGGAAAACTGGGTGTTACAATCCTACCCCCTTAAAGAAATTTCGTCCTCGAAATTAAAATGATCGCACCCTTCTAGGTCAAACCCAAACAATAAAGGTCAAGAGATAATCCTGCAAACATATTCTTACTGGTCGTAATTCTACAGTCTCGAACAGGGTAGCTACGCTATCTATTAATCACAAGCAATATCCTGGCAGGTACTAATAGAATCACACAGGAAAGTGGGAAGGAAGAATGAGAAGGACAAACCTGCTAACCCATCACCTGCAGCTTCAGTCTCCTCGACCGCCATCGCAAAAGCTCCACCCCTCTGGTGCTGAGCTGCAGGTGGCCTAGCTCCCTCATAAGGAGGTACAGCGGGATAATATATCATCTTGTGAGCACCCGACCCACAGAATAGACAAACCTTCAGCCTCCTCCTACAAGACTCCCAAATATGCCCTGCCTTCCTACAGTAGGCACAAGTCGGCACCCTGCGGTCCTGTCCTCTATGCTGATGCTGTGCCTGCTGCACCCTCACTGGTGCCTATGCCTGCTGAACCTGCACATGGGGCCTCTTGGCATGACCTTTACTGCTACTGGCTCCCTGAAAGTCCCGACCTCTCTTCAGCTTCAACCCTAGGTCGTCCTCCGCTGCCATAGCCCCAAAAAATATCTTCACGTAGGTAGCGTTCCGGTCACTCTTAGTCAGCGACCGAACCTCCCTAATCAAGCCTCGGTGGAACTTCCTCGCCTTCGTCTTCTCAGTCAAGTCATCAATAAACCGGGCCAATCTACAAAACTCTCCAGCATACACAGCTACCGTCTGGTTCCCCTGAACCAGATCGTCAAACTGTGCCTCGATACCTCCCAAGGCCACATCAGAAAAGAACTGCTCCTTAAATAGCTCCTTGAACTAGGCCCAAGTCTGGCCCTCAACTCCTACCCTGAGATCTGTCTGGTACCACGTACGGGCTAAGTCCTGCATCTGACTGCCCGCCGCCTCGATATGGAGTCGAGCTGGTATCTCCGCCAGTCTGAATATCTCCTCGATATGCTCGATCCAATCGTCCGTATAATGGATGCCCTCAGTGCCTAAGAACTGTCACTCCCCGTTTCCGAAATACGTAAATTTTTGATTTTTTAGGTATATGGTATCTGACACCCGTATCTTTATTGCATTTCTCCTGTATTTATAACTGGCCATGGCATGGAACAGTATCTCGTCACGGATTAGTGTGCCACCCCTTGTCCTTGTCTGGTTGTAGGCGTGGTTCACTGTTTCGATGATAAGATTTCTGAACCGTGTTGTGGTTAGAATTTTATTTAATTAATTTAATTAGTTGTATCTTGTAGCATTTAACAAGTCATTAGTCATGTGGTTAAGAGCATGCTTAAGCTTATGGTTTCTTTGAGTCAACCCAACCCCTATATATATTCTCATCCTCACTCTCTCTCCTCATTCACTCTTTTTATTTCTTTTCCTCCCAACCAATAGGCAAGTACATCTTGCACCAAATGGAGAGATTATTGCATTTTTATTTCTTGATTTTTCTTCTCTTCATCCTCTACAAGTTTAGTTCTTGGAGTTTTTGATTTTAATGGCTAGTTTGGTGTAGATCTAAGTTTCTAAAACTAGGGTTCTATGGGTTTTCATGGTTTTGATCTATGAAACTTGGTTATTTTCAAAAACTAATGGTCTTATGTTGTAGGAAATTTGATTCTACATAATTTTGACCTTTGAAAAGTTAGATTTTGACTTGTTTTGAAGAAGTTATGGCCAAAACAATTTTGGTCAAACTTCTATGTTCATCTGTCCTGATTCTGGCAGGGACGATGAATAGTGCTGCATAGTGCCAAGCCGCATAAGGATGATGCATAGTGCTACATAGTACCGAGCCGCATAAGGATGATGCATAGTACTGTATAGTACCGAGCCGCATAAGGATGATGCATAGTACTGCATAGTGCCGAGCCGCATAAGGATGATGCATAGTGCTGCATAGTGCTACATAGTGCCGAGCCGCATAAGGATGATGCATAGTGCTGCATAGTGCCGAGCCGCATAAGGATGATGCATAGTGCTGCATAGTGCCGAGCCGCATAAGGATGATGCATAGTGCTGCATAGTGCCGAGCCGCATAAGGATGATGCATAGTGCTGCATAGTGCCGAGCCGTATAAGGATGATGCATCGTGCTGCATAGTGTCGAGCCGCATAAGGATGCTGTATAGTACTGCATAGTGCTGTATAGTGCCGAGCCGCATAACGATGATGCATAGTGCCGAGCCGCATAAGGATGATGCATAGTGCTGCATAGTGCTGCATAGTGCCTAGCCGCATAAGAATGCTGCATAGTGCTGTATAGTACCGAGCCGCATAAGGATGATGCATAGTACTGCATAGTGCCTAGCCGCATAAAAATACTGCATAGTACCACATAGTGCCCTGCCGCATAAGGATGCTGCAAAGTGCCTAGCCGCATAAGAATGCTGCATAGTGTCGCATAGTGCCCAGCCGCATAAGGATGCTGCATAGTGCCTAGCCGCATAAGAATGCTGAATAGTGCCGCATAGTGCTGAATAGTGCCGCATAGTGCCTATTTTGGCTGTTTTTGGCTATTTTAAGTCCTATTTGGCTGAATTGTGGCTAGAATTTCTTCTAACTCCCAACATGAAAGTTGTAGATCTTTGTCTTGGCTTCAAGGACCTTCATGTCTCACTTTAACCTGAATTCATATGTAACTTTTATGTCACGAGGGGTCCACATGACTGCTTGACTTGATCGTGTTCCTGACCTGGTTACCTGTATACGTGCTGGTACCTATAATAAGTGTGTATTGAGATACAATATTAGTATGCACTGCGGTGCCATTTTAACGAGTGCACTGAGGTGTGACTCTACGTGCTAAGTGATCATTCGTGTTATATGTCAATACATGTGTACCTTCCAGCACAGTCATGGTAATTAGTCAGTAATAGTATCGTGGTAAAATGATTGTTGCTTGATGCATTACACTAAGCATGGATCTAGATTGAGCCGATGTGGATTCATACTTAGGGTACACGTACTATGGTACGACACATAGGAGGATGACCATGTTACCACGACATGTAATTCTAATATCGAGATAGGGTTAATCCAAGCAACTTAAATTGGTAGAAGCATTGGGAGGGAACAGAATCTCGAGATCGTACGTCACCAGCCGCCCTGGGTTCCGTCCTGGTGCGTCGGGTTGGCTGTCTCGGATATTGTATAGTCATCCGTGCTAGTGGAGTGCAGTATCTGATTTGTGACTGCCGAGCCAGCTCTTCCTATAGGAGAGCTGGAACCGTTACTACTTATTCTAGCACGGTGGCCTTTCGAGGGACCGGTGCATTTCGTGCTTGCTTGTATATAATGGTTTGGCTAGCCCTGCTGGAATGCGATATGATCTGAGGATTCCTATATATATATTGCATTACTTGAATAATCCAGACAAATCATAGAAAGCCGTAGGATTGATTGGCCGCTTGTAAGCTGACTTGTTTGTGATGTGTTTTCTTCTGTTACCAACTGAGGAACATGAATTATCGTGGTGCGTGGTCCAACCCATGTCCTTATTTGGTTGTTGGGTTGGGCTATTTTGCTGCGATAGGCTATGGACCGAAGTCGCGAATCAGAAGCCCTTTTACCTGCCCATGGTTATAGGATATATCTTATCTCGGCACGATATTGGCACCGTTTGTCCTTGTTTGGTTGTAAGGGTGTCGTATTGTCTCGATGATATGGTATAAGCCTATAACTCGTGAATCATGTCTTATTTAACTCATTGGATTTATCTCACTCTTTTGTGCTTCCTTGTGGTACTTGCTATTCGGGGCCTGACCCCGCTGGTTTTGTTTGGCCAGATCTCGTAGCAGCTCCAGAGGATCCAGCCTTCCACCCGAACAATGGTGCACACCAGGAGTATGGGCGCCAGGGACCATGAGTGGGTTTCTTCTTCACCGCTCTGATATCTTCTATTTTGTACTTGGCGTTTAGCCACCGGCACTTGTTTAGCCGGCAGTTTTGGACACTAGTTTCCTTTACATAATTGTAATTAAATCAGGCTGCAGCTGACTATAGTTATGTACTATTGACTCTCGGAACTAGCTCATCATTTTGTATAGCTAGACTCATGAATCATTCTGATGAAGCGTCGGGGACGCCTTACTGCTTTGTCTTATATGATCATTATTTACTGCTTCTTGTTTTGATTGATTGAGACATAGATGCTCTGTGGGACCATAGGAGACCTGATTGTAGCATGCACCGCCTAGTCTTTTGACAGCCACGATCGCCGTATGGCGTTTATATACCTCATATGGTGTAGCTGGCCTAGTCCGTCTCAGTATTCCGGTACTGGGGCGTGACAAGAACTCTGTAGGATGCATCTTCAGAAACTCCTGGATATCCTTCTCCTTCCGGTAAGGCTGCTGCTGCTCCCCTTGAGCAGTCACCATCTCTACTGTAGTACGAACCAACTGGTGGGCCTCATCAATCCCCTAACAAAAATCGGCAGTCTGTCGCTGCTGCTGGTGAGATGCCAGAATCCTCTCCACAAATAAAAATAGGTGGGCAGCATCAACCATTCCTATTGGTGGCTGCGGGTGCTACTGCTGAAATGCCTCTGGAATGACTGGGGTCGGCCTCTGGAAAGGTGCAGGCACTCCCCCATAGGCTACAGTAGCTCCTGTCTAATCAGGAATAGAAGGTGCTACAGTCTCAACCGGCTGCTGCAATGGATGAAAGGTGGCAGACCCCTCTTCAGCGGCTGCTATACAAGAGCGATAAGATCGTGTCTCCACCATCCTGAAGACAGATCGAAAAGGAAGTCAATATTGAGCAGGAATCGATAAAATCAAAGGAGGACAGTTTATTTCAAAGAAGACAATCAGTAAGATATGTAGATGGCATGAATTGAAGCAGAATTTTTCCTAACTGTGATTGAGTACCTCTCCGTTAAAGCCTATCTCTCAATCCTATCGCAGGCTCATAGCAGTACAACTAAGTCGCCGTACTACCGCAATATCGCACTAATGCGACTCTCGACCTGCATGGGCCACCACTAAAAACGTGTCACGACCCGCACCCACTGTGAGGGTACGAGTACGTAATGACGCCCAGCTTACGCCGCAGTGTCGGTGGTAGAGCGCTGTCCTAGGTTACTATCTAACCAGCAACTCACGCAATTATAATGTACTCATCATGATCAACTCCGAACGGAAGACAAGTATAAGATATTGTAACTCAATCACAGTCTAAACACGATAAGATAATCACAAAAGAATTAACTAAGAATAGAAAGACAACTACTAAAATAATAACAACTCTCAACAAATCTCAAATACTACACAAATCTCAAATCTTCTACAACAAGTTCAACATGAAACCATATGCTAGTCTACTAAACTAAATCCCGATCACTCCTGAGTGTCGGGGCCAAAGGTAGCCATCCCGTCTCCGGATCCATAATATATAGTGCATGTGTCCTCAGGGCAATCATCTATAAAATTTCAACAGGTCCAGTCAGGACAGGAACGAGTACAACTCATCAAGAAATCCCAATTAAATGACAGAGAACTATAAAGCAGTTATAAGCAGTTGTATTGATGAAACATGGCAGTTTTATACTGGTAATGATATAGAGCACAATTAATGTACAAAGAAGGAAAAGTACTAAACAAGAAGAGAAACATGGCAATGAAGACTGAAAAATAATATCTAGCTGAACTAGAGTAGCATGATATAAGTCCAGACCGTAATATAGACAAGTGTAACTCCAATATAAGTCCAGTACAAGACGAATCTAATACAAGATGAATCCAGTATGAGACGGTTCCAGACAATATGATCAATGATTCCAGGGTGAGTCCAGCCTATACTCTAACAGTGTGTTTTAAAATATCGGGATCGACATGTGAACGGTTGTAGGTAATACTGTACACCGCACACTCGGTCAAGTGTGGGATGGCTATCATTCCAGTATAATTCCAAGGGAGTGGTTCCAGTATTTGGGTATGTTCACATGCCTATTCCAATATTTTCCCGCCCAGCAAGTACAAGTGAATCCATAACCCAACACGAAAATAGGTATAATCCAGCTAATACACGAATGGTTCCACTAAATGATTCCAGGGTGGTTCCAGCAGGTGGTTCCAGAAATAGAGGCCAGACGCGAATAAGTGAGTATCGCATGAAATGGATCCAGTAATATCAAATCGTGTTTGTAATATAGAATCAAATAGAACTAGCTACAATTGAAGTACAGTAAACGACAAGTAAATGGAAGAACTATCAAAGAATGTATTCGCCTGCTACTCTGAAAAGAGTAGTATAATATCAGGTGTCTGCAGCAGAGTCACAATGTCCTAAACAGAGAAATATTGGTTATAATGTGTTTAAAATAAAACAGATGATGTTTATAATACAATCTACATGATTTCTAGGTCAATCTAGGTCAAAGTCAACTCTAAGTCAAACCTGGTCAACTGTCTAGGTCAAACTAGGTCCAAGTCAAATTTGGTCAACTCTGGGTCAACCCAAGTCAATACTCTAGTCAACTATGTCAATTGGTCACATCTAGACTAAATGTTGACTTTTGGTCAACTCTAGTTAAACCTGAACTATTGGGTCAATTATCTAGAGTTTTGGTCAACTATTGGCCAACATAGGTCGCTACTAGTCTAGGTTTATCTAAAACCTACATTAAAACTAAACCCCTAAGTTCTAACCCATAAACCATAACATATACCTAAATATATCTCATAGACTTATATATAAAAATATGTATACATACACTATAATATCATCTATAGGATACATTACCATTTCTAAGCCCTCAACTACAAATACCAAAACACACTATCCTAATACATCATGTATATTACATTCTTACATTCGTACATTTATTATCTACCTTGCATATACATACATACATATATATTACATATATAGATATAGAGATGTGAGAAGGGGCTATGTGATATATGGTAATACAAAGGAAATGAAAAGGAAAAACAGTGTACTATGTGACAGTGGTTCACAGATTCGAGTGTGTGTGTGTGTTAGGGACAACAATAGGTTAATAAAGAGTGTAGCTCACGTCTTAATAAGTCACAGGTCAGGAAAATTGGAATAATGCAAATGTGTCAATGTGTGTACACAGTGACAGTGAATCAAATGGAGAGTGTGTCAATGACAGTTGTGTAGATGTGAGTGAACATGAGTGAATGGCAATTTAGTGTGTGTATCCTGTAAACAAGAGTGTGTGTTTGCATTACAGTTTCATGATTCAAACCAATTTCGAATCTATATCATTTCCAACACACCCACAACCCCACTTGACAGTTCACATTTCAGTCCATTCCAAAACTAACCCAAATCGAAAATCTATTACTTAAATGCAAATCCTAAACCACAGGGATCAACCTAACAGTGACTGACCAATGTTCAGGGAATTAAGCATAGCAATTAAACATCAAAAATCAGTTTTAGAAGCAAATGAAAGTTCAGAAATCTCAGTTTTCAAGACTGTGTATCAGTCCACATTCAAAATCCTTTTCGAATCCAAAACCAAACACTTATCACAATCATCATTATCAGTAACCAATACGCATGTGATTGAATCTAACATGGCAATGAACATTCGAATTCAGTGAAAAAAAATGGAATTCAATTCCAGCTTTTAGAAATCAGTAAAAGTTCTAAGGAAGTGTCAGCCTATCCCTTAGCAGCCCATCCCACAATCAAAATCTCATTTCTTGTGAAAGCAACCTAATCTAACATGAGAAACCTATCTAGCTGTGGCTAATACATATTTGTAAAAGTCTAACATTGACAATTTAAACATCAAAAATAGTTTAAAAAACAGAAATTAATTTTCAGAAATTCAAACTGAATGTGTATAAGTCAAATAGGGAATTTGAAATTCGAACAACGAAATCATGCTAATATGACCAATAAATGGTTGGTAAACCATTCCCCACCTGTACCCGTGTCCCACGAGTTATCTCGTATCCTGAGGAAACAGGACACGATGTGTCTTGGCTCACGAACGCTACAGACACGCGCATAGGCACACAGCGTCGTGTACGCGTATGTGTCACTCCAGGATACGACAAGTTGCACGACACAGGCTGTGGTCACGTCCACATGTTTGTCCCATATAGGGCTACGTGTCCATGGCCCTGCACCATGTCCTAGACACGTGTCGTGTCGGTTTTAGAGCCGTGTCAGTGGCTTGAATTCACGCGTGCACAGCGCGCGCGCGGCCAGTGCAGCCAGTGCGAGGAGGAGAACTCCTCGCACACTGCACCAAATGGCCCCAAATTTTGGGAGGATGATGTCAGTCAGTGCCCTGACATCCTCCCGAAATTTAGCGTGTCCACGTATCCGACACAGCGAGATATCCTGCCCGTGATGCAGGACAGTGCGCTCGTGTCGTGCACGCGTGTCCAACAGCAAAAACTGACACGAAATGACACCAAAATACCTAACATCATTCACTAAAATTAATATACATACTTAGATCTACAAAGTCATATAATTACATTTACAAAAATCAAAAATAAATTCCTAAGTGACATTTCATCGAACACCTATACGTACTCTATGACACGTGTCCGATACGGACACCAAACGGACACGAAATTGACCCAAACTTCAGGGAAAGCTAGGGGGCTCCTAGATCTAGCCCTAAATGCAAAAAAATAGAAATTTAGATCAATTTATGGAGTTTTACCTATAGGTGCAAAATGCATGAAAAAGCTCCAAATTGGGGGTATTCTTCTTGATGGCCAAATGCTCCAAATGAACCCAAAACTGAGATTAACCTCCAAAAATATTAAACATACAGAAATTAGAATCTAATGCAAAAGACTAGGATTAAAAAGGAATTAAAATGACTTTATGGGGATTTTTGGAAGGGGGAAAAATACCTTTCTTTTTCTATGTGTTGAAATAAAATAAAAGAGGCAAGCCCTAATGAATAAGTGTTTATATAGGGTGGGGATCCCTATGTGGCTGGTCATAAAGGAAGGAATTAGGGTTAGGGTGTCAAATCATGGGCCATGGGCCAATTCACAAGTCATTAAGTCCTTAATCACAAGTCATTTCATTATACCACAACCCATGAACTAATTCCACTTAAACTAATCCTCCTAATCCAAATTTAGTTTCTAATGACTAGAAGTAGGTTAACCTAAGTTAGACTAGGGTCACCATGGCTAGGGTTAGCTTCTAGGCTAGTCCACTAGGTATCAACCAGTCAAAATTAAACTAGAATTTACCAATTCAATAAATCATCAAATAATTCAAATAAGTCAAAATGACCAAATTACCCCTAGGCTAAAAATGATAATTAAATCATCCTAATGACATAGTTAGGCTCTAGGTCATGCAGTCTCTAGGGTTTTACTGGCAGTACATCAAAATCACTAGTCTAACTTAAAACAGCTTTTAAATAGTTTAAAAATAATTAAAAAATAACCAAAAATCATAATATGAAATAAATATCAATAATAATAATTATAATTACAAAATTTCAAAATTACCCTCATCTGGAAAACTGGGTGTTACAGAATCCAAAAGAAGCCACTTCCATCAGAAGACGTTCCTTAAGATTCTTCATCGATACAGAGACAAAAATGCTGTATCGGCGATCATACGATGGATTACTGCTTCGATGTCTTTCAAACACAAAAACCAAAGAAGCTGTACGCGAAGCACATGACGGCGTCTGCGGGGCCCATCAGCCTGGCCCAAAGTTGCAAGATCGCCTTCGTCGAATGGGCTACTACTGGCCTACGATGGTTGCTGATGCGATAGACTATGCACGAAAGTGCAAAGCCTGTCAAGTCCACGCAGATTTCATCCACAAGCCATCCGAGTTTCTACATCCAACGGTGGCATCCTGGCCGTTCGAAGCATGGGAAATGGACATCATTGGTCCGATCACTCCGCCTTCTTCCAGAGGACACCGCTTCATACTCGTAATCACAGATTACTTCTCCAAATGGGCAGAGGCTACTCCGCTGGCAGAAGTGAAGACATTAAACGTAATCAGCTTCCTCAAGCATCACGTAATCTATCGCTATGGACTACCCCGAAGGATCATCCACGACAATGGTCCGCAGTTCGCAAGCCACGTCTTTTATCGGTTCTGCGACAAACACCGAATCCAGAATGTTGCTTCAACGCCGTACAATCCAGCGGTGAATGGGTTGGCAGAAGCATTCAATAAAACTATAATCAAGCTGCTTAAGAAGTTCGTATCCTCAAACAAACGCGACTGGAATGAGAAGCTTGGCGAATGCTTATGGGCGTACCGTACTACAGTACGGATGGCCACTGGGAACACACCATTCTCTCTGGTGTATGGGAGTGAGGCAGTTCTCCCACTAGAGACTCAAAACCCCTCACTCCGTATCGCCCTCACCTATCGATTGACGACGGAGGATAATCACCACCGCCGGTTACAGGAGTTGGAGGCTTTAGATAAGAAGCGCATGTTAGCTCAACAACGAATCGAGCTATACCAAGCACGTATCTCGCGAGCTTTTAACAAGAAGGTTAAAATCAGAACATTCCAAGTCAGCGATCTCGTTCTTGCAGTTCGGAGGCCGATGGTTATGACTCACAAAACCGTTGGTAAATTCCAGCCAAAATGGGAAGGCCCATTCATCATCGAGGCTGTATTCTCCAATGGTGCTTACCGCCTCGCAAAACAAAACGGAGAATTGCTCATGTTGCCCATCAACGACAAGTTCCTGAAGAAGTATTATGTCTGAAACGACATCCTCTAAATCTTTTAGATTGTTGAGTTATGTACCCCCTGGTACCGCTGAACTCATATTCTGACTCCAAATTTTCCAGAATGTTTAGTTATGTACCTGTAAGCCCCTAGATTTCAAAAAAATATTTTTTTTATAATTTTCAATAGCATTTATATTAATTCAAATACGTATTTTGCAGCGTATTTCGTATTCTCTTGGTTTCCGAAATGCTTTAAATTTTTTTCTAACTTATAGATTTTTTCTTGGCTGGCATACCGCCAGTATACCAGAGTATACCGATGGCATACCGTCCAGACAGATTTTCCATATTTTAGATATTTTTGATTTCAGATATTTTCATGAATAGTATTTCCGATATTTTTGTGAATAGTATTTTGGATATTTGGATGAATAGTATTTAAGATATTTTCGTGAATAGTGTAGATACACTATATTATCTAATGGATAATTGGTTTTGTTTGAATGGCCATGATTGACCTAGACTTTCACATGGATCACGATCCGACGGCTAAGATTAATTCACCCTTATATATATACCATTTCACTTTCTCTCTCCTCTCTCTTTTCATTCTCTTTACCCTCTCTTCATTTCTTCTTCACTTCTCTTCCCTTGGAGCTTGCTAAGAGCTTGGCCTTGAGGTCTAGGGTGTGGTTTCGTACCCCTCTTGGTGGTGGATTAGAAGATTATGCTTGGAGCTTAACCTAGGCAAGTACATCTTGCCAAATCTATGAACCATATTATTTTGTTGACATTTTATTTTCCTTGGAGTTAAATGCTTAGAATTGTCCTAAATTCATTTTGTTAAAAATATTTTCCTTGTGATTCTCGTCTATATGCATGTTTCTAAAATTGGTTTTAATTAGGTTTTGATTTTCTGATAAAATCCAATATTGACTTAGTAGAAAACTCGGTATCAAGAGTGATACTGGTGTTACCATCATGGATCTTGGTCACATATGCATATATGAGGCCTTCACCTAGTTTGTATACCATGGATTTTGAGTTTGGTGGATATCAGAACCCGTTTCGATATCTGGAGAACTTATTTCCGGAGAACCCATGTTGTAGGAAATTAAATTTTATGCGATTTTGACTTTTAAAAATCTAAATTTCGATTTAAAACGAAGTTTTTATGGCCGAAACAAGTTTTGTGTTTTCAAAAATCAACTTTCTGTGACGGTTCGGAAAATCCGTCGGAAATCCACGAAAATCCATCAGAAAATCCGAACTTGCACCACAAAACTTGCTGTGACGGATCGGAAAATCCGTCGGTAATCCGCAGTAATCCGCCGGATGATCTGATTAGGCTATTTTTGAATTTTTATATATATTTTAAGTGCTGTAAAAATTTGGGAAAAATTATATTTAAATACTATGTTAATTTAGCTAATTTATTATAATTTTTTTTGCATTTAATAAGTACATTTGTTATTTTATAAAAATGGGAAAATAGACCTCATTTTTAGGATACATATGTTTGCTGATTTTTAATAAATATTTATGAAGGTTTATAAATTCCAAAAAAATTAGTAAAAATTTCTATAAGTAATAAGGATCATTTTGGTACTTTATTTTATGTAAAATTGAGCTTTTTGTCTATCTCAAAAATTATTGGAACACAATGTACAGTTTGATTTATTTATTGAATAATTACGACTTTCAATGATTTGTGTTCTTTTGAGTTATTATAGTATTGGACCTCACCCCGCACTAGTGTAAAGGCCCTAGAAAATTAGTTTGGATATAGTGTCACCCCACATTGGACTTTTATGCTAGGTACCCACTTGGCTAGTATCCAGTTAGGAGTAGTGTTACACCACTAGTGTAATCTTAGTCATAACTTAGAGGCTGAGTTTGTATATCATTATTGACAGGACATCGGACATCTATATCTCCATACTAGTATTCTTGCTTTGCGCGAGGCAAGTACATCTGCAAACTCATTTACTGTCTTTTAATGCTAGAACATGTATTAACCCTGTTAAAATATTGATCCTTGAGGTAGCAAGTTAAATCTTCACATGTTGTATTACTTTCAGTACCTGTCATGCTTAGGACAGTTCTTATATCTTCACATGTTTCTTATTGGTTCTCAGTACAAGTTTCACTATGCTTTATACTGCTATCAGTACCTACCATGCTTATACTGTTCCCAGTATCTTTCACATGTTTTATACCGTTCTCGTATCTCTCATATATTTTTACTGTTCTTGTATCCCTCACATGTTAGAATCTGGGTTATGGGGAAACTGATAGTAGCGTACGTGATCACGACCCCCTTCTCCGTACGTATGTACCGAGCAAAGTTTCATTTTATATGATTACTGCGTCGTAGGCTTTATCTCAAAGCGAATTTGTGCATATGTACATCTATCGCATTATCACTTGTATGAAAGTATATTTTATTATGTGCCCCTGCACATTGTACACCCATTGACGATCACGTACCTGCTACAATTTTAAACATTACATATACATCTGTCTATATGACATATGTATCCTTGCCATGATAGACTATGAGATATGCCATGTTCCCTATGTTACTATGATACTGTGATCCCAGTTGTACCATGAGGCCATGTTTCCAGTATTTCCTGTTTTCTAGACTTATCACACCATGTTTTTTGTTGTACATCTCTTTCATTATATATTTAGTATTTTAGTTGTAGAGGTTGTACTTGCTCCCGTCCTAACAGAATAACGTTGTAGGTTCACTTTTCGAGAAGGAAATGCTATGTGATACATACTATGGCACTAATTTTGAGGACCTGGCCTTAGCTCCAGAAGAGGCCCCAGCGGGAAACCTTACTTAGATATTTTTTTCTTGTGTTTTGAGACTTAGACTTTGTTTTGAACTTATATTTGGATACTGGACTTTGTCTCCAATTAGATACTTGGAAGTGTATTATTTAGTCTGTGATTATTTTACCTTCGCTTATAGATGTTGTGTTGTGATGAACCTATTAAATATGATATTAGAACTGTTAGCATCTTAGATCCTTTATTGTCTATTCTTATAACAGCTTACTACGCTTTAACCAAGCGTAGGCTAGACATGGCTCGGTCCGGCCCAATAATTTGGGTAACGGATCGTGACAGTACCCCCTAGTACCGCTGAACTCACATTCTGACTCCAGATCTCCCACATTGTCGAGTTATGTACCCGCAGGTACCGCTGAACTTATACTCTGATCACTACAGAGGAATCTATATCGCATCTTTTAGGTCGTAAGTCACGTATGATCATACCTCTGAACTTTCTTCCTAAAAGAGCTCCATCCTCATGATCCAATACCTGCACTTTCAGTGCATAAACAGGGTAACAGATCCATAAATTTTCTAAAACAACCACGTCGATGTTACCTCTGAGTTGTTTCTCTTCCATCAAAAACAATCCGCCCCTCACGTAGAACATCAATGTCCTCATTACCTCTGAGTTGTTCTACGTACCCCTTCATGGTGTCCACTCCTACCAGGTCCTCATTACCTCTGAGTAGGAAGATTCCATCGAAGAAACCCTCATATTTACCACGTCCTCATTACCTCTGAGTAAGTATGTTGGTTTTTCTCTCGACTTATTATCCGTACCTAAGACCGGAGTACGCCAAGGATAATAGGCCCACAAATGTCCTCTGTTGACCACAAATGTCCTCTGTTGACCACAAATGCTGTACTAAGTACATGACCCTCATTTCTCATCATGCCCCGGGAGCCCAGCTGCTTCATGGCATTCTTTCTCCCGATACCAGGAACATCCACGGCCATCTTACTGTGGAATCGTTCTAAGTATCCACATCAAACTTGTTATCCGTACCTAAAACCAAGGCATACCAAGGGTAACAAGTCCACAAGCAGTCCCCCAGTGGGGGAAATACTACAGCACCACAAACGTAATAAGCAATACAAATAAAGGGTAAAATAAAATATACTCTTTTATTTGTATGTCAAAAGTACTACATGTTCCGGGACCATGTCCCTCTTAAGAAAAAGAAAAAAACATAAACAAAAGAAGGAAAAGGCCGACTATGGTTCGGCGATACATAATTCTATGAGACGGTCTGCTTGGCCCGGCGGTCGGCCTCATGAGTCAGTCGCTCCGCATCTTCCAGGTGCGCATGAGCCCGCCAGCCATCCTCAAGCTTCTTCAGAGCATGCTCCAGGCTAGCGGAAGCTCGGGTGACCTCTTCGGCCTCCTGAATGATCATCTCTTTATCCGCACGGGAAGCTTCGAGCTCAGATTCTAAGAAAGCCAGCTTCCTTTAGAGCTGGAGGATCTGTCCCCTTGTATCAATTATTCCGTGGGAGGCGGTCGCTTCCCGAGCCACGCAATCTTCGCTCCTGCGGCTCAGCTGGTCATACTGGAGAGATAGGTCGCCAAGGTCCTTTATTATAACCGACTTAGACTTATCTCGTACAGCCCGTACCTTCTTTAGGGCAGTGGTGAGAAAGTCACGCTCTTGATCTATGGCTGCAGATAGATCAGCTTGTCACAGCACGAAAAACTGGGCCACGAGCTGATCAACCTCTAGCAATTTAGGCTCCAGAAGCGCAACTATCCCCGCCCCACCAGGAAGGGTTTTAAGAATCTCAATTTGGCTACGAGCACATTATCGGGCCAAGGCAAAGGGGGTCCCCCGCTCCACAGCAGCTTCGACCCCTCTCTTCAAGTGGTGCTAGAAACTGTCAACCACATCCTGTGACGCCTCATCCAGAACTTCCGTAGATGACGACGTCAAAGGAAGTGTAGCTGGCAGTGTCGAAGGAGACGCACCAGAACTTGCTACCCCTGCCACCAGAAAAACAAATTTCGAGCGAAAAGACGCTTGGATAGGAGCTAACTCCTCCTCCGTGGCCCGAAGAACCTGGATACTCGGCAAGATAGAAAGGTTGACCTCCGAAGCCACATGAGCAGAGGAGAACGCAGGGACCATCGCTCCTTGCCCCGGTTGTGCCGCCATCCGATCTTCCGAACTCGATCCAGCGGAAGGCCCCTCAATATAAGTTGGAAGGGGAGGGGACACACTCCCCTCCACCAAATCCCCGCTGGCAGAGCCTACCCTGACAATATTCGCTATTGGCAGTGAAGAGGCAGGACCTGTATGTCTAGAGCAACTATTAATCAGCCTAACCCGAAGTATGTGATGATAGAGCAAATGAGCCTCCTCACTAGTCAAGATTTGGCTTATCTTACCAGTGAAGGGTTGTGGAGGCTGAGGTTCGCCCACAATCGCCGTAGTCCCCTCACCAGCAACTTCCAAGCACAATTCGGCTGGTTCCTCTGCCCCTGTCGCCCCGGAAGAAGATACGACTGGATCAGTGTCACCCTGCTGAAATTCAGCAGTCTCGGGGACGGGTTCACCGGAGACCCGTCTCCCTGGTTGAGACCTCAGCAGCGTGAGATCCCTCAGCCGCCGCCGAGAGAGCCCCAGCAAAAATAATCTCGGCACACATGTCACTAATCAAAGTGGTCAGGGCCGGATTGACTTCAGAAACAGCGGCCGGTTCTCGAGAGTCCGACTCCTCTGACGCCTACAGAGAAAAGAAAAATGATTAGATCATAGTTCAGGAAAAGAAAGAACTAAAGAAGGAGATAGTCGTAATTCAATTCACCTCCGAAATGGCGTCATCACCTTCGCAACTCTCTTTAATGAACAGCCCGCGGCGTCTTATCGCAGCCCGCTTCACGGAGAATGATACGCCACCAATATACTCATGCCTGCCTCTCTTGCGTGAAAGGCCGGGCGTAACAGGCGGCTGATCTGCCATTACCTCATCTGGCACAACAGGCGGTTGATCTGCCATCACCTCATCGAGCACAACAGGCGGTTGATCTGCCACCACCTCACCTGGCACAACAGGCGGCTGATCCGCCGCCAACTCTTCCGCAAGAGGTAGAGAGTTATCAGCATCGTGCTCTTCATCCTCTTCGTCCGCATCGGTGGACTCCGAGTCAGGCACAGGAACCGTGTTTGCCCTCATCTTCCTCGTCTTAGACCCCTTGGGCTTCTCCGCCAAGCCAGTACCCACAATAAAGCTTTACTCGGGTCAAAATTAACGGGAGACTTGCTCACCGTAACATGGTATAGGGCCACCATATACAAAATCTCCCCTGGCATCTCAGTCTCAGGAACCGAGAAGCTAGTTCGGGTATGAACCGTGTCATAATAATGCCAGGCCTTGATACCGTCGAGGACTCTACCTACAAAGCCCAGGCAAGAGCTGGGACTGTCAAAGAAAAGCTGGCTATACCCGAACTGGCGGGAGAACCTGCTGGACAAGTAGGGCTCCAGATAGATATTATTGCGATTACGATATACTAGGTGCGCTGGACGGATATTACGCAACCAAAGGAGCATCTTTTCGGGCAAGTGGTGAGGAGGTTCGGTACCATCAATATGTACACCCCTCACTTCTTCAACAGTAGAACGAGGAACAGATACAAAAAAGTCATATCCGTCCACTCTCTCCAGCGCCCTCCGACAGGCTGGCATAGTGTTGCACTCCCAGGGCTGATGGTGATATTAAAAAATCAAAGAATCATCAGCCGTGACCGTCTTCTGCTCCAGGCCTCATCAAGGACCAGTAGTGCACCAACAGCCAACCCATCAGATAATGGTATGGCACCTCTATGCGCTCAAAATCCATCGCCGGGTCACGGGCGATGACCTTGGACGAAAAGGCACGAAGCCCATGGTGTATGCTGCACACCATGGCCGAAAGAAGGAACAGTCTGACCTCAAAGACCAGTTTTACGGCTGGAAGGATAAAGTGACGGTTGATCCTCTCAATGGAACCCGCCCCTCCTGAGACTACGCAGTTCCGTAGCCACACCATCAGGAATCCTGCCAAAAGTGCCTTCTCTGACTGTCGCTGAGTACCATGATAAAAATAACTAAAAGAGTCAGTTCGACTCCCAAAAGTGATGCTCGTGGCCCCCGATCTCTTGGCAGTCGACGCCAGTTCTTGTACCTCCTCCGGAGTTTAAGGATCTCGGAAAGAAACCCGGCCTGAGGTACCTAGTGTAAAAAGGTAGGAGACCCAGGACCTGGTATGACGAGTCCTCCCTTCCGAGCTACCATCCTTCTTGATAGACACCTGGTGACAGGTACTGTGGTGACATAACAATTCCCGGTATATGGCAACAAAGCCCGGGAACTGTCGATCCAAATCTTCGAGCTCTTCGCTCGTGGGGGTGTACACTTCAAAGACTTCGTCCCCCAGGGAAGCTTGGAAATAACGTACATCTCGTAGAGAGCGAGTCCCAGCTCCCCTCCAGGTGTGAAGAAGGTTCCCGTCCGCCGGTTGTACATCTCCAGGAGAGCCATGAACAACGGCTTATTTATGGGTAGACCATAACAGGTGCCCCGAATGGCGTAGTAGAGGCCGATCTCACGCAGGGGAGTCTCATACCTCCACAGAATCCACGTGGTCAAGTTGGCCCACACAGGGATGGGGTTTATCCAGTTCAGCAGCACCAACCGGCCGACGGGATAAGATCCCTTCCGAACAAACTTATTCAAGAAGGTGTCAGCTTGAGAGAACGTGAAATTGGGACCCGGTACATTTATGAAGGTACCCGGAGCCAGTCCCATCACGTACCGACTGACCGGTTCCCTTCCCGCATACGCTGACACCAAATTTCTGTTGTAATGGATGTTTTCCACAATCATCTCCGACTTGCTTGTAGTCAAGGAGTCAACCATCTTTCTGTCTATTGGTAACATGTTGAACCATGACAGAGGAAAATGACGCTCTATCGGAGGGATATGGATCGCCACCCCCGTCAAGTGTAAAGTCCCAACTCTCGAATATATCCTGCACTCGAGGGTTCTTTACAGTCAAAGCATCCCCGAAGAGGAACGCCGGCTTCAGGTATTTTCCCTCCGATTGCTCCGAGTTCATCATGGCGCAGAGGAAGTAGAATGGCTGGTTCTTGATAGTATTCAGCCTCTCCAAAGGCTCATCTGTAGGAAGCTGATTCGCCACATATTAGACTAAGTGGTCGAATCGCACACCCACAATAGATTGGGCCGAACCCACCAGGGGTTCTTTCGCTGGATTGACTGCCAGATTCAATGAAAAAGGACAAAAGAAACAAGTCAGAAGATGGCTAAACAAAACCACTTAGGTGTTTTTAGGCTTATGCGGCCCAGTATATATCAGCTTATGCGGCTCTAATTTGGTGGGGGTCCCATGCGGCCCATTTCTCTTTTGATGAGCTTATGCGACTTTACACGAGCTTATGCGGCTCTGTTTAGCATGAGCTTATGCGGTTATGTTTAAAAGAGCTCATGCGGCTCTGTTTGAACGTGAGCTTATGCGGCACTAATTAGCGTAAGCTTATGCGGCTCTGATTAGCGTGAGCTTATGTGGTTCTGATTTGATGAGGCCTTATGCGGCATAATTCAAAGATGGGCTTATGCAGTCCTGTTTGATGGGGGCGTCATGCGGCTCATTTTAGAACGGGGCTTCATGCGGCTCATTTTAGAGGGGGGCCTATGCGGCTCTGTTCGACAGGGCATTATGCGGTTCAGTTTGTGAAGTGTTTATGCGACCATTAGACAACTCCCATGCGGCTCGGACATGGGGTACACCCCCATGCGGCTCGAATATAGGACGTCTATACGGCACATACAATTTGAACAGTTCGATGAAGACGAAGGACACAATAAAGACTTGTGCATAAAACATGCAACAGAGCCATCTTTGTTAGGGTTTTTGAAGCATACGATCCTCCCAAAATCCTTACCAGTATGGTAGGGTGGACGTCAGGGTGGACTTCAGGAGTCGCGACCGACGTAGAGGCCATCTCCTTTCCCTTCGCCACAGCCTTGGAAACTTTGGGGGCCATCGTTGATCGAAGAAGAAGACAACAGTTAGGACAAAAAGAGCTTAAATTGAGAAAAAGAGTAAAGAGTTTCTTTCTCCAAATTACTCTTATTTATAGGAGGACAAAGGAGAGGCACGTGGACCGATGAACACTTCGGGTCGTGTGTTACAGGCAAAACCGACTCCTAGGATTTCGTCCCCTCTCATAAAGGAGATTCATCAAAGCACAAAATCCAAATATTTAATGAACCTACTCTTGGGATTCCCCCAAAAGACGGCTCTAAATCAAAAAACGAATCAAGGACAATTAATGATGCCTATGTGGCAGAAAGGTCCATGCGGCCAGGCAGTCCATGCGGCCTGGAAAGCCATACGGCTAAGAAGTCCATACGGCCAGAATATCTTATACGGCCAGGAGAGATTATGTGGACATAGTCATGCTTCTCATTCAAAGTATTTCAATTTTTTAAATTAAAAACTTTGAAGGCGGTCTTGTAGAAGCATGGAAATGAACATGAAATCCTATGCGTCTCAAGACTAGGAGATTTTCATGCGGCTAAAAAGTTCATTAGAGTGCCATGCGGCTCAACAATTCATTAGAGTTCCATGCGGCTCAAAAGTTTATTAGAGTTTTATGCGGCTCAGGAATTCCAATAGCTCCATGCGGTTCTATGCAGCGACCTCATTCGATGTCACGTGGCCCTATGCGGCTCGCCTCTACAGCTGGCCATTAAGCAGCGGCCCCATTTAATGCTCTGACATAACAAGGCGGCTCTGACAATAAAGGTGAACTGACAGCTCCGACATAAAGCTGCAATGATGACTCTGACATAAAGGCGTGCTCCTAGGAAAATGAAGAAAATCTTTATAGCTGGCATAAATCCACCAATTTCAAAGCTCATTATGCGGCTACTATATCCATACGGCCGCCATCCCCATGCGACTGCCACTCTCATGCGGCCGCCACCCCCATGCGGCCGCTACTCTCATGCGGCTCAAATCCTGAGAAGCCACCCCCATGCGGCCGCCACTCTCATACGACTCGAATCATGGGGACCATCTCCATGCGTCTCAAATGCTGAGAGGGCGTGGCCATGCAGCCTTGACACGTGGCCAGCCTTATGCGGTTCAGTTGGAAACCACCCTCATGTGGCTCAGATTTCGGAGGCCATACCTATGCGGCTGCCACCTTCATGCGGTTCAAATCATGAGAAGCCACCCTCATGCGGCTCAAATTTCGAAGGCCATACCTATGCGGCTGCCACCTTCATGCGTTTAAATCCTGAGAAGCCACCCTCATGCGGCTCTGTCAAGACACCCTGTCCCTGTGGCTCACGGTTAGGACACGTGGTAGAGGATCAGTTTCCCACACGTCCTTATGGCTCGCAACAAAATGAGGGTTGGACACGTGGCACTAAATCAATCAAGATTTATCCACTCAGATTTGTTACTATCAACAAATCCCAACAACCAGATTTAGTGCAATCATCATAATTATCCGGATCAAATCAGATTTATTATAATCAAGCAGATTGAACATGTGACAAGAGATCCGAGCTTGTTATAACAAATCACGAAGATTCGTGGCAATCAACATTAATTGCCCATACAGATTTGGCGCAATCAACATTAATTGCCCAAATTTGTTGCAATCAAGATTGACGGCCCAGATTAATTGTCAACAAAATAGGATCAAGGAAAATGGTAATTAATCTCCAAACCGTCGACTCTTCAAGGGGCAATCATTGTAAACCCTAATGATCACACCCTACTCCTATAAATAGCAAGGTGCCATTCCCTTGCAAGGAGACCAAACCCGGTGGACACACAGAGAGACAAAGGCACGCACAGTAGAGTCTCCCAACACATTTTGAGAGCATTTCTTCTTCATAGCCAAGGCTACGTCCGATCGTCTAAGGAGTAAGGCAGAGCTGTCGTTGCTTTCCCGAGCCTCTACCGTCACCCCCAGAAAAAAAAACAATTGTACTTAGATTGCTTTACCTAGGTTTTCGTCCCTAGGCTTTCTTTGTACAAGTGAATTTGTATTGTGAGTCTAAGTTTAGTCCTCCTATAAAATTGTTTTGTACTTTTACAATCAATAGCAAACAGCGATATAGATTCATTTGGGATAACCAGAGTGTAAGTTCAGCGGTACCTAAGGGCACATGACTTAACAGTCCGGCAGATTTTGAGGATGTCGTTTAGACATAATACTTCTTCAGGAACTTGCCGTTGACGGGCAACATGAGCAAGTCTCTGTTTTGTTTGGCGAGACGGTAAGCACCATTGGAGAATACAGCCTAGATGACAAATGGGCCGTCCCACTTCGGTTGGAATTTGTCGGCGGTTTTGTGAGTCATAACCATCGGCCTCCGAACTGCCAGAACGAGATCGCCCACTTAGAATGTTCTGAGTTTAACCTTCTTGTTGAAGGCTCTCGAGATGCATGCTTGATACAGCTCGATTCGTTGTTGAGTTAGCAGACGCTTCTCATCTAAAGCCTCCAACTCTTGTAACCGACGACGGTAATTATCATCCGTCGTCAATCGATAGGTGAGGGCGACACGGAGCGAGGGGATTTGGGTCTCCAGAGGGAGAACTGCCTCGCTCCCATACACCAGAGAGAATGGTGTATTTCCGGTGGTCGTCTGGACTGTAGTACGGTACGCCCATAAGCATTCGCCAAGCTTTTCATTCCATTCGCGTTTGTTCGAAGACACGAACTTCTTGAGCAGCTTGATTATAGTTTTGTTGAATGCTTCTGCCAAACCATTCGCCGATGGATTATACGGTGTTGAAGCAACATTCTGGATCCGATGTTTGTTGTAAACCCGATAGAAGGCGTGGCTTGCGAACTGTGGACCGTTGTTGTGGTTGATCCTTCGAGGCAGTCTGAAGCGATAGATGACGTGATGCTTAAGGATGATTATCATGTTTGATGTCTTCACTTCTGTAAGCGGAACAGCTTTTGCCCATTTGGAGAAGTAATCTGTGATTGCGAGTATGAAACGGTATCCCCTGGACGAAGGTGGAGTGATCGGACCGATGATGTCCATTCCCCCTGCTTCGAATGGCCAGGATGCCACCGTCGGATGTAAGAACTCGGATGGTTGATGGTTGAAATCTGCGTGGACTTGACAGGCTTTGCACTTTCTTGTAGGAACGAAATCGTAAAGTACAATACTCTAGAGAGGGGTGAATAGAGTTGGCAGCAGAAAAATGCTAATTAAAAATATTAGCAGCAAGATCACAGAATAATAATCACAACTAAATAATGTAAAGGCAGAGATAAGAAAGCAAACGCAAAGACAGCGATGTATACTGGTTTTTCTCTGTTGAGGACTAATCCAGTCGGTAGAACTCTTGCTACCAGTTGAATCCACTATTAGCAAAACCGTAAGTTTTCTTACGAAGTCCTTGCAACTTCTACAACGCGAGCTTTGATACGAAAAACTCGTCCAACTTTAATTTTGAAGAGTTGAATCTTCTATCAAGCCTCTGATTACCATCACTCTGAAACTTCTAGACCGCACCGCACTGGCAAATCGACTAGAGGATTGTAATTGGCTTGGGATCTGAAATTTGAAGCTCGAAAAAACTCTTTGGAAGACTGAAAGCTTTTTAGAAAAGAAAAGATTGAAAGTGAATGAGTGAGTTGAAATGATCGAAATCCTTCTCTATTTATAGGAATTCCAAAGATAGAATTCTGGCAGATTCGAGCAGAATTCGGGCAGAATTCGGGCAGAACTCGATGAGGAAATCTCGGTCAAATCCGCAACTGCAAGAGGACCAAGTTCCAAAGAATTCAAAAATCAAAACGGCCACTAACCGAACTCTGGCCGAGTTCTGTCAGGGTTAGGATAGGTTTTTAAAATTTGTTTTTGGGGATTTTTGAAAACCTTTTTGAAAGCCTTTTTGAAGCTTTTGTTAATATGAATGTTTTTTAAAACTAAGGATATTTTAAAAACATTTTGAAATCATTTTGGAATAGCCTATTTGCCAGTACGACACGGTGTACAACGTATTCCTAGACTCAATAAAATGAAAAATATATTGCTGAAAGAAATACAGACTCGAACAGGCAAACATTGCTTCGGTCTTGAACTATGTAGATAGTTGTTCTTGATCATGTCCAAGAGTCCGAGATATCCTGACTAGCTTCATATATCCAAACAAAGTTTGATCAATTATTAAAATCAGTTTGACCATATGACCAATGGGCCAGCAATCTCCCACATTTTGATAATTGACAAACTATGAATAATATAACATCTTTGCTTGAAATAAAAATCAAAAAAGGTAAAATTGTTCATATTCCTGTATTTTCTCAAAAAGAATGTTAGATCCTTTATTTTCTCCCCCGTTGTCACTTAGCAAAATAATTGCAAAAGAGAAAAACTCCCCCGCAATCAATGCATAAGTAACAAATAGTGAAGAAACACAAAATAAAAAATATGAAAAATTATGACAGATGGTAGAGACAGCAAAAAAAAATAACATCACAGGCATGTATTTGTCTCAGGCAGTTTATAACAGAGAATTATTTCACAGGCAGTTTATAATAAAGAAGCAGATAAAGATGCTATAAATAAGTAAATAAACTGTTGTGAAACATAAACTACGCATCTCATAAAGATAAAAAGATGTCCAAGAGACAGTAAAAAAAAAATCCAGTACAAGTCCTCAAAAGAAATACTGATAATAAAGTCTAAAGACAGAAACTTGGAATGTCGGAGCATTTCCAAGTATACAGTAGATAATGTCTAAGTCTCAAAAATCAACTAATATATCACAACTCCTCCTCCTCCTCATCATCATCATCATCAGCATGACCGGCATGTCCAGAAGGACCAGCTGTAGAGGTACCAGCTCCAGAAGGGTGAGGAGGAGCGCCAGTGTAAAACTCACCGACATAGTCTCGAGGAGCACGGTCAAAACGGTACCAATCATATGCGTTACCGGACGGAAAGTAGGCATGAACAGCCTCATCCTCACAGCGGTAACCAGAGAAGGCTGGATCTCTAGGAATAGAATCGGCAGAATGTCCAGTCTGGGCGAATCGGAGATCAGCGAGAGAATTCGTTATCGCCTGATAACGAATGACATCGCGGAACTCATGCTCGCGAGCCATATCCATCATCGAGACGTGAAAATCCAAAAGGTGCTGGTGTATGCCCTCAAAAGTCATGGCATACTGCTGAGTAGGTGGAGGAGGTGGAGCAGTAGGAGGAACAGTAGTAGGAGCAGCAGCAGTCATACTACGATGAGATAATTTCAGAAACTTGGGCTCAGGGTCTTGAGTACAAGTTGACAAATCAATATCGAAATGCTGGAAGATGCGTGGGAGAATCATTGCATAAGAGAGATTTCTATCTCTTGCACGACAACGTCCCATCATCTGGATAATGGTCTTAAGGGCAGAAAATGGAATCCCCTTAAGAATGTGATACATAGCAGATAATTCAAGAGATGTCACATCATCCTTTCAAGTAGACTTCGGAAGGATAGTGGAGTAGATGATGCGGTGCAATTCATAATTAAACAAGTTCATGTTGTTTGCCTTGAACTTTCCAGAACGAACTCGATCAGGTGCACAGAGTTCCGCTTTGAAACTAGTAAGTTTCGTGCCGTCGGGGAATTCAAATTCAGTGATATTAATAAGCGGTTCACCTTCGTTAGGAATACCAAGGATTTTCGCTAAGAGGACATCATTGAAATTGATATCTAATTCGCCAATACAAGTATTTACGTCAAACATGTTTAATATGATATTGCAGTAGAACAGTCTAATGGCATTAGTTGCTACTGGGAAACAAATTTTAACAAACTATTGTAACCCTAATGCCTCAAAATAAGGGCGGTGTTCTGGAAACACAGTCCATTTGATAGGAGCACCTGTGCATATGGATCTCATGTAGAAGTCTCCATACCACAGTAGGGCTTGATCTAGGGTTTGAAAGTAAAATCCGTCGAACGCGCCATCGCTAGATTAGACTAGCGAAAAGAGGGAATCTGTGGGTGGATTCGAAGATGAAACTTCCTCACTAGGATTGGTTGTCTTCTTCCTCTTGAAGGGATTAAATCCAGTAGGTGCCATTTGTGCAATAAAATTAAATATGTACGAAATTGAAAGGAGGGGAAATACGAAGTTATACCTCCCGAGATTCGAATATGTTGTAGAGAACAACGAACTCTGCACAAATCCAAGATTTGGATAGATTTCACCACGTAGATTGGAAGAGAAGGAGTGGTGAAGAACTAGGGTTTAGGGCTTTTCGCGCGGCTGCTGTGCTGTGATGGTGGATTTTAGAAGCAATGAAGAAGAAAGGCTCTCGGGTTCTGGTTATATAACCTGATACCCTAACCGAACTCGGACCGAATTCAGTCCGAAGTCTTGCCGAATTCGCCTGGGGTTAGTTTGGAACACTTTCTTTTTTATTGGCTCATTTCAAATATTTAATTCAAAGATTAGTAATTCTGACATTAAATTAATATAATTAATGTTATTTTATAAATTAAATTTCGTTACACAGTGACTGTTTCAGATTAGCTGTAGGAGTACTGTCCCAGCTGGCGGAGGTTCACCGGGGAACTCTTAAATACCGCTTCGCTTCAACCGTAGTTGTGGTGACAGACATACTCTTTATTGTCTTGTCTCTAACACAGTTTTTGCATATTAAAATAAAATCATAAAATAAAATTAATTAACATTATTGACGTCCAAAATTCCTAATTTTTGACGTAAATAATTGAAACGATCTTCTGCTAGAGGTTTTGTGAAAATATCAGCCAATTGATTCTCAGTATCTATGTACACAAGGTCAATATCTCCATTTTGATGATGATCTCTAAGAAAATGATGTCGGATCTCGATATGCTTAGTACGAGAATGACATACTGGATTCTTAGTCAAATTAATAGTGCTTATGTTATCACAGAAAATAGGAATGTGTGTGTAAAATAAATTATAGTCTTCTATGGTTTGTTTCATCCACAAAATCTGAGCACAACAACGTCCTGCGGCGATATACTCAGCCTCTGTTGTTGATAGGGCTACAGAATTTTGCTTTTTACTAAACCATAAGACTAAAGCCTTGCCTAAGAAATGATATGTGCCACTGGTACTTTTTCTATCAACTTTACATCCAGCAAAATCTGCATCCGAGTAACCAATAAGGTCATAGGACTTAGTTTTGGGATACCATAAGCCAACAGAAGAAGTGCCCTTAAGGTATCGAAAGATACGCTTAACTGCGCACAGATGTGATTCCTTTGGATTAGCTTGAAAATGTGCACACAGGCAAACACTAAACATAATATCTGGACGATTAGCAGTTAAATAAAGTAAACTACCGATCATACATCGATACTTACGTGTGTCGACCGGCTTGCCTTGTTCATCAATATCAAGCTTTGTTGAAGTTGCCATCGGAGTGCCAATAGGTTTGACATTGTCCAGATCAAACTTCTTTAGCAAATCTTTTGTGTACTTGGCTTGATTTATGAATGTCCCATTGTTAGTTTGTTTGATTTGCAGTCCGAAAAAGAATTTCAGCTCTTCCATCATGCTCATCTCAAACTCATTCTGTATACACTTAGAGAATTCTTGACACAGAGATTCATCAATAGATCCAAATATAATATCATCAACATAGATTTGTATCAAGAGAAGCTTGTCATTAAAAGACTTAATAAAAAGTGTAGTGTCAACCTTACCGTTTGAAAAACCGTTGCCAAGTAGGAAAGAGCTTAGATGATCATACCAAGCACGAGGGGCTTGTTTTAATCCGTACAAAGCTTTCTTCAACTTGAAAACATGATCAGAGTTTTTAAAATCTGTGAAACCCGGAGGTTGTGCTACAAAAACTTCTTCTTTTATAAAACCATTTAAAAATGCACTCTTGACATCCATTAGAAATAATTTGAAATTATAAAAACATGCAAATGCACATAACATGCAAATGGATTCTAATCTCGCAACTGGGGCATAAGTCTCATCGTAGTCGATACCTTCTTTCTGATTGTATCCTTGAGCTACGAGTCGAGCCTTATTACGAGTCACTAAACCATTCTCATTCAGTTTATTTCGGAATACCCAACCGGTGCCAATGACCGGATGATCAATAGGCTTGGGAACAAGTTCCCAAACTTGATTCCGTTCAAATTGGTTTAATTCCTCTTGTATAGCATCTATCCAAAAACTATGACTACATGCTTCATCAATAGTTTTGGGTTCTAGCTGTGAAATGAATGCAACACTAGAAACAATATCTCTACTGGATGTACGAGTACTTACACCTTTGGTAATATCACCAATTATCAAATCCTTTGGATGATCAGCCGTAAATTTCAATCTTTTCGGCAGACTCTGAAGGTAGCTAGTTCCTGGATCTTCTCTAGGAGGATCAGCTAGTACCGAGCTTGGTTGAGAATCAGCTGTTGTTGAGCTTGGTACAGTTGGATCTTCGTTATTGTCATCGATAGTCATTTGATTTAGTTCATCTAACGTGACGTTGATTGACTCTTCGATGATCATGGTTCGTTTGTTGAAGACCCTGTATCCTTTGCTCTTGGCCGCATAACCTAAAAATATACCTTCATCGGCCTTTTCGTCAAACTTTCCCAAATTGTCTTTTGTATTAAGAATAAAGCACTTACAACCAAATATTCTAAAATATAAAACTGATGGGATTCTATCAAACCATAACTCAAATGGAGTCTTCTTCGATTTGGGTCGAATTAGAACTCTATTGAGAACAAAACAAGCTGTATTGACAGCTTCAGCCCAAAAATATTTGGGTAGACTAAACTGGTTTAACATTACTCTGGCCATTTCGGATAGAGTTTTGTTCTTACGTTTCACAACTCCATTTTGTTTTAGAGTCCTAGGGCAGGAGAACTCGTGTACAAAACCGTATGTGTCACAAAATTGCTCAAACTCTGCATTCTCGAATTCGCCACCATGATCGCTTCTAATACGAGTGATCATGTAACCTTTTTCATTCTGTACTTTCTTGCAAAAGGCGACAAATTCGGATAATGCATCATTCTTACGTGTCAAAAAGTATACCCACGTGTATCTAGAGTAATCATCTATAATTACAAAGGCATAAAGCTTCCCTCCGAGGCTAGCAACTCTGCTAGGACCAAATAAGTCCATATATAGCAATTGTAGAGGTCTAGTAGTACATACTGCGTTTATTGACTTGAACGTTGATCTGGTAGCTTTGTTCTTTTTATATTAGCTGCATACCGAATCCATCTTGAATGTTGTATCCGGTAAACATCGTACAAGCTTCTTTGTGGATAATCTTGAGATTGTGTCCATATTTGCGTGACCGAGTCTCATATGCCACAGATGACTCTCATCACTTTTAGCTATTAAGTATCTACCTGAAATGTTAGTTTCTTCCAACAAATAGAAAACATATATGTTGTCTTCCCTGATACCTTCAAAGATAGTACTACCAGTTGAGCTATCAACTATAGTACATTTGTCTTTGCCAAAGTTGATGCCTTAACCATGATCAGCTAGATGACTTACGCTGAGTAGATTATGTTTCAACTCGATAACCAGACAGACATCCTTAATCACAGGATAGGGAGACTTACCAACATCACCGATACCAATGATATACCCTTTCAAGTTATTACCGAAGGAAACATAACCTCCCTTCTTCTTCTTCGACAGTGTTGCAAATAATGTAGCGTCATCGGTCATATGCCGTCAACAACCGCTGTCGAGGATCCATTTGCTCTTAGCATGTAAAAGGTGTTCCACCTACAAAACAGTTTGCAGATGAAACTTTTGGTACCCATTTCTTGTAGGGTCCTGAAATATTAGCTTTTGGTATCCATGCATAAATATTTAAATCAACAAGCTTTCTGATTCTACATACAGAAAAAAATATGACCAATATGGCCACAATAATGACATTGTGCATGTTTAGTATTAAAAGCTGAGTGATGTGCACGGTTGGTAGGTTTAGGTTTTCTAGTATAGAAGAAAGCATACCTATAATCCTGTTTGGGCTTAACCTTTTGGGGTAAAAGCTTGATAGGGTTAGGTCTGACAGTGTTTGGCTTGGGAATGTTCCGATTTTTCGGTAAGTGACACGTGTTAGGGTAGGAAGCAGCAGTCACAGGCTGTTTTTCTAACCTAATTTCCAATCTTTTGGAAGTGTCATACAACTTAGTATAATCAGAAGTGAGTGTTTCCATTCTGATTTGTGCACTTTGAAGACTTTTCTTCTCTTTAGAAAGTTCTTCTTTCAGTTGGTCAATAACCTTGTCTTTTCCTTCAGATGACTTGGTAGTCTCGTGTAATAAGAGCTTAATAGAGGAAAGCTCACCAGACTCACTAACATTATTTCTAACCTCAGCTAGTAGGTCGGTAAGTCTTCCTATTTCACCTTTGTACTCTTTGAGTACCTTCTTAGAGGTCTGATATTTGCTACACAATTTCCTGTAATCACTTATCAGTTCACTGAAGGCATCTCCTAATTGCTCAAAGGTGAAGTCATCATATGTATCAACTACAGGTTTAATAGGTACCTGATCGGATGCCATAAAGCATACCTTTGCAGCGTCTTCTGATTGTTCATCTTCTGAATCGCTGGCTTCACTTTCATGCCACATGCTGGTGTTGGCATATCTCCGAGATGTTGATCTCTTTAGGTTCCCTTTTTTATACATGTTGCTCTTCTTGCTTGATGATGAGTTTGTAGGACAATCTTTAATTCTTCATGTGTCCCTTCCTCTTGCAGTCGTAGCAGACAGCATCATCTTGATACCAGTTGTTGCTGCTATTGTTTTCTTTGGCTTTCTTCTCATATCTCATGAATTTTTTGAATTTTCTTTCTAGGAGTGCTTGATCTTCAGCATCAGATTCACTGCTGTCAGAATCACCTTCAGCAGCTTTCCCGTGCTGAGCCTTGAAAGCGATTGTCTTCTCCTTTGGTGCAGGCTCTTCAAAATCTTGTAGCTCCAGTTCATGAGTGAGTAGCTTACCCAAGAGTACTTCGAGGGACATAGTTGTGAGGTCGTTCCCTTCAATGATCGTAGTAGCCTTTGGAATCCAGTTCTTAGTAAGTGCTCGCAGGAGTTTGCGAATCTTTTTATGGTTACTATAATCTTTGCCTAGGAAGGACAAAGGATTTACAATATCCAAGAATCTTTCGAACATCTGAGTAACTGTTTCGTTGGGCTTCATCTTGAACACCTCATACTCTTGAGTAAGTCTGCTGACTTTTGATTCTTTGACTTGAGTCGTGCCTTCATGTATGACTTCAACAAGCTTCCACACTTCATTAGTAGTTGTGCAGGTAGATACCCTGTTAATTTCAGTTCTGTCTAAAGCACAAAATAAAGCGTTAATAGCACGTGCGTCAAGACTGGCCTTTTTCTTTTCTTCCTCTGTATATCTGTTATGTAGTTTTTCAACTAAAACTCCATCAACATTTATACGAGGTGGCTTTTGATAGCCTTCAATAACAATAGACCATAAATCAAAGTCAAGTGATTTCAAGAAGAAACTCATCCGTGTTTTCCAATAGGTATAGTTCGTACCATCAAACAGTGGAGGTCTGTTTGTGGCCTGGCCTTTACTTGTGAATTTCACAGTTGCCATGTGTTGTGCTGTGATCTATATAACAATTAATTAAATGAATAAATAATTGCAATGCTACTTTGCTTTACCTGTAACACCCGCTCTGATACCAATTGTAGGAACGAAATCATAAAGCACAATACTCTAGAGGGGGGGTGAATAGAGTTGGCAGCAGAAAAATGCTAATTAAAAATGTTAACAGCAAGATCACAGAATAATAATCACAACTAAATAATGTAAAGGCAGAGATAAGACAGCAAACACAAAGACAGCGATGTATACTGGTTTCCCTCTGTTGAGGACTAATCCAGTCGGTAGAACTCTTGCTACCAGTTGAATCCACTATTGGCAAAACCGTAAGTTTTCTTACGAAGTCCTTGCAACTTCTACAACGCGAGCTTTGATACGAAGAACTCGTCCAACTTCAATTTTGAAGAGTTGAATCTTCTATCAAGCCTCTGATTGTAATCACTCTGAAACTTCTAGACCGCACCGCACTGGCAAATCGACTAGAGGATTGTAATTGGCTTGGGATCTGAAATTTGAAGCTCGAGAAAACTCTTTGGAAGAATAAAAGCTTTTTAGAAGAGAGAAGATTAAAAGTGAATGAGTGAGTTGAAATGATCGAAATCCTTCTCTATTTATAGGAATTCTAAAGATGGAATTCTGGCAAAATTCGGACAGAATTCGGACAGAACTCGATGAGAAAATCTCGGTCAAATCCGCAACTGCAGGAGGACCAAGTTCCAAAGAATTCAAAAATCAAAACGGCCACTAACCGAACTCTTGCCGAACTCTGGCCGAGTTCTGTCAGGATTAGGTTAGGTTTTTAAAATTAGTTTTTGGGGATTTTTGAAAACCTTTTTGAAAACCTTTTTGAAGCTTTTGTTAATATGAATATTTTTCAAAACTAAGGATATTTTAAAAATATTTTGAAATTATTTTGTAATAGCCTATTTGCCAGTACGACTCGGTGTACAACGTATTTCTAGACTCAATAAAATGAAAAATACATTGCTCAAAGAAATACAGACTCGAACAGGCAAACATTGCTTCGGTCTTGAACTGTGTAGATAGCTGTTCTTGATCATGTCCAAGAGTCCGAGATATCCTGACTAGCCTCATATATCCAGACAAAGTTTGATCAATTATTAAAATCAGTTTGACCATATGACCAATGGGCCAACATTTCTTGCCTATTCTATCGCATCCGCCACCATCATAGGCCAGCAGTAGCCCATTCGGCAAAGACGGTCGTGCAGCTTTTGGCCAGGTTGATGGGCCTCATAAATGCCATCGTGAGCATCATGTACAACTTCTGTATTTGACAGACATCGAAGCAGTAATCTATCGTATGATCGTCGATAGAGCATTTTCGTCTTCGTATCATAAAAGAATATGAGGGAACGCCTTCTGATGGAAGTGGCTTCTTTTAGATTCTTCGACAAGATGTCGTAGACTACGAAGTTAATTTAATATATGTCTCCAGTCTAGTGCTTCGTCGACTGTCAGAGCGGAGTAACTCTCAACACATTGAACATTGTTCTTGTAACAGACCAATTCAAGGCCTATTACTTCAACCAAGTGGTAAGCATGATTCGAAACCGCTAAGGAATTGGTAAGGCCTGCTAGGGCATCGGCTTTAATGTTCTGGAGCCTGGAAACGTGTTCTATGAAGAACCCTTCCAAGGACGATATGATGTCAATCGCTATTTGGTGATAGGGGATCATGTCTTCATGACGAACTTCGTATGAACCCCGGATCTGGTTAACGATTAGCTGTGAATCGCCATATGCTTTAAGGTGCTCTATCCATAGTTTTTTTGCAAGTCAGAGACCGATAACCAGAGCGTTATACTCTGCCACGTTGTTTGAATAAGGTTCCGTGAGGGAGTACGCCCGATTGATCACCAACCAAGAGGGAAAAATCAGTACCACTCCGACAACGATATTGCCTGTGGTCCCAGTTCTTTAGGCGCCGTCGAAGAACATTCGCTAAACGGCATCATCGAAGACCACATTTGAATTGGCAACCTCGTCTGGATCTCTTCGTATATTCTGGTTGACTCCAAACCTGGATGGGCTGCTAAAAAGTCCGCCAGAGCTTGACCTTTAACAGCCTTCTGTGGGACGAAGATCATGTGGTAGGAAGACAATAATATTGTCCAAGTAGCAAGGCAAGAGCTGAGTGCCACCAATTTTGTCAAGAGGACCCTGAGAGGGTTGACTCGTGATATCACATGTATGGTTTGTCCCGTGATATAGTGTCGCATCTTCTGAATGGCGAACACTAGAGCGAGGCACTCATTTTCCATGGTAGTGTATCGATGCTCAGGCCCTACCATCATTCGACTGAGGTAGTAGATAGCTTATTCATGGCCTGTATCATTGTTTTGTGCCAGTAGAGTACCGAAAGAATGCTCCATAGCTCGTACATAGAGCAAGAATAGCTTTCCAGCAACTAGAGCCACCAGGACTGGAGGGTTCGACAGGTATTCTTTGATGTTGTCGAAGGTGCACTGGCACTCTTTATCCCATACGAAGGAGACGCCTTTCTTCATGAGGTGCGTGAAGGGTTGACATCGTCCGGAGAGGTTAGAGATAAACCTCATGATGTATGCTAGCCTTCCTTTAAGGCCTCTGAGTTCACGAAGATTTCTTGGAGGACCCATCTCCATGATTTCCTTCGTCTTCTCAGGGTCGACATGGATACCCTGGGAGGTAACGATAAAACCCAAGAACTTCCCGCTGGATATGCCCAAGAAGGATTTCGTGGGATTCATCTTCAAATTGTGCGCTCGTATTAGACCGAATACTGTCTTCAGATCATGCAGATGATCTTCTTTAGAGCGGTTCTTGACGGCTATGTCGTCGACATAACACTCCACTGTCTTGTATAAATGAACTCTGAAGATGACGCTCATGGCTCGTTGATAGGTGGCACCAGCATTCTTTAAACCAAATAGCATGACTGTGTAGCAGTATGTGCCAATCGGTGTTCGGAATGATTTATACTTTTCGTCGTCAGGGAACATCTTGATTTGATTATACCCTGAGAAGCCATCCATGAATGACATGCGCTCGAAGCCGCAGGGGTTGTCAATCATTATATCTGTAATAGAGAGGGGAAACTCATCCTTAGGACACGCCTCGTTCAGATTTCGAAAGTCAATGCAGATTCGGATCTTTCTATTCTTCTTGAGGACTGGTACTATGTTGGCTATCCAGTCTGAATGTTGTTTCTCGCGAATGAAGCTGCTGGCTATTAGTTTATTGACCTCGGCCTCGATAGAGTTCATGATGTCTGGGCAGAACCGTCATTGCTGCTGCTTGACCGGTTTTGCGTTCGGACGAATATTGAGTTTGTGAAGTGCAACCTCGGGGTTTAGCCCTGGCATATCTTTATAGCTCCAAGCGAACACGTCGATATATTCTCTGACGAGTTGCAGTAGCGATTCTTGCCCTTCGTCTGTCAGACTTTTGCTAACGAAGTTTAGTTTTGGAGAGGACTCATCGTCGAGGTCAACTTGCATGACCTCATCTTCGGTAGGAGGCTCTCTTTGTTTGAACCGCTTCTTCCATTGCGTATCTAGCTGTTGGGCCCACGGCTCTAACTCAAGAAGTTCAGGAATATCTTTATCTTCTTCGTAGGCGTCGGCGAATGCCATATTGACAGTCCAAATCTGCCTGAGCATGTCCCCAATGCTAACATCCGAATCAGAAGTGGGTAAACCAGACGGATGAGAGTGCCATTCGCATTCTTCATCTGAGCTCTCGGGGGTTGTCACAGGAGTAACATAGCATAGACCATGTCTGGTCTTGCTATAGTAATCCCGTAGCTTTCCGGCCGGGACTGGCAATTGTAAAGGTAATCGTCGGCCGGTGTCGTAGTTCAGGCCTGGTGTAGCCTCCATTTCATACCCCTATTTTTGCATGAGGTACTTGGATCGAGAGATATATAGATAAAGGGGCAGTCTTCCAGTGTCGGGTTCTAGATCGACTTCTTCTAGCCTGAAGGGCTGTGGATCATTCTTCTGGCCAAAGATGATTGGATGATCCTCTCCTTCGATTATGAAGCAGACGCCCTCTATGGGAGTAAGTTGGTTCGTGGTATAGACATTGGTTACTTGTGTGTGTATGATAGTATAGAAGCATGAAAAAGAAGAGAAAAATGATCCATGCGGCCAAAGAGCCTCATGCGGCTCGAAGGGCCCATGCGGCTCAGGAGTCCCATGCGGCTCAAACACATAGGCAACTCAAGTAAACTCCATACGGCCCACAGAGAGAGGCCACGTGGCCTTCAAAGAAGCTGTGCCCAACGTCTGGACGCATTTAATGCTCTGACGGCTGACAGACCTGACAGATGACAACCCTGACATAAAGTAATCATGATGACTGACACAAGAGCACTATCTTCCTAGGAAAGTGGAGAAAATCTTCACAGACGTGGCACTGTTCACCAAGCTTCAAGGCAAGTCTATGCGGCAAGACTAGACGAGTTCATGCGGCCAGTGCAGAGAAATCTATGAGGTTCAACCATGAAGGTCCCCCATGCGCCTCGGCCATGAAGACTCTCATACAGCTCGGCCATGAAGACCCCCATGCGGCTCGGTCATGAACATATTCATGCGGCTCGGTCATTACAACCTTCATGTGGTTCGAGTACAGAGACTATTCATGCGGCTCGGTCATAAAATCTTTCATGTGGCTCGGTCATGACGACCTTCATGCGGCCCAAATATGAACACCCCTCATGCGGCTCAACAATGATGACAGGGCACGTGTCCTAAAGATAATCAAATTTTGGGTCAGATCCCAATAATTTGGGACACGTGGCAAGAGAATGAATTAAATTGATTCATTTAGATTTACGGACATCAGCAAATCATCATGATGGGGATTTATTACAATCAACATTAATTACTGACATAATTTGGCATAATCCTCATTAATGGCCCAGATCCTTCACGCTCAAGATTAATGGTCTAGATTGACCAATCCACTGGCCGTCGCCATCTCCAAGACGCAATCACTTGCAACCCTAATGATCACACCCCATTCCTATAAATAGCAGGGTGCCATTCCCTTGCAAAAAGATATACGCACACACAGAGAGAGGCTTCCCACGAATAATCAGAGAGAAAATACACAGAAATCAATCCAGAGAGAGAGAAGCTAGAAGAGCAATACGAGGAGAGCAGAAAGAGCATTTCTTCGTCAATGCCAAGCATCTCGTCACAGGAGCCAAGGATACGTCCGATCGTCCAAGGAGTAAGGCAGAGCTGCCGTCGCTTTCCCGAGCCTCTACCGTCATCCCTCAGAATCAAAAATAAACAATTGTACTTAGATTGTTGTACCTAGGTTTTCGTCTCTAGGCTTTCTTTGTACAAGCGAGTTTGTAACATGAAGTAAAAGTCCAGTCCTCTCATAAAACTGTTCTGCTCTTTTATATTTCATGGCAAACAGTTAGTGCCTATACCATGTTCCATCGCATATATTACACGAAGCTTATCAAGCTCGAGGTAGTTCAAAGATAACCCTTTATTGATAAAGTAAGGTATCTTTTTAAGTGGAATTACATCGTCAGCGGAAGGAACATCAGTGTACGCGGCCACATACTTGGCCAGCTCTTTCTCCTCTTTAACTACCCCCTATTTCAGTGAAGACTGGAAGGATGATCTGGGCAGCCTGATCATCAAGGGTTCTGTTGATGGGGCCGGACGTGGAGTCGTCGGTGTGCTAGCGGTCCCCGGCTTGGTGCTGACTTGTTGGCTTGTTTCCAACTCCAATTTAGCAACCCCCTGCGTTATTGAAGCTTGAAAAGACAATCTTGGGAGCTTGATCACCAAGGATCCCGCTGGTGGGACAGGACGTGGGGTTGGTGCCTTCTTAACAGTCCTTGGCTCAGTGTTGGGCTGACGCCTTGTCCTTGGCAGTCGAATGACCATTAGCTTATCAGGAGGGCTTGTCTCTTCAGATTGTCGTTGACTGGCTCTTGACAGTCTGATTGTCGTTGGCTTCACAATGGGTTTCGGTGCTTGACCAGACCTTAGGAGTCGGATAGTCATTTGCTCTATCTTTGCAGAGAGACTGATTGTATCCTTACGTAAAGTGGCTGTAAGGGGTGCAGTTCTGTCTGGTTTACGTGCTTGGAGGTGGATCGTCAGAAGTTCTTCTGATCCTGTTGCCGCCTCAGTTTGAGCATAATTATTTTCTTCGACAAGGTGCCTCTTTGACTTCTCGTACAAGCAGTAGTCCGAGTAGTAGGATTCAAGCCCTCTGAAAGGATCAATTTCGATAAATTTGGTTCTTACAAAATCGTGTTTGTCCACGTACTTGAAGTATTGGTGCAATGTGAAAGGCACGATCATGTAGTTATGTATCTAAGGATGCCCTAGAAGAATATTATAGGAAGTGTCCACTTCTATGACATAGCAGGTTACTTCTGACTGAAGGTCGCCGATTTGGCACTTCAAGCGAATCTTCCCGACCGGATAGCTTCTGCCTGAATTGAAACTGCTGATGGCGGTGCTTGTAGGTGTCAGACGATGCATAGGGATGCCCAGGGAGTGAAGTAGGCTCTTTGGGATGATGCTTATGGAAGAACCGGGATCTATGTGCATCCGATCCACCCTTACGTCGTCGATATATCCAGTATAATATAGCGGGCGATCGTGCAGGTTGGTCTTAATGAGCATGTCCTGCGGAGTAAAGATAATGTTGGGCATTACTCCAGTAAAAGCACTGTCGTGAGGATCCTCTGCGAAGCTTTCTCCTGTTAGATTAACTTGAGCCAGTTAGGTGTCAGCGTTCTGAAGTACGTCACTCATTGTACGTGAACATCTTTGGAGAGCCTCAAGAGCTCATACAACGACAATTTGGCCGGTGTCTTGGCCAATTGTGCCAAGTTGTCAAAGTTGTAAGGCCTCTCTAGTCCCTGAGGCGAATCTTTTCGGAGCAGCGGTTTATCGAAGTGGGTCTCCTTCGGCCTAGGCTTGTCGGTCATCGGAGGCTGAGGGGGCCTTGGAGCATCAGCAGCAGCCGGCTGATGGTCTTCAGCCGAGTTACCCGGTGGGGGTTGAGTTTGTGCTCCGCATCGGGTAACGACAGCTGTGGTTTCTTCGATGTCATTTTAGATTGTGCGGCATGACTTAATTTTTCCACCCTTCTTCTTGCCAGTAGAGGGTGATGCTGGCTGGATTACTTCAGATACTAAGTCCTGGTGGACCCACATGACCTCTCCTTACGATATGGTGAGGGGTACCAGCCCAGCAGCCTGGTCTCAGGGAAGTAGAAGATTAGCAACCTCCATCTTTGCCCGGGGGACGGGTACCACTCCATCCTGAGTCTTTGTCAGAGGGAAGCTGTCAAATTGGACAGACACCATATTGGCGGCTACAGTTACCTCCTCGAAGTTAATGGCCAGGGCCTTAGAGTCGATCAGGTGCTGGATGTACCGCTTTAATTGGTAGGTGGACATAGCGATGGTAGTGGCAATACTTTGGGCTTTCCATCTCTGCAGGCCGAGGCTCACATCTCGGTGGAGGGAGCTGAATCCTGTCTACTTGTGTGAGCATGTCAATGATGGGTTTAACATGGCTGTCTTCGAAGGAGTAAGTCATTTGCGGCCACTCCTTCTCTGCCGGCTTCGGTTCGGGCTTCGGGGCTGTGTCGGCCACCATAGCCTGTTTGCCCTTATTGTCTCGATTATTGGAGGGGTTACCACCATTGTTGCTGTTGGCATTAGGGCGTCTGCACTTGTCGTCTCCCTTCGTGATGTGCAATCCCAGTTGGCGAGCTTTCTTTAACTTGTTTTCTGCGCTAGTGGCACTGTTGATAAAAGTCTTCCAGTCCTTGAACTGACTCTCGCCCATCCAGAGGCTGATTATGGGAAGCAGCCTCTTTTGGCAAATTTCAATCAAGGAAGAATCTGGATTGTCTGAGGGCAATTTTATCGCGGTTTGGCGAAACCGCTCAATATAGTTTCTTGTCAGTTCCTTCTCACCTTGAACAACGTCCATGAGGGTGGACATTGTTACATCTTGTCCTACCTCGTACAACCTTTCAAGAAATATGTTTTTGAAGCCGGTGAAGGAATGGATGCAGTTATCTGGCAAGTTGCGGTACCAGTCGAAGGCGACCCCTTCTAATGCTCCAATGAACAACCGCGTCAGGATGGCGTCGTCATGAGGCAGATGGTCGGTTGTCACTACTAAGTAGGTGATGTACCCGCTTGCAGATGTCTTCCCATCATATGGATTGAGGTTAAATGGTTTATATCTTGGTGGGAAGGGAACATCTCTCCATGCAGCAGGATACGGTTGTCGTATCCTGAGGTCCTAACAGGTTTTTCGGGCGTGGAACATGGCCCGAAGCTCCTGGACCTCTCGTCTTGCCTCCCTGGTTTCATCTGCTGCGACGGGAGCTGATATTGTAGGAGGGTTTTCACCCGGGGTTGAGTTTGAGTCCTTATTGGCCGCGGGACCTAAGCTTGTCTGGCCAGGCGTCCTTCCTTGCAGAGTTGGTAGGGCCACTTTGATCTCGTCCATAGATTTGACCAAGGTATGGAGTATGGCCTCCAGGGTGTCAATGCGTTGGCGATCACTGAGACCGTCTTGGTCATTATTTGTCATGAACACCGTCCTCAAATGAGGAGAGATGGAAGGAACGGTGGAGGACGTGCCCTCTGAATCATACCCTTGCACTGAGAAATCGTCGGGGTACGTAAGAATGTTCTCCTCTGGTTCGGACTCAGAGGAAGTGCTACCCCCTGCGTAGGAGGCTGCCTCATCTTGGGACCCGTGGGCGTCCTCGGGGATGTCTGGGTCTACTACATCTGTGGAGGGAATTGCTTCCTCTGGTGCATCTTTTTGGAACGTCGGATTGTCGTGGTCGTTCAGATGGGTGCTACCCCCAGCTTCGGCTACCCCCAGAGATGTAGATGATAAATCTCCAAGTGTTGAAGATTTTGTCTTAGAGCAGGTGCCCTGATAAACTCCTCCAGTGATGGTTGTGGATAGTCACTTGGACGCAAGTTTTATGGCCATGCTAGTTGAGATCGTCGGGCTGGAAACATTTATCTTCTTTCCCACCTTGTCGGTAGGGATCTTCTGAGTAGAATTGCAGGAGACGACATGAAGCACCTCGTCTCTTGAGCTTCGTTGCGGGACTGGTCATTGCTGCTGCAGTCGTTGGAAAATGGATCGCCGGTCCTCTTGTACTGCCGCCTTGCTGCAGCAGCAGTTGACGATGACTTGAGTGCATTGGTGTCCATGAAAGGACTCTCTGCACACCAAGCTCTTTTCTCTTTCCTTGCGTTTGTGAAGGATCACATCACGCAAGTCACTCGTTTTGTGGGCCCAAAAGTTCCGAGCACACGAGTGTGTTGGCATCCCACCTGCTCTCTGTTGTGGGGCTAGTAAGAGTACTTGTCCATAATCGTTGTTAGGAGATTCTTGATAACTATCCCGTCCGTCGGCCACCGGGGGTTGGATACAGATAGTTTTATACAACTTTTCATCAGGGGCCCGCATAATAGTCAGCGGGACGCCCTGATGGTCAAAAGTTGGGACAGCTGACTGAGCTCAACGAGCTCGCACAGTCCTAGACTTCTTCCCTCTAGCACCTGAGAGTGCATAGTAGAAAGAGTCCAAGTTATGCGTCACAGAGTCTGGCGCATCTTGCTGAGAGCCTATGGGGTCAGGAACGCATGAGAGGCGATCAAAAACTGACCCTGAGCCGTGCAGGGCGGATGGCTTGTGGCTGAGTTTGGCAGCCGCATAAGTGTTCTCCATGCAGCTGGGAACAGTTTGTATGCGACTAGAAGTTGTGGCCACTTGGGCCTCCTTCATGCGGCTGGCAGTTATGGCCGCATGAGCCTTCTTCATACGGCTGGCAGTTGTGGCCGTATGATCCTTCTCCATGCGGCGGGCAGTTATGGCCGCATGAGCCTTCTCCATGCGGCGGGCGCCCTTATGTGGCTGCTTCTTGGACCGTATATAGTCCCTCTTTGCCCCTGCAAGTCCAGCATCGTAGTATTTTCCTCTACCGAACTTGGGGACAGCAGAGTCCTCTACGGTCTGAAGTGGGGCCGCATGAGAGCCTTCTCCACCGTCATGGGCAGCAGAGAGCGTTTCTTCCAGAGCTTGGGAATGAGCAAATGATTTGGGCCTCCACTTCCTGCAGGCCTTCTTCGTACGGGTTCGCTTCTGGACCGGGCCAGCGCTCCCGTCGGAGAGCATTTCTTCAAACGCCTGCTGGTCGAAGTGGACGACCAGCATCTGTTGCGTGGAGCCGAGCTTGGCGGCGTCCGATTGCTCACCAACTTCTCAGCCGTGGAGAAGTTAGTCCCCGGCAGAGTCGCCATCGTATTTGCCATTGATTATAAAAGAACACAACAGTTTTATGGGAGGACTGGACTTTTACTTCACAACTACAAACTCGCTTATACAGAAGAGAGCCTAGGAACAAAACCTAGGAAAAGCAATCTAAAGTACAATTGTTTTATTTTTTTCTATGGGGTGACGGTAGAGGCTCGGGAGAGTGCTATCAACTCTATCTTACTCCTTGGACGATCGGACGTCGCTTCTGCTCTGATGAAGAAATGCTCTTGCTGGATGGTCTTTGCTCTATACTTCTCTTTGTGTCTCCGCCGCTCTCTGTCTCTAGGATTTTGCAAGGGAATGGCACCTTGTTATTTATCGGGCTTTGTGATAAGTAGGGTGTGCATTAATTGCTCCTTAAAAAGTGGGCGGTTAGGGATTTGGTTAAGATTAACCTTGATCTTGTTTGTTGGAAATCAATCTGGGCTGTTAATGTTGATTGCAACAAATCTGGGCAGTTAATATTGATTGATAGTTTGTTAAAAATCAATCTGGGCAGTTAATGTTGATTGTACCAAATCTGAATTGTGTCACGACCCGCACCTAGTGTAAGGGCACAAGAAGTGATGAACGCCCAGCCTACGCCGCAGTGTCGGCGGTAGAACGCTGTCCTGAGTCACAATAACTAACACAGTCTAAAATAAGCTCCGAATAGAGAGTAAATAATAAGTAACTCAATCACAATACTAAGATGGAATAGAAGAATGAATCTCAAGAGAGTCACAGATACAAAGTCTAAGTCTAAACCACCAGAATAAATCCCAAGTACAACTTATAAAGTCTCAAATAGAAATGGAATAAAGTACTAAATCACAGCTAGAATATCGGCAAGTCCTCAGCAACTGTAGGATCCGCCTGAGGGTCCACGTCGCCAGTGTTATCTAAGCCAATGCCATAATAAGTAGGGCAGTACTCCTCATCAATACCTGTAAAAAATTTAACATGCCCAGTCAGGACGGAACGAGCACATATCTCTCACAACAGTTCATAGCAGGAATGGACATATAAAGTAAGATATAGAAAACTATACATGAATCGCTGTAAAGGAAATCAACAAGAAAGAGAATATAAACTGAGATATAATATGATAAATAGAGAAATATAACCTTCTATGTGATTCAGAGCATGAATTGGTTATGTAAACGGTTTGGGTTGCACATGGATACAGCTATGGAGTGCACATGGATACCTACTGGGGATAATGATCACATTACAAACTACACTCTCCCTGCCCCCAATCAATACACAAGGATCAATGCATGTTATGTTATTGCACATGGATAACAACTACTGTATACATGGAGCTCACATGGTCATGTGTGTACATGAATAAAATATGAGTGCACATGGATAAATATGAATACATGGAGTACATGATGGCCATGATAAAGTACACGAACATGATATACTCGATGTATCCGAGGGGACTAAACTAGGCTCAAAATGACAAACCAAATCTGTCCTAGGACTCCTATAGTTATATACACAACTATAATCTATTCCAATAGGGTCTCCAAGCATAAAACCTATATACTGTTGGTGTTTTTGCCTTTGGACTAGAAAAGATAATCCCACATCGGCTACACCAAATGGTGAGTATCTCAATATAATGTATTGCTTGTGTTGAGGTGTGCACATGAGGTGTAGTGGGGCACAAGTTTGTGCCATGTGGGAGTATTTTTCTAGAAGGAAAAATGATTAAATCCAATAAGGATGCAAGTTGATTTTTGTTGTACGGACTCGGACTCGGACACGGACTCCAGGATGTCTCGTGCATGCACGGGAGTGTTCGGGGGGTAGGCGTGGACTGGCACACTTCTATGCTGATTGTGGGATGATCTAAAATATCAAACTCTATTTTTGAGTATTGGTATTTTAGTCCCACATCGGATAGGAGAAGAGGTGAAGTCTCAACTCCACTCTATAAATAGAGCCCCTCGGCCTCCTTTGAAAGATGCACCAAGAAGAGAGTTAAGGGAGTCTGTAAAGTCCAGAAAGCCCGTTGAAGTCTCAAATTTTGACTTACGAGTGTTCCAGAAGTTCTTCGTGAACTTGCTGGTTCCTGGAAGCAGATCGTGGTGGGGCGAATTTTGCTTTGAGCAACGGTGATCTTAAACACCCCAGCAAGAACCTTTCCTCTTCTTCTTTCTTCTTTCTTTTTTCTTCTCCTTCATCTGAGTTGTAACTCAGTTCTGTCCGTCTGCAACTGCGATTGCAAGGAAGAACGTGAGATTTATTTTCTGAACTCAGTTCTGTCCGTCAGCAACTGCGATTGCGAGGAAGAACGTGAGATTTACTTTCCGATTATTGTTGCTTTTGTAATCAGATTTATATTATAGTGTTCCTCTTGGATCTCGAGAATAATCAGAAGGTGAACGTTTGTTGAACCTCTGATCTCGACATCGAGTCTACCATCTTTGATCAAGCCCCGGGACTAACAATCTTAAAGCAAGATTCTTGTAGATGGAGAACTCTCGTTCTTTTCTCATTGATACCAGCTTTAACAAGTTGGAGAAATTCGATGGAGAACATTTCCAAATCTGGAAGAGGAAGGTCACCCTTAATCTTCAACTCGTGGACGTAGACCATGTGTTGATTGAGGATGAACGGACGATTCCAGAAGGAAGAACTGTCGATGCTATTGCTGCTGTACTCGTAAAGCAGAGCAAATGGAAGAGAGAAAACAATATCTGTAAACTGCTGATTCTCAATTCTATGGAAGACTCTCTGGCAGTGTCATATTCCAAGAAGGTGAAGGCCAAAGAGATCTGGGATTCTTTGGGTAAGCTATATGAAGATGATGAGAACATGTCCAAAATCTTTATCGTCGAGAAGTACTACAAGTGGCTCTTCGAAGACGAGATGACGATGCTACCTCAAGTAAAGGAATTCCTGAAGTTGCACCAGAAGTTAGATGACGAGAAGATGCCCCTCGTCAAGTTTGTCGTTGGAGGGATAGTCTCGAAACTTCCTGCTGGTTAGAGCAACTTCTTTGCTAGAATGCATCGAAAGAAGCTGAACATTAGCTTGGAAGATCTTCTACAAGAGATCCACGTTGATGACGAAATGCGATCTCAACAGAAGATGAACTCTCTGTCCAAACAACTGGCTAAGGCCAACTTGGTGCAGACAAGAGAGTTCAAGGGGATGCAGGTGGCTTCTCATCACAAGAAGAAGGACTCCACTAATCTAAAAGTAAACGGTCCTTCATTCAAGCAACAAAAGTCCAAGTCCCACGTGACTTGCTTCAACTGTGACAAGAATGGCCACTATATGAGTGAATGCAAATCCAAGCCCAAACTAAAATAGCCGGTATAGCTAAACTTGGTTATTTTGATTACTTAACTTGGTTGCTAGTGTTGCACAGGTTGAGTTATCTGGCGTGGTAGCTGACTAGTGGTCTGACACTAGTGCATCTGACCACGTGTGCTCTCAAAGGAGCTGTTCACCAAGGACGAGCCATATTATGACGAAGGTCTCGATGGCGACCATATATCTAGCAGAAGTTCTGAAGATCGAGACAGTGGTTATTAACCACCGACAAGGACACTGGAATGCGTGTTGCACATACCAGAGATTTTTTGGAGATCTGATCTCAGAAAGTCTGTTATCTGATACAGACTTGAAAGATGGACATTCGTACTAGCCAGATGGTAATTTCTTGGCGAGGAACAAGCTTCGAAAAGATGTTCGGTACTGAAGAAATGTTCGAACTTCTGCTGATGATAATGAAGTTACTTCATTGAGTGGACTGAGAGTTGTTCTTTGACAGAAGCAGACTCAAGCTGTCCTACCGAGACCTTATCTTCGGAATGTAGGGGTAAGGAGGTGGAGGAGTTTAAGGTCTGTGCAGATACAAGACCGTTGGGAAGCTGCTCAGATGATTGAACTAAAGTACTGATCATCTAGAGTTAATACACTCATATATCTGTGACTTTTATCAATTCTCCATAGAGGCCGGTTGGAAGTGTTTCTCGAAGTGTACGTTTGCATGACTTCTCAAGTAGAAGGATGCAACATTCGAGTAGTTCAGAGACTTCAGGGCTGAAGCTGAACGTTAAGCCGATCTACAACTACTCAGAAGTGATCGAGATGTAGAGTATAGGTCTCATGAATTCACATCTTTCTGCAAAGAACATGGAATCATCAATGAGACTACTGCTCCGTATTTTCCTCAATCTAACGGGATAGCGGAGAGGAAGAACAGAACGTTGACAGAAATGATGAACTCAATACTGCTAACTATGGGTCTTCCTAAATGCTAATGGGGAGAAGATGCATTGATGACCACTTTTGTTCTAAATAGAGTGACGTATGCAACTTCGGACGTAACTCTTCATGAACACTGGTTCAAAGTCAGACCTAACTTGAATGTCATTCTAGTGTGGGGGTCTCTGCCTTATGTGAAGCTTCCAGATCTAAAGATTCAGAAGCTGGGGATGAGGACTACGAAGATGATCTTCTTGGGGTATGCCAAAAAGAGTGATGCTCGAAGATTTCTTGATATTGAGTCAAATCATATCATCGAATCTCGTGAAGACAATTTATAAGACATAAGAATATTGTTCTTACGGATAAACCGAAGAACAATAAGGGTGCGTAAGAAACTGATGTTTTCAATAAAGAAGTAGTCCAAGAAGATGTTGTTGTTGAAACAACGGTTGGACCAGAACTCGCTGAGCCGTCGTCGAAGCTAGCGAGGAGGCCGAAGAACTTCGGAGATGACTTCATCACCTATCATGTGGAAGCAGATCCGCTTACCTATAATGAGGCGATGAAGACCAGAGATGACATTTTCTGGAAGGAGGCGATTGACAATGAAATTGATTCCATCACCTCAAATAACACTTGGGTGTTGGTTCATCTTTCTGAAGGAGCGAAACCCATCGGATGCAAATGAATCTTCAAGAAGAAGATGAAAGCAGATTGAACTATTGACAAGTTCAAGGCCAGGTTGGTGGCCAAGGGGTTTTCTCAGAAGCAGAAGATCGACTACTTTGACATGTATGCTCCAGTAGCCCGGATGACCACCATCAGAATGTTGATTGCTCTCGCAGCGATACATAAGATGGTGATACATCAGATGGATGTAAAAACGGCATTCCTGAATGGCAAGCTGACCGAAGAGATCTACATACAATAACCAGAAGGGTTTATCATCAAAGGTCTTGAAGACAAAGTCTGCAAGTTGGTGAAATCTCTATACGGTTTAAATCAAGCTCCCAAAATGTGGCATGAGAAGTTTGACAAAGTCTTAAGGTCAAATGGCTACAGGGTCAGTGAAACAGACAAGTGTGTCTATACGAAGTTTGCTGACGAAAAAGGAGTCATCGTTTGTCTATATATGGACGACATGCTAATCCTAGGTACGGATATAAGCTGTGTCATAGAGACAAAGAAGTTCCTCTCAACGAAGTTCAGTATGAAGGACTTGGGGGATGCTGATATTATCTTGGGACTCAAGATTATCCGGACAGACACTGGACTAGCGCTGTCACAGTCTCATTATATTGAGAAGATGATCACTCGTTACAGATATCAGGATCTTCCAAGGATCGATACGCCGTACAAGTGTGATATGAAACTGAAGCCTAATTCAAGGGAAAACGCCAAGCAACTGGAGTATGCAAGCGTAATTGGGAGTTTGATGTATGCTACTACTGCTACAAGGCCTGACATAGCTTTCGCTATGGGAATGCTGAGTCATTTCATGAGCAACCCAGGCATTGAGCACTAGAAAGCTGTGAAACAGGTTATGAGATATCTCAAGAAGACTCAGACATATGCACTGCACTACAGCGGAGATCCTCCGGCAGTAGAAGGCTTCAGTGATGCCAGTTGGTGCTCAGAAGTGGAGAGCGAGAGGTCCACAGGTGGATATATTTTCACAATGGGTGGAGCTGCTATATCGTGGAAATCGAAGAAGTAGACTATGCTCTCGCGGTCATCCATGGAATCTGAGTTCTTTGCAATTGATACCGCAGCGGAGGAAGCAGAATAGCTTTGGAAGCTCATGTATGATCTTTCAGTAGTTGGGGCGCAAATACCGATATACTGCGACAATCAGGCGACTGCAGCGGTGGCATCAAATGACCTCTTCAACGGGAAGAAGAAGACTGTACGGTTGAAGCACAAGGCAGTACACGATCTCATCAAGAGGGGTGTTATTGCAGTGATTGATGTTCGGAGTCAGGAGAACCTGGCAGATCCTTTCACCAAGGACCTCAAGCGCCAGCTGGTCGATGACACAGCTTGTAAAATGGGCTTGAAGGCATTCTGATATTGTGTTATTACAATCCTACCATAAAGTTTTATGCTATTAGTTCAAAGGGAAATCTACTAGGCATCTTGGTTTTGGTTCAAGGGAGGACTATTAACCAAAAAAATATCAGGAACGGTGGGTACTTGTCTTATGTGACATGGAGAGGTTACGGACCTACAACCACTGTTGTCTACTGTTGTTTTCTGCGGAAAACGGATCCTGTGGGAAGGTTGGCTTAAATGCCTTAATGAGTTCTCAGGCAGAGTGAATGCCTAGAGTGCTTTACAGGAAGCACGGTAGCGCAGCACTACAAGGAGTGTAACTCCATGCTACAGTGGGGTGACTCCACCATGAGGTTCCCAGGTGGGGGTAATGCCTCGACTTTGCAAGCCATATCCCAGCGGAGTAGCACCGCAAATAGGCAGGTAGCCTAATGTTGTATGATAATCGTAATAAAGAGAGGTAGACAGCACTGCAAAGAGGATGATGTCCTCATGTTACAGTGGCATGACACTACGAAGAGGTACCAGGTAGGGTAAAGCCTTGGCTTTGTGAGCCATGTCATAGCGGCGTAACATCGCACGGAAGCGCAAGGCTTCATACTGGGTAGTTTAGCACTACAAAGAGGCCTGTGACCTCATGCTACAGTAGTATGACACTACGATGAGGTACCCAGGTGGGGTAAAGCCTCGGCTTTAAGCCATCTCATAGCGGCGTAGCACCGTAAAGAAGCGCAATGCTTCATGCCATGACTCTTTATAAAGAACTCACCTATAGTGTATGGACAGAGATATCAGGCCGTCTCTTGAGGGTAAACTTGTAGACGTCCAAAAATTATACACTGAAACCAGGCTGTCACAAGGCCTTCAATGTACAGCCAGAAGCACAGTTGATGTCATTATGTGAGTAGGAAGAATTGCAGTTATGGTACAGAATTCAAGGCTTAGTCCATTCTTGTATCATGCTGTTATTTAATCTATGCGGGAAGATTCAAGTCGTAGCGACATCTCTCCTAATGCATAATGGACAGTCACTGTGGGGAACGCTCAACCCATATATTGAGATATGTAGGGGATTGTTGGTGTTTTTGCCTTTGGACTAGAAAAGATAATCCCACATCGGCTACACCAAATGGTGAGTATCTCAATATAATGCATTGCTTGTGTTGAGGTGTGCACATGAGGTGTAGTGGGGCACAAGTTTGTGCCATGTGGGAGTATTTTTCTAGAAGGAAAAAGGATTAAAACCAACAAGGATGCAAGTTGATTTTTGTTGTACGGACTCGGACACGGACTCCAGGATGTCTCGTACATGCACGGGAGTGTTCGGGGGATAGGCGTGGACTGGCACACTTCTATGCTGATTGTGGGATGATCTAAAATATCAAACTCTATTTTTGAGTATTGGTATTTTAGTCCCACATCGGATAGGAGAAGAGGTGAAGTCTCAACTCCACTCTATAAATAGAGCCCCTTGGCCTCCTTTTTTAAGATGCACCAAGAAGAGAGTTAAGGGAGTCTGTAAAGTCCAGGAAGCCCGTTCAAGTCTCAAATTTTGACTTACGAGCGTTCTAGAAGTTCTTCGTGAACTTGCTGGTTCCTGGAAGCAGATCGTGGTGGGGCAAATTTTACTTTGAGCAACGGTGATCTTAATCACCCCAGCAAGAACCTTTCCTCTTCTTCTTCCTTCTTTCTTCTTTCTTCTCCTTCATCTGAGTTGTAACTCAGTTCTGTCCGTCTGCAACTGCGATTACAAGGAAGAACATGAGATTTATTTTCTGAACTCAGTTCTGTCCGTCAGCAACTGCGATTACGAGGAAGAACGTGAGATTTACTTTCTGATTATTGTTGCTTTTGTAGTCAAATTTATATTATAGTGTTCCTCTTGGATCTCGAGAATAATCAGAAGGTGAATGTTTGTTGAACCTCTGATCTCGATATCGAGTCTACCATCTTTGATCAAGCCCCAGGACTAACATATACATATAGGTATATACACACACATGTGTATATACAATACAACCAAACCCTATTTCTAACAAAAGATGATGTGTGTGCGTGTGTATACTGGTGCTTACTGAAATGGGGTAAATCTGAGATTAAAAACATTAAAACATACCCATGGTATTACCCAAATTACTATACTATAATATACATATATATACAATTAAGAGACTATATATATATATATATATATATATATATATATATATATATATATATATATATATATATATTTTTTTTTATTTATTTATTTATATATATATATATATATATATATATATATATATATATTATACATATATATATAAAGATATATTTTATATATATATATATATATATATATATATATATATATATATATATATATATATATATATATATATATAAAATATATATATATATATATATATATATATATATATTATACATATATATATAAAGATATATTTTATATATATATATATATATATATATATATATATATATATATATATATTATATATATATATATATATATATATATAATAAAAAATAAAAATATATATATATAAAATATATATATATATATATATATATATATATATATATATATATATATATATATACAATGCTAAAAAGGAAAGATTGGCAAATGGTTTGAAATAGTTTGAAGAATCAAAATTTGGAATTGAATTCCCTCGACCCATTCTCAACGCATATGAACATAGCAATGGGTTTCAACGGAATTTTATATATATATAATTGAATATATGTATACAAAACTATATAGCAAGCATATATACTCATAAATTGATGAAAAATTATGAAATAAACCCAAGCGTTGGTTCCCACATATCCGAAAACTCATATAGTCCTGAAAACTCAGATTTTAGAAGCTAAGAAGCTGGAAATCAAAATATCACACTTCAACTCAAAATTGAAATTAAAGAAAACAACCCAATTTACACAACGACCCAAAATGTAAAATACACCAAACGAACCCGCGAAACTTGGCATACACGTTGGTCTCGACCCACGTGATGCGTTCGTATACTCTTGGGTTCGAAATCGTGTCCGTGTCGTATCCACAGAACGCGTATCGGAATTTCCTAATACCGCGTGGTACGCGTGCGTTCTCGCTCGTTTGAGCGCCGCACACGCAACGAAATGCCACGTGCTTGTGCACATAGCTGGAGGGGTCCTGGGGTAGGTCTAGGACACGATGACACGATGACACACTGTGCCAAAGCGGCGCACGTAGCCCCCAGACCCGCGTGGCCTGCTGCACGTGCGCGCGCCTGCGCGCCCTCGTGTGCGTGGTTCCGGCCTCGCTGCTCCCTCGTCGGGCCATGCCGCGACTCGGGGTTCGTCCTACGGGTTGTCTAGGTCTAGGTTGACATGTTTCGGGTCCTGGAACGGGTCTTCGTTGCGTCGTGTGTGTTTGCAAAAACAAAAGTATGAAACTTTGTTGATACAAACTTTGTAAAGATTACAAGAATTCTGGGAAAGGTACAACTGTAGGAATCCAGTCTAGAAGACGATTGCTTTATCCCTTGGACGATGTGAACTTTGAAGACGGTAGCCTCTGAAGTTGAAGTTGAAGGCAAAAGCCTAGGAAGTTTGAAGGCAAAAGCCTCGGAAGAATGCAGCAGCACTTGGGCAAGAACTCCTGAACTCTCTGGCATTTTTGAACTTTACGTCTGATCTCTCTATCTTTGATCTGATCTGTGATCCCCTTGAATGAAGACTTGAAACTCTATTTATATAGTTCTGGAAATAACTAATTTTTAGTTATTCTGAATGGCGCAGGTTGGATTGCATAGGCACTGCATTGCGCAGGTACTGGATTGCGTAGGCAGTTGTCTGGTCATGGGCTGAATGTCTTGGACACATGATATAATTTGATTGAAATGCGCATGATCATGTGAAGACGGTTGCCACGTAACGAGCAATTGATGGCATGAATGCCACGTATACTTTTATCAATTATCAGAATGAAGTGCGCCACATGAATTGTGCTGACTTCGGATTACGCAGAGATGGATTACGCAGACACTAGATTGCGCAGGCACTGGATTGTGCTGTATGTACAGCTGTCCTCGAGCGCTATACGATGCAATAAACGAACAGTCTCCTCGTTCTTTGTGCTGTCAGTTGTCAGAAAGATTTGATTTTGTCAGATAATGATGACATTGCTACGTCAGCCTGTGCAGTTAAAAGTGTGCGCCGTCCGATGTACGCAATCGGAATGATGCCCAATCTGATATCTGTGTAGTTCATTTGAAAGTTGTATTTCTTGACTTTCTGACTTTGTTGATAGGTGCAACTTGATTTTTTAGGACCTACAAGACCCCCTTTAAAGTTTTCGAAAGTTGAATTTATTCAAAGTTTCGAAATACTTTGAATTTCAAATTTTAAAATCAAGTTGCGCATGAGCTGTCTGCGCAATCGGATGAGCTGATCCGACTTTTTCGGCGCAGTCTGAGGCAGCCGTTACTCTTTGAAAAACTATAAATAGTTCTCTTCAATACTCATTTCATTCTTTACTTTGCTTTTGTGATTTAAGAGAGAAGTCTCGAGCTTATTCCTCCTTTCTTCTCCATCGAATCTCCATGGCTCCCAAGCGTTCTTCTGCCGCTGCCAAGGGTAAGGCCCCCGCCGAGCGTTCGGCTAGGGTTGCACGACATCCTTCTCGACATGAGACTGCGCATCATGCGTTGCAAGGTAGATGACTCAATCGAAAACTCTTTTTAGAGTTTTTCGACTTCACTGATCTTCAAAATCTATCTCTTTTTACAGATGTGATCATATTGCACCACCCTTTTTAGGGTCTTGGTTGCACGAACTAGTTATTCTTTATTTTTATGAAGAATACTTTCTTGTGCAATCGGTTGAACTGCGCTGGCAAGAGTCAGCGCAATCTGCTGATTTTGTGCAGGATTGCCAGCGCAATCTGATGCTGACGCAAACTGATGGATGCACAATCTGATGGTTGCACAATCTGATGGTTGTGCAATCTGATGGTTACGCAATCTGATGGTTGCATAATCTGATGGTTGCGCAGTCTAAAGGTAGCATCCTTGATTTTTTCCTTGTGCTGAATTTTTCTTTTCTCTGTTTGATGCAGTTGATACCAGAGAAGATATGGGGTATGAGAACTTTGTAGGAACTCTTTCAGAATCGGAATTCAAAGAGGACCTGTCCCATGTGCACTATCCACAGTATGATCTGCCAGCTTCCCGCCAACCTATCTTGGTAACCCAAGATAATGAAACTCTGTTATGTTTGATGAATGGGCAACCTTTGGAGTCGGCAGATGCCATCATTCACAAGAAGCCCCTATTTTTGTTTGGCGAAGCTTTTGAGAAGAACTCTCAGCCGAAGCCACGGATGGAAGAACGGATTTTCCAATAGAAAGACAAGATAATCTCGATACCAAATGTCTCCCGCTGTCTCCCCTTATCTCGATATGCTCATACAAGCTATCCGAGGAAAATGGAATAGAATCTCACACCTTTTCAGGATGCCCGTCCAGGAAAGATTTATGTGAAGAAGGGGCCTAACAAGAAAGACATGTTCTACAGTTCTTCGGAACGATACAGTGTCTTGCTCAGAGGTTTAAAGCCCGGTTGTATTCCGCCGGAAAATTCTTCTTTGTTAACGCCCGTAAGAGTTCCAATATTCGCGAATGAGTTCGCGAAGGTCGAAGGGAAGTATCCAGATCAAGACCTCAGATTAACTGGACTGGTGAACCCAGAATATAAGAGATGGAGTTGTAAAGCAAACTAGATTTTGACTAAGTTTGAAGACAAACTTCAGTAGATTAACTTGTATCAAGCAGTACATGCCACTGTTTACGGTTTTGCCTCCAATCCGCATCTATTTCTGGCTCTAGCAGAAAGATACAACTACAGGACAGGGACTTTTATGACTCCCTGCGGAGAGATCGGGTTTGCCCTTCACGAGATGCAGTACATCTCTTACATGCCGATGGGCGATGCCTCGTATGAGAAATTTGTCCCAACTAATGATGAGTTGGACAAACTTCGAAAAAAGAAGGCAGCCATGGTAGAAGTCTTCGAAGAATTACTGTGTCATTATAAAATCTGTACTTTGTTTTATAAAAGTGGTACATCTGGTACCTGCAATTCATCAAAATGGTTACCTTATCTGTTCCTCAACCATATTGAAGAAAAAAAGACCAAGGAATATGACAACTGCTATCCCGACTTCTTTAAACCACTGAGCAGCACTGAAGTTGTGAAGTTAATAGAGAGAAGTGGTGACTTGGATGTCGAGATCAAGGACGATCATCAATGTCCTCCTCTAAAGAAAGGAGACACTCTCGAGAGTTATTTGAGAGTGGGATATCGATTTATGTCAAAAGAAGCCCAACTGGCAGGTTTTTTGACATATTGGCTCCGCAGATTCGTCGTTCCCGGATCAAATGCCGTAGACCGCTTCCATCGCGGTGTTCTTTTTGCAGCCGTTCGACTAGTCTTCGGCTACAAGATGGATCTCTTATCGGTAATGACTTGTAGAATGAATGCCAGTCTCCGTCTGTACGTCGAATTGATGCTGAAAGCTAAGGGCGAGAAAGAGTTTCCTCGGCTAGAACTGCCGTATACTTATCTGTTCGGGTGGTTGCTTCTACACCATCCTACTTTGATGGACCCCGACATGGGACCAGTCGGTGGCAGCTTTTTGCGAAGATTCTCCTACGGTAAGTGGAAATACACTTCTTTGAGAGATTGAGGATATACTTTAAACCTTGGCAAAGGATGGAACTTCTATTGGACTTATCCTCCTGCCGGATATGAACAAATGTCGACCAACATGGTTGACTCAAAGATGCAACCTTTGAGCCGTACAGCTTTTAATTGGTTGAAGACAATTCGTCCATCCCACTTAGTATATCGGTTTGAAGAAGAATGCTACTTGGAGCCATATCTTCCCAGCCGGTTTGCTCGGCAGTTTGGATATGACCAATTCTACGTAGGTAATGCTATCTCATGCCTACAGAGAAAAGGTTTCTTGATAGATGGAGCCCGAGCTTGGGCTTATTACAATGCTCGAGATACGAAAGTAACGTTCTCGATGTCGGTGAATAGTAATCATGGCCCTCGTATGTTGTTCAAATATTCGGTGTTTTATACATCATCGAACACTTTTGCCGAGAACTTCAATCTTGCGGATAGCTTTGCGTCTGTAATTAGATTGAAGAAGAGAGGAGTCATCATGTCACTTCCAGGTAATAATGAGGTGCACGAGCCAGTGGATGCACCTTTAGAAGTTTCGAGGCACGTTATGTTCCCTGAAGAGGTTAACGCGCCACTACGTGTTTCTTTGAAGGTTGCTAAACCTCTGGCCAAGAAGAGAAGGAGAGAGGAGCCTTCCGTCCCAGCTGCGAAGAAAAAACTGATCTTGGATTATTCTTCAGAAAAGATAACTACCAGATCTCAATCTCGGCAGCTGGCCGAGACTATTCAGCAGAAAGAAGCTGCCACACCGACCTCTGTTCAAAAACAAGTCGAGGCAATAAACGTAGAGAGTCCTGAGAGACCTCTGCATAGGAAGAAAAGGTTGGTCCGCAGAGGACCAGTTTTGTCTTCGATCGTGATAGACGCTGCAGCGGGACTCACCATGCCTTCTTCCACTCCTGTTTCTGAGACTGGACATAAAACTCGCAGTCCAGAACAGAGAGAGGAAATTAAGCAGAGGGAAGAGCTGGACCAGAGAAATGAGGCTGAAGAGCCTAGAGATAACATTGTAGAGGAAGAGCATAATGCCGTACGATCTCCTTTGCCAACAGCAGCGGAAACTCATCTTCCTACCAGACCGGGAGCAACCCTTGCTGAAGAAGATCGTTTGATGATCTAAGCTTTATATGGCTGTGACTTCGGTTATCAAGAAGAAGCTGATCAGGCCACTGATGCTGCTAGTGAAGAGGCTCCCGAAGACAGCGAAAACGAGGAGAGCACCTCATCAGAAGCTGCTGATGAGACACAAAATCTGGAAGAGAATATTGAGATCCAGACGTCCCCTCGAGACACTCTGACTCCTGAAAAGGAGGCTGAGGTGCCGAGATCTCCGAAGAAGACTGCTGATGAAGAGGTGGATTTGGAGAAAACTCCAATTGCTGCTCCCGAAGGTATTGTAATGAAATTAGCGATCTTCTTTTAATAAATAACTTGATAGCTAACATCGTTACTTTTATCCACAGAACCCGGATCCTCTTCTGCTCCTCAAACATGCATAGACATAGTACTGGCAACGATAATTGCCAGTAGCAGCCGCCATTTATCTTGTGGCTCTGAAGTAGGAAGTAGCCAGGCTATAGTGTCTGAGGCTACTTCTGCTCAACTAAAGTCTGTTCCTACAGATGATAGGTCGGTTGCTGGATCGAACCATGGTAAGACTGTTTTTACTTTTGATTCTCCTCATCAATAGCCAATGACAGGCAAAGTGACAGTATTTGATTTTGCAGAAGAACAACCAGGAGGCGCAACCAGCTCCACTTTGGTTCCTTTATTCAAAGAGCCTGCTGTTCAGATATGAGAAATTGAGCATCCTGCTGCTTCGTCATCAACAGGAGTAGCTGCGACTCCTGGTGCTCTGGCGATTAATCAGCTTGTCATCCAATCATTCACCAAATGCTTCTTCGAGTCCTTGGGACCTCTGATCAATAGAATAATGGACAAGGAAGATGCTGATTTTTATATGGTTAGAGGTCCGACCTCTTTCTTGGTAAAGGCCATCCGGGAGCAAGGTGATGAGGCTCAGGCCACTTTCCTTGACCATATATTGAATGAGTTGGAGATCTCAATAAAGAACTATAAAGATCTCAACAAAGGGGAAGTGGAACCTTTAGTGCAGGCAGAGTTTGAACAAATGGCTCAGGCAGCTGCAATTGAAAGAGTGAATCTCCAGAACCTCTTGGATGCCTATACTACTAAATCTGCTGAATATAATTCCAAGTTGGAATCGGTGATCTCAACATCTGAGAGAAGAGAGAAAAGGATTGCTGAGCTGAGAATGGAAATTGCTCGTCTCGAAGAAGAACTGGAAAATGAAGTTAAAGAGCATCAGACTGCAGTCCAACAAATTGATGCTCTAACTCAGGAAAGAAACGAGTATGTGGCAGCTCATGATGCGAAAATTACTCGCCGAATGGTGACCATGCCCGTTTTTAATGAAGAATCTGGGATGGAAGAGGCCAGGAGGAGAGTGATGGCATCTCGTGAAGAACTGTTACAGATTTTGAAACAATAGATTGCTAATCTGATGATGCCTCCGTCTCAGTAGAAAGAACATTTTGTATCTTTTTGTCTTTCTTTATGATATACATGTAATGTCTTAAATTTTGATCAATAAAAGACATTTTGTTGTGGCTCTATTATTTCTTGCATATCTTATTCAGATATAAATAATAGCGATAGAAAATATATTCAGAGGTACAAGACATGATATAGTTTTTGATGATTTTGTAGAAAATAATTATATTTATTATATCTGCTCAGAGGTAATGTGGACATGGCAGAATATAATTACTTCAAAATAGATAACTTAATCGAAGACGACAAGTTGCTGATATGGATAATGAAAAAGGTATGAATGAAATAAATGAACGAAATGAATCGTCAGGATGAACGGATGGACCGTCAAATGAATTGAATGAACGAGTGAACCGTCAGATGAATGTGAATGAACGGATGAACCGTCTGATGAACGGATGAACCGTCAGATGATGATAATGAACGGGCGAACCATCAGATAATAATAATGAACGGATGAACCATCTGGTTAATGTGAATGAACGGATAAACCGTCAGATGATGATGAATGAACGGGCGAACCGTCAAATAAATATAATGAACGGATAAACCATCATATGGTGATAATGAACGGATGAACCGTCTGCTATTAATGAATGATAATGAACAAACGAACCGTCAGATGATGATGAATGAACGGGCGAACCGTCAGATGATGATAATGAACGGATGAACCGTCTGATGAATGTGTCGTTCCGTTGTCTTGAGAATCTCTGCCTATAAATAGAACAGAAATCTGGAAAGAATGATCATTTCCACTTTTCAACATAAAGATGTCGTCCGGAGATGCATCTAAGAAGGCTGAAATCACCCCAAAGGTTGAAGTGGCCACTGAAGAACGTCTTGCCGAACCAGTTCAGCCAAAGCAGACGAAAGCAGGCGAAGGTTCGTCCGCACCCAAACCTCCGTGAGATATCCTGGATTTTTTGCTTGAACCAGGGAAGACTGAAGAGGAAGAGGCCACGAGGATGGCTGCTTGCAAGTTTCTGGTAGGCTCGAGCAAAGAAGTCCTTAGTTCTTTTGCTGATTATGTCTTTGATAAGGACGGCAGTGGTCCGCGTCCTAATATTGAGAAGGACGATAGCGACCTTCCTTGATTTCATGTAACATTATTTATGATGAAATAAAAATCAAACTTTATTTATGAATTATCTGATCATATTTACATAAATTTCTGTTACATTTATACATAGTATTTCTTAAGGAATTTGCCATTGATAGGCATCATTGCAACTCGACCATCTAACTCTGAAAGTTGATATGCTCCATTTGAAAAGACTTTGCTGACAACGTAAGGTCCTTCCCACTTCGCATCGAACTTGCCTTTGCTCGAGTGAGTCATAGTCATGGGATGTCTTACTGTTAGAACAAGTTCTCCTTGCTGAAAGGCTCGGATTTTAACTTTGCGGTTGAAAGTCTTTGATATACGGGCTTGATATAACTCAATATGCTGTTGAGCCAATAGCCGCTTTTCATCGAGCGCTTCTAATTCTTGAAGTCGGAGAAGATCGTTATTCTCTGTAGTAAGTTCATTAGCAATGGCAATCCATAAAGAAGAAATTTGAAGTTCCAGAGGAAGAACTGCTTCACAACCGTACACCAAAGAGAAAGGTATAAAGCCTGTGGGATTGCGGACCGTAGTTTGATAGGCCCAAAGACATTCACCAAGCTTTTCACTCCAATTTCGTTTGTTAGTAGATATAAACTTCTCGATGAGCTTAATGATGGTTTTGTTGAAAGCTTCAGCTAATCCATTAGCAGCAGGATTGTAGGCTGTCAAAGCGACATTGTCAATTCGGTGATCATCGCAGAATCTTGTAAACTTTTGGCTGATAAATTGAGGTCCGTTGTCATGGATGATTCGTCGAGGTACACCAAATCTATAGATGACATGGTGTTTGACAAAGTTGATGACGCTGTTAGTCTTGACTTCAGCCAAAGGTATAGCTTCAGCCCATTTGGAGAAGTAATCGATTATTGCCAGTATAAACCGATGTCCTCTAGAAGAAGAAGGATTGATAGGACCGATAATATCCATACCCCAAGCTTCAAAAGGCTAGGAAGCAGCCGTCGGATACAGAAATTCTAAAGGTTGATGACTAAAATCTGCATGGATTTGACAAGCTCGATATTTTCTTGCATAATCGATGGCATCAGATACCATTGAGGGCCAGTAGTAACCCATGTGTCGGATACGATCCTGTAGCTTAGGACCAGGTTGATGTGCTCCGCAGACACCGTCGTGAGCTTCATGCAGTACTTGTTTTACTTTGTCACCAGCTAGACAGCGTAAGAGTAAGCCATCATAAGTCCGCCGGTTGAGAGTTTTGGTGGTCTGATTGTAATAAAATCGTAGAGACCTTCGACGAATACTCGTAGCTTCTTTGGGATCTTCAGGGAGTATGTCATGAACTACGAAGTCGATGAAGGGAGTTCTCCAATCTTCACTGATAACATTGACTTCAGTAAGATTACTGAACTCAATATTACGATTGTTTTCGATACAAAATAATTCTCGATTAGAGATGACCACCACCTGTTGTCTTCTGATAGGGATGGCTAGGACTGCTGCAAGATTAGCCAAAGCATCTATCTCAGTATTGCAAGCTCGGCGTACATATTCAATGAGGAAGGCTTTGAATGATGTAGCCATGTTGATTTCTACTTCATGATAAGGCACTAGGTCTTGATGGCGAACTTCATAAGTCCCTCTAACCTGGTTAACAACCAGCTTAGAGTCACCATAAACTTTAAGATACTCGATGTCGAGTTGCTTGGCTAGCTGAAGGCCAATGAGTAGAGCATTGTACTCTGCCATGTTGTTGGAGCAAGGCTCATCTAGGGAGTAGGCTCTTTGATTAACTGACCCGTCTGGAGAAACAAGGACAACTCCAACTCCTGCGACGATGGCACCATTGGGTCCGATCCTGGATGCACCGTCAAAGAATAGACGCCAAGTAGGAAATTCTTCGGAGACTGTGTTAGATTCCAATGTCTCGTCTAGAATTTCATCATAAAGTTTGGATGTTTCTGGCACAGGATGAGCTGCTAAGAAATCCGCCAGTGCTTGACCTTTGACAGACTTTTGAGGAACATATATCATGTCATATTGGGCAAACAGAATGGCCCATATAGCCAGCCAAGAATTGAGTGTGCTAGGCTTCTTCATGAGTACCCGAAGAGGGTTAACTCGAGATATGACATGAATAGTTTGGCCAATAATGTAATGCCGAGTCTTTTGAACAGCAAACATGAGAGCTAGGCATTCTTTTTCGACCGGACTATAACGGTGTTCAGCACCAATTATAGTATGACTGAAATAATAGATGGCTTGTTCGTGGCCTTCTTTGTTCTTTTGGGCAAGTAAAGCACCTAATGAATGGTCCATAGCACGGACATACATTAAAAATGGTATGCCCGAGATCGGTGGCACTAAGACCGGTGGATTCATGAGATACCGCTTTATGTCGTCAAATGCTCGTTGACATTCTTCAGTCCAAATAAAAGATACACCCTTCTTCATGAGTTGAGTGAATGGTCTGCAGCGTCCAGACAGATTCGAAATGAATCTCCTGATGTACGCAAGTCGACCTTAGAATCTTCGTAGCTCTTTTAGGTTGCGTGGAGGACGCATCTCTTGAATGGCTTTGATCTTCTCGGGATCCACGTGTATACCCTTAGAGGTAATGACAAAGCCAAGAAATTTGCCACTAGAGACACCCAAGAATGACTTGGTGGGATTCATTTTTAGTTGATGCTGGCGCATGAGATTGAAGATAGTTTTCAAGTCTTGAATGTGATCTTCCTTTAAACGACTCTTGACAGCAATATCGTCAACGTAGCATTCGACAGTCTTGCACAGATGATCTCGAAAGATGGTACTCATGGCTCGTTGGTATGTTGCACCAGCATTCTTGAGACCAAACGGCATCACAGTATAACAATAGACTCCACGAGGAGTGCGGAAAGAAGTATGCTTTTCATCTTCAGAATGCATCCGAATCTGATTTTATCCGGAGAATCCGTCCATGAAAGATATTCTTTCGAACCCACAGGTATTGTCGATCATAACGTCCATGATAGGAAGAGGAAATTCATCTTTTGGACATGCTTCATTAAGATGCCGGAAGTCGATACAGACTCGAACTTTGCCGGTTTTCTTTAGAACTGGGACGACATTAGCTACCCAATCAGGTTGCTGTTCTTCTCGAATAAAGCCACAAGCGATGAGCTTCTTGACTTCATCGTCGATTACATCTATCATTTCTGGCTTGAAACGTCGTTGTTGCTGTTTGACCGGTTTTGCATTCGACAAGATATTCAGTTTGTGAGTAGCGACTTTAGGATCCAGTCCTGGCATGTCTTCATAGCTCCAGGCAAAGACATCAATGTATTCTTTAATCAAAAGAATTAATTCTTGCTTGTCTGCCTCTGGAAGGTTCTTGCTGATGAATATTGGACGAGGTGACCCACTCTCTCCTATGTCAATTTGAACTAATTGATCTTCGGTAGGAGGTTCTCTTTGTTCGAATCGGAGTTCCCATTGGGTATCCATTCGTTGAGCCCAAGGATCTGTTTCAAAACTTTCTTCAACATCCTCGTCATAGCCTTTTGGAAGTTCAACGGAGACCATGTTAGAAGATACAATCAGCCGATGAACTTGACCAATGCTGGTGTCAGAATCCCATGATCTGGAATCCGAAGAGTTAGAACGCTCTTCACTATCAGAGTCAGAGACTGCTGGGGATAACATTGGAGGAGAAGCATATCCAAGCCCTCTTTTGGTCCTGCTGTAATACATCTCTGACTTTTCTTTCGGAACAGCCGTACGGAGAGGAGTTTTTTTACCCTTACCGTAGTTGAGGCCGCTCTTGAAGTCGTAACCTATCTTTCGGACGATGTCTTTTGATTGTTGACTGTAACGACGGAGTTGAAGATGTCCCGTATCGTTAACTTTGCTATCATCCGTATAACTAAATTGTTGTTCCGGTCTTTTACTAAAAAGTATTGGACGTTCGCCTTTCTTGTGAGCAGGAACAATACGATATGAATCCTTTGGGTGTTCACATGAAACTTCTGTTTGAAGAGATTGCACAACTCCCATTGTAAATGACTGATAGCTATCTAACATATCCAAATAGCATTTAGCATGATAAATGACATCAGTATACTGGAAAGTAGGTACTTTTTCATTGATTTGTAGATTGGTATGTACAGCAGGACTTTTAGCCTTAGCATGCTTAGTCAGATTGATTACAAGAGGAGGAGAAAAAGAACGTGGAGGAGGATTGGCTTTGTTACGATGGAGGTCGATAACAAGCAGCTCAGAGGAGGTGAACTCCCTTTTGTCCTTGTTATAAGATAGATCGATAACAAGTGGCTCAAAAGAAGTGAGCTACTTTTTATCCTTGTTACGACGTAAATCAATAACAAGTGGCTCAGAAGAGGTGAGCTCCCTTTTCTCCTGATCATCATCAGTAGATTGCTTCTGGACTGGCAAGTGAATAGCCAGTGGCTTGGAAGATTGAGGACGAGAAACACGCCCTTTGACAGAAATGATGGGGGTATCTTTAGGCACTGTTTCTTGCTCTTTTTCAGTATCCAGAGATAGGACAACCTTCATGAATTCGTCCTTGTATATACGTGCATCATTATAGTATGCCTCAATGCCTTTGAAAGGATAGAGATCAGCAACCTCCTTTTGCACCTCTCCATTGTTATCAACATATTTAAAACATTGATGGAGAGTCGAAGGGACAATGTTATGCTCGTGCAGAAATGGTCTTCCCAGCAAAGCATTGTAAGAACAATCATGGTTGTCAATGATGTAGAAGGTAACCTTCGTGCAAAGATTGCCTATTTGGAGTTTTAGACGAATCATGCCCAGAGGTTCACTCCTTCCCTGATTGAACCCAAGGATGGTGGTGATTGTACTGGAGAGACTATGCACTGGGATCTTTAGTGCATCCAACATTGTCTTCGGCATAATACTGAGAGCAGACCCTGGATCTATCAGGATACGATCGACTTTCATTGAATCGACATATCCTGTATAGTAGAAAGGACGATCGTGCCTGTTGTCTTCCATCAACATGTCATCTTGTGTGAAAGTTATGTTTGGAATTAACTCCAACACACTATAACAATGAAGACACGAAACAGGCTCTGCTTTTGGCTTCTTCAGAAGAGCTAAACAGGTTTCAGCTTGCATGAGAGCTTCGCTCAGAGTTTCCCGAGTCTCTTTAGAGAGGCATAAGAGCTCGAAGATTGACAACCGGGCCGGTGTATTGGCCAATTGAGCCGAGATGTCAAAGTTGTAAGGCTTTTCAAGTCCGGAAGGAGATGACTTCTTCAAAGGTTTGTCGAAGCGGACGTGCTGTTTGCCTTTGTCAGCGACCGTCGGTTTGGAAGGAATAGACACTACAACCGGTGAAGATGTAGTAGGAATATCTTCAGTGGAAGCAGGCTGCACTGGAGCAGGCTCAGAAGAAGAAGAAGCAGGATTCTCTAGGGTTTCGGGGTAATCCTTCAGATAGGCTTTCCCTGATCTGGTGCCTAGCAAGATTTCTTCATCAACTATGGGGTCAAAAGACACCATATTGTAAATCTTTGTCTTGCCCTTGGAGCGACCTTTCTTTTTGGAGGAAGAGGGAACTTCAAACTCTGAAGCAAGATCCGGATGAATCCACATAATCTCGCCATTGTCAAGAGACAAGGGGACGAGACCTTCACTTTGTGGAAGAGGGAGATTCTCAATCTCAAGAGTAGCCTTAGGGATAGGAATGACACCATGTTGCACCATCTGGGGAGGGAAGTCATCGAATTGAACTGATACCATGTTTGCAGTAACAGTCTTCTCGTCTTATTACAGAGTGACAACGCCAGCGTTGACCAGCTCCTAAATTTTGCCTTTGAGCACATAACATGCTCGAGTGGGATGTCCGATGAACCTGTGATAAACACAGTACTTGGGATGATCAGTCTTACCGACTTCATCGGGCTTCTTTGGATATGGAAGTTGGATTTTATTGCTTTTGATTAAGCAATCAAAGATACTAGCAGTGTCATTCTCGTCAAAGGAATATTCTACTTTAGGACGAGGTTCTCTCGGTGGAGGTGTTGAAGGAGTAGAAGTGGACGTAAGAGGAGCTACGTTAACCGCCAGAGATTCTTTGTTCTTGTTCAAATTAATGTTCAAAGTTTCTTTTGCTTTGCGGTTGTTCTGACGATTGCCACCACCTGATATTTGATGTTCATCCCGGTCGGGGTTAGACATTTGTACCCCTAGCTGCTTGAATTTGTCGGCGCTAACTTCAGCGGCTTTAGCGTTGACAATGAAGGATGGCCAATCCTGGAACTGAGTAGACCCCGTCCACATGCTGATGATGGGCAATAGATTAGCCTTGCATGTGTCTATGGTGACAGCAGCCGGAGTTCCTGGAGGCATTTTCAAAGCTTTCCGGCAGAATCTTTCGATGAAACTCTCAGCAGTTTCATTGTGCTTTTGTTTGATTTTATTGAGGACTGACATAGTCATGTCATTGATCCCCTCGTAAAATCATTCCAAGAAGATTTGCTTTAAGCCAGAGAAGGAGGTGATACAACCGTCGGACAAGCTTCTATACCAATCGTATGCAACGCCAGCTAAACAGCCGACGAATACTCTGGTAAGAAGAGCGTCATTTGGTTGAAGTTGGACAGTCATAACTTCAAAGTGGTTGATGAACTGACTGGGAGATGTGCTGCCATCAAACAGCAAGATGGTTGGGATCTTGTACTTCGGAGGAAACGGGACTTCCTTCCACTCAACTAGGTAAGGTTGCTTGATCTCCAATCTTTGCAAGTTGTCCTTCTCCTTGAAAGCTTCGAACTGAGTTCGCAGGAGCTTCACAGCTTCATTGGCATCTTCTACTGATGTAGAAGGAGCGGGCTGAACCACAGTGTTAGGAGGAGGAACAGCATGATAAGCACTACCCCCAGCACCTGACTGACTGGGTGTAGGTTGGACTTGTACATGAGGTATTTGAGTAGGTGCTACCCCCAATCCAGCATTGACAGGCACCGACGATGCTATGATTTTAGGATTTGTAGGTAGCACAGTCGGTGGTACTGTGTACTGGGCCAGAATGATGGAATGCATACTTGCGACCATCTCAGCCATGGTCTTCAACTTATCTTCTAGTGCAGCTATTCTTTGTTCTTGACTAGCTGAACTGGAAGCATCGGGATCTTCATTGACAACGTAAGCTTTTACTTCTCTGGGTACAGTGGAGGACACTGTCTGTTCTGAGCTTTCGCTGTATACATCGTAGTCGAAGAAAGAATCATCTCCTGAGTGAGAAGGAAGAAGGCGTTCGGAAGGATCTTGACGATTCTTTTGACCGATTGTGTCTCGGCTTCGGGAACGGGTATGTTGGAATACTCCTTCAGAAGATTGTTGAAGGATATCCAAATACCGCTGGCTTGGCCTGCGAGATTTCCCGTGCTTAGAGCACTTTTTACCCCTAGTGTCTCTGGAAGTCATGTTGACGGAAGCGTACAAAACCTCATCTTCATCTTCAGACATAGGTTGAGAGTTAGGAAAGTTCAGACGATCGAAGACAGATCGTCTTATTGTTTGACAACAACACTTGATGACAACTTTGTGGTTACAGTGATGTCCAAGTGGTTACACTGGGGATGTTGGGATGTTGTCCCATTTTTGCTTGAGATGTTCTCGGAGATCAGGAACAGCAACGGGATGAGGAAAAGTTCGAGGGATATGTTTTTTGATAACATTTGGAACATGGTTCCGGTTCTTCAAATGTTTTGTCCCTTGAGTATACAGGGAAGTACTTATTTCATTAGCATAAGTGTTCGGATTTTTGATCCTGGAAGTTTGCTTTTGATGATGTTTGGTCTTCGGCATTGGATGTTTGCGTTTTACCGAAGTTGGCCTGTTGAGATAAGTTCTTAGATCTGTAAACTCACCCCCAGGGGTTTCTGTTTGAGACACCAGTAATTTTCCCTGTCTTGAACGGAAGATTTTGAGGGTTGGGAGATCCTGGAATTCTGCTACCGGAGTAGGCAGAATACCTCTCTGATCAGTACAAGTTCTTTTAACATGGAGAGAAGAATCCTTGTTTGAAAGAGTTTTTGTACTGACTGATGCCGGAGCACATTCATATTGATCTTCAACGGTAAAAACCGAGAAAGATTGAAAAAAGACCAAAGGGCCTTTTCCTTTATTTTGTAAAGAAGTGTTAGCTAAAGAGCGTTTTCCTCTGTTGTCTTCCAAGTCAAGGGACGAGAAAGTTTGAGAAAAGACCAAAGGGCCTTTTCCTTTTTTCTGGAGAGGAGGAATAGCCAAAAGACTACCCCCAGTGGATTGCGTAGGAGCAGCAGGGTGGTGGAGAGGAGCAGCACTCTTCCCTTTGTTGTGAGAAGAAGAAAGATTAGCCAAAGGGCTGTCTTTCTTGGATTGCGCAGACATGGTTTGCGCATGGGTGGATGGCGCACTGACAGGTTGCACAGGAGAGTCCTTGACAAAGAACTTTCTGGTTCTGGCCACAAATACTGTGGTTTGCGCATCAGGAGTTCTGGCCACAGAGTGTTTGGGATGCACTCTAGTTGCTGGAGTGTTGGTTTGTGCAGGAAGATGGGCAGCCAACTGCGCCAGAGGCAGAGGAGTCTTATACTTTGACAAGGCAGCATAAGAAGTCTTCTGTGTACTGGCAACAGCAGATTGTGCAGCATTCTTGACAGAGACAGATTGTGCAACAGTCTTAGTGACAGCAACTGTAGACTGTGTAGCAGATTGCACAGCAGGCTTCTTGGCAGACTGCGCAGCAGTCTTGCTGACAGAGTTAATGGACTGCGCAGCAGTCTTGGAGACCCACATTGGGTGCACATTGCTCGTGGCAGAAGTGGTTGCAGTGCGAAGAGTAGTTTTGGAATTGATCATGGCTTCATAGGCTGTCTGGTTGACCTTCACAACCAGAGTCTTCTGCGTCTTTCCGATAGACGCTATGTCACATTGAGTTGTCACTTCCTCGTCGGAGAAGAAAGTCGTCCCCAGCGGAGTCACCATTTTGTTTGCAAAAACAAAATTATGAAACTTTATTGATACAAACTTTATAAAGATTACAAGAATTCTGGGAAAGGTACAACTGTAGGAATCCAATCTAGAAGACGATTGCTTTATCCCTTGGATGATGTGAACTTTGAAGACGGTAGCCTCTGAAGTTGAAGTTGAAGGCAAAGGCCTAGGAAGTTTGAAGGCAAAAGCCTCGGAAGAATGCAGCAGCACTTAGGCAAGAACTCCTGAACTCTCTGGTATTTCTGAACTTTATGTCTGATCTCTCTATCTTTGATCTGATCTGTGATCCCCTTGAATGAAGACTTGAAACTCTATTTATAGAGTTCTGAAAATAACTAATTTTTAGTTATTCTGAATGGCACAGGTTGGATTGTGCAGGCACTGGATTGCGCAGGCACTGGATTGCGCAGGCAGTTGTCTGGTCATGGGCTGAATGTCTTGGACACATAGCATCATTTGATTGAAATGCGCATGATCGTGTGAAGACGGTTGCCACGTAACGAGCAATTGATGGCATGTGTCCAAGACATTCAGCCCATGACCAGACAACTGCCTGCGCAATCCAGTGCCTGCGCAATCCAACCTGCGCCATTCAGAATAACTAAAAATTAGTTATTTACAGAACTCTATAAATAGAGTTTTAAGTCTTCATTCAAGGGGATCACAGATAAGATCAAAGATAGAGAGATTAGACATAAAGTTCAGAAATACCAGAGTGTTCAGGAGTTCTTGCGCAAGTGCTGCTGCATTCTTCTGAGGCTTTTGCCTTCAAACTTCCTAGGCTTTTGCCTTCAACTTCAACTTCAGAGGCTACCGTCTTCAAAGTTCACATCGTCCAAGGGATAAAGCAATCGTCTTCTAGATTGGATTCCTACAGTTGTACCTTTCCTAGAATTCTTGTAATCTTTATAAAGTTTGTATCAATAAAGTTTTATACTTTTGTTTTTGCAAACAGTGTGCGCACACGAAGTCCGTCTCCGCGACAAAACGACAGGCTGAATGCAAAGTGGCTGAGCGGTGCACGCACGATTTCTCCGCGCTCGCTCAACGAAAAGTCGTGAAATTTTATGAGCATGAGGGCAGAGGTTTTCCCTACATGCTCACAAATTTTCATGCAAAAATACGTACTATGCATCAAGAAATCACACGCGGACAGCAGGGCACGCACGGCCTCGTGCACGGGATCCGTGCACGTGCGTCCGTTGCCCGAAACGCTGCTGAAACGATGTCAAACCCAAATCCGTCTTCACGAAAGTTTATCAAAATCATATTATCTAAATATCCATGAAGTTAGAAACGAGAAACAATAACTTTCTATCCTAAGCGGTATTTCGTCGAACATGTGCCGTAAGGGACCGACACGTGCTCGATACCTGGCCATCAAATGGAGTCAAAATCCCACCAAATTTTGTGGGCAAGGCTAGGGCACCTATATGGATGCAAAAATGTAGAAAAAACCAGATTGGCAATGGTAGATTAGGATTTTACCTATTGAGTGTCAAAACTCAATGATCGTGGCTCCTCGGTTGTCGTGTCGGCCGATTTCCCTCTAGTAAAAACCTTCGTCTCCACTCCAGAAATGATCCAGAAGATCCTCCTATCCTCAACGAGCGCAATGGAGTTCGTTTGGGAAGAAACGGACTCCGGATGAAGGAAATAGGTATTTTGGAGAGATGGATCTTTTAGGGTTTCTTTGTGGAGGCTCAAAATTTTCACAAATGATGAAAAGAGGACGGGGTGCTGCTGTGTTAGGCGGCCAAGGGGGTCTCTAAGGGTTAGGGTTTTACTTGGGCCAACTCCTTCTCAAATAAAAATGGGCCGAAGTCAAAAAGCTTAAAGGCCTACATGCAAAAAGGCTAAATAAATAAATAAAAGCCTTAAAAGTAATCTAATGCATAAAAATAATTTCTAAAAATGAAAACAACTATTCTAATGCATGGTTAGGCCGCTATACATGTCCACTAAGGTTAAACCAGTTGCTAGCACAATCAAGAGTGAACATATTCAGAGAATCACATAAAGGCCAAAATGGCTAAAATGACTAAAATTATCTAAAACACTCCAAAAATAGAGATTAAAATCTAAATAATTTTTTAAAAAGAAAATGTGAATTTAATTACATTATTACGCTTCTAGTGAAGATTGACTAAGGTCAAACTACTAAGTCACCAGTCTACAATCAATCAAATCACACTGCAATCAATCTAATTAATAAATAGATAAAAATTCAAATAAAAATCATAAAATTTGAAATAAATAACAATTACTAAAATACCCTTGAAATTGAAAAGTGAGTGTGACACATTGTGATAATTTATTGATAGCATCAAATCCGATGGGATAAGTCTCGGTCAATCTTCTTCCACGTGTCCCAACCGTCATTATGCTGAGAGCTATACAAATGCGGGAGAATAGGTCTTAGTCGATCTCCTACCATGTGTCCCTACTGCCATTGTGATACGAGCCGTATAGACGGGGCATCCTGGCAGAGCCGTATGAGCGTGGCCCCGACTACCGAGCCGCATGAAGGTGGCAGCCGCATAAGAGTGAACCCCAACTGAACCGCATAAGGGTGGCCCCCCACAATCCGAGCCATATAAGGGTGGGCCCTCCACAATCCGAGTCGTATGAGAGTGGCAGCCGTATGGGGGTGGCCTCCAACTGAACCGCATAAGGGTAGCCCCCCACAATCCGAGCCGCATGATAGTGGCAGCCGCATAGGGGTGAACCCCAACTGAACCGCATAAGGGTGGCCCCCCACAATCTGAGCCGCATGAGAGTGGCAGCCGCATGGGGGTGGCTTCCAACTGAACCGTATAGGGTGGATCCCACGATCGAGCCGCATGGAAGTCTTTGAATCGATCCGCATAAGGGGCTTTGGAATTGGTGGATTGTGCCAGCTATAAAGATTTTATCTCGTCTTTCTAAGAGCACGCCATTATGACAGATCCATCATTTTAAATTTATGTCAGAGCTGTCAATCTTTCGTTGTCAGAGGTGCCGCCTTCCCGTGTCAGGGTAATTAATGAGCCAGCTACTCAGAGTATTTATGGCCAGCTGTAAAGGCCTATTTTGAGCCGCATGATGCCACGTGGCTTCCCCTTCATCTTTCTGAGCCGCATGAAGCTCTTGGGTCTTTTGAGCCGTATGAAGGCTCCTTCAGCTATGAGCCACATGGGGCTGATTTTTGGGCCGCATAAGAATTTATTTATATTTTTCCCTGCTTCTACACCGACCACCCAAGCCAGCTCTCGAGCTCAGCCCAGCCAAACTTGGCTCAACCAAATCCCAGCCCTTCCAATGGGCCGAGCCCAACCGAACAGCCCGATCCAACAGTCAGGCCAATCCCAGCCCTACCACAGCAGACGGAGCCCACCCGAGCTGAAAACCGGCTGTGTAACTACATGCGGATGCATATATATATATGCAGAGATAGATCGAGAAAAGAAGAACAGAGCAGCAGCGGGAGAATGCAAACCCTAATACCGTGCCACCCTGGGCACCTCACCACCTTGTCCCGGCGACCTTCCTCGACGACCATGCCGCCGCGCGGGGCCATCCGTTGGCCGAAAACAGAGTTCTGCACATCAGCAATGGCGGATGGAGGGAGTAACTTCGCGGCAATTTTTCTCCCTTGACGATCGATCCCTTTGCAAACCGTTTGTTAAGGTAGGACCACAAACTAACCATCTTTAGACCCCTGCAATTAGTTCGAACCTAGATGGCCGAGGTTGCCCAGAAAATCGAGTTGAAGTTTACGAAAAACCCGCTAGTAAATAGGGTAAAATCTGGCCCCAATACCCAAGTTGGAAGGCCAATTAATGGCAAACCATAGACAGCCTAGGAAATCTATCTGAACAGTATTTTAGTCAACCTAAACGGCATCGAAACCCTTTTTGTAGTTTTATGTTTTATAGAATATATGTTGAGATATTCGTCTTCCAAAACAGAGAAAAACCATGTTCAAAATAGTTTTAACTTTAGAAAAACCCTTCGATACGACGTGCGTTCCGCCAATCCGGATGACGTGATCATGAATCGAAGGCATCGAAAGGTGCGTAATGGCTTCGTGGTTGTGTGGGCTTTGACGGAATTCAAATTGGTTGCGTGAGCGCGACGAATTTGATCCGTATCCGTCAAAATTTAACGTATCGGCCTTTGTACAAGTTTTCCAATTACTTTGTGCATGCTCGTCAGATCGAGACGAAACTTGCTCCAACAGGACCGTATCATTTTTTTGGTCATGTATGCCAAGTTTGGTCCAATTCTGAGACAGTTGATTGGATCGCCGTTTTACGGGCCCTACGGTCCGATTCAACGGGCCATTTAGTGCACGGCCTACCGAAATCCAAAATTTGACATACCGTTGGGTTCGTATCATCAAAATGAATCCATATATATGTAGTTTGATAAATTTAGAGACCTTTGACTCTGGCACACTTTTCGATGCAAAAGCGGATCCAACGGCGGATACCGTTTTGGCCCAAAATTACCGTTTTTCTCCTGTGTCCAGAATTGGACTTAAGGCCATGCAATTCTAGCTAATTTGACTATTCTAAAAATGTTGGCAATATTTGTTTCAGCTTTCGGAGACAGTTGTGAGATTTGGACTTATTGGCTTACTAGTTGACAGTTTATTGATGGTTCTTCGTGCAAACTTTACGCAAGTATACCTTGCATTCCTCTATAGTTTTATTTACATGCATTGTATTTCATTTTCCAGTTTTGATTATTTATGGACATGTGCTTTTCGTATTATATTCTTTTTAGTTGTTTTCACAGCATATAGCCGTGCTCATGTTTGGTCTTGTGGTTCACACTTGGAGTTTCTTGTCAGTACCTTGCTTGAGTCGTGTCATAGAACGAGTATGTGTAATTGAACTGCTGATTCCTTGATAATGTTTCCTTGGCACCAGAGAGTCCACACTCGGGACGAGGGTGTTTTTCTTGATCTGTTTACATCCTTGAGTCACACTCGGGACGAGGATGTCGATTATTTGCACCAGAGAGTCCACACTCGGGACGAGGGTGTTGACTTGACTTGACTTGACTTGCACCAGAGAGTCCATACTCGGGACGAGGGTGTTTACATCAGAGAGTCCACACTCGGGACGAGGATGTTATATTTGTACCAGAGAGTCCACACTCGGGACGAGAGTGCCTTGCCGTGAACTAACCAGAGAGTTCACACTCGGGACGAGGGTTAGTACTAACCAGAGAGTCCACACTCGGGACGAGGTTTAGTGCTTAGTTTAAACCCGTAAGTCCACACTCGGGATGAGTGTTTGGTTCTTCCATTGATCTCGTGTTCATTGTTCACTCGGTAGTTCATTTATGCGTAGTTGTTCTAGTGTTCGTGTGTTCGTGTTCGTATTCGTAGTCATTTGTCGTGTTCCTATTTTGCTTGTTTATTTTCTTGCGTATGATAAAACTTTTAGATAGGCATGTATATTATGTATCTTGCTATGTCCTCTGAGGACCTGATGATCTCTTCAGGTTTAGCGATTGCATGGAGTTAGCTAGTAGTTCTGGATGGCGGAGGATTTGTGGTTCTTGTGGGAATCAGGTATCATTATTACATTTGTTATCCTTTCGTGCTTTTCATTCCTTATCATGAGATATTCTGGTTATTGATTTAGTTTTGAGACTCTTGTTATACTATTGGAGTCTTATCGGATATATATGCTAGTGGGCGGCAGACCACGACCCATACTTATTTATTCATGTTTATTATTCTTATTGTGGATTGAGATATAGATTTGTTTGCCATGAACTGGCAGCTTACCCTAGTCGTAACTGCGTTTACGTATTCGAGTCGGGCTGGAGTTTGCTTGATGCGTAGCTGGCTTGCTCACGAGGTCGCGTCCGAAAAGCAGGTACGGGTCGTGACAAAGGCTGTTATCTTCTCCATTCCTTCGAAGATGATTGCCCTTGGTTCGTCTTGTCATTTTTATCTATCATTTCCTTGTATATTTTTTTAAAAATAGTTGGTAGGAGATTTATCTCCGCCCAACTACATGTATAAATGACAAATTTTTTAGTTGATTTATATTGTTATTCTCTTATTTGGTGGATAAGATTTAGTTATCATGGTTTACTGTATTTTACAGCTTATGTATACATACGAGGGTTCCATACATTAGAGTATACTTCGTATCTATACAGCTGGCATGTCTACGCACTTCATCTTTAGTATTTTGGGACTGGGGCATTACATATTTTGTGGTGGCCCATGCAGGTCAGTTTATCACTTTGGTTACGTTACTGTACCGATATGAGCCTGCATATAGGATTAGAGTCTAGAATCTCATCCACATACTTGACCTCTTTCCTTGATTCCAATTTCATACTCTCGTCCGATTACCTCGATTTCCTTCTGCTTGATTTCTTTCGCTGTAAATATTATCCTTCCCCTTCGTGCTTGATAGAGAGATTAGGAGAATGACTCATACTAGTTATACATGTTATACTGTTCAAATCTCCCTATTAGTTGAACTCTTATAAGTTGGGTAGTATGCCTCATAACCCATCACTCTCTTAGTCCTTGCAACCCATTAAGAAGGATTTTAAAAAGATTACCTAGATTATGCTCATTAGTCTAACCAAGGTCTTAGATAAGAAAACAGTAGGATGACTGTATAAGCAGGAACACCGGACAAGACTTAGATTCTTGTGAAACTTGAACCATCTATAACTGCTTTCATCATTATCTTCCGTACTTATACTTGGAACTACGATGAATGATGACGCTATATATAGCCTAGTTTTGCAATTTTATTCTTTATCGAGCTTGTTCAGGATATATGTATATTGGGGACGCCCACAAGCATATGATCTAATTAGAATCAATATGTTATGGTCTGATCAACCATAGTGCACTTGGTTCGCTTTTCATATGATTATCCCATATGGATTGAGATATAGAGGTACCTAGGATTTTATCCGTGACTGTATTGACAATTCCTCTTGAAGTATACAATCGCCTTTAAATTACATAATTGTATTCGATGACATTTTTCTTGAAATCTTTATTGCTTTTGTCTTTCACTAATTTAGAAAGGTGAAACGCTCGTATTTGGTAGATAGATACAGATTATCCCCCATAGCCATGATAGTTGTATACACAAGTGTAGCTACCATCAGCCAGCCATGTGACTACAACCTTGCCTTGAGTTACTTGTCCACCCCTCGCCCCTAAAACTAATATCATGACCTTCTAGTCATTAGAATTTGATAATGATTAGGATCTTACTCTTAGTCAAGAGACTAACCTAGGAGACTATCTAATCCCTAGGAATAAATTATGGTGAGCCTCCTCTTATTCATCTTGATTCTTGGCTTCACTAGCGACCCGTATGCCTTAACTCAACCGTTACTTGACTAGGCCTCCATAGTTTAGACGAGAAAGTTTTTGGAGTGAATAGATTCTAAGCCTTCTAAAAATTTATGAGTTACTAGTAGTATCGATTGATTAGAATAATTTCCATTAGACTGATAATTAGTACCCCATGGACTCCTACTTTCCATTTAGATCATTTTGTGTCCCCGGCCGTATCATTAATATTCGGAACACGATACCAGCTGTTTCCTTCCAACCAATTTCACATACAAGACATAGATGACTCCATCTTCATGTAGACATATCATGTCCCAATAAAACACGTCCCCTTGTGCTCTATTTTTTTGGTACGACTTTCAAGTCAAATAGGACTAGCTATAACCCTTACCATGATACCGATATACTTTCCGACTTCAGTTAGAGACTCAACCTCTACTCAAAACATTCGATCTAATATATGGTTGTGATCTACTCGAAGCCCTCTACGCCCATGCCATTCAATATAGGCCCCTTGGGCTATTTAAACCCAAAAGTCACAGAAGGCGTATCCTCGGACTTAGGAACGTGGTTAACCAACCCGACTGAAAAATCTGCCTGACCACTTGACTTGGAACCTATATAAGATTACCCTAACCTAATAGGGATGGTTTAAATTAATTCTACGAGATTTTTCCAGCCACTATAGATTAGAATCTAAAGTTCATGGAATCAAGGATTGAAGTCCAATTAAGGAACCTATTGAGACTCAGTTAAACCCATCATAGCCCATTGCCATATTTGGACTATAAAATCAAACTTGATAAAATAGGCCCTCGCCCCTATTATGTAGGCCCCACCTTTTGGCTCACTAATTCTCCTTCTATAGATTTCATGACTACATCTCTTCGTAGCCAAGGTTATGCATCTTTCGGTAATAACTTGCTTCCGGATATACTCGACCAAGACCTCTCCTACTGTCTTGACCAAACATAGTCAGTATATGGGCCATATTGAATATATAATACCTAGACTTCCTATAGAGTGATTGACTATGATTGGAAATACCTCATACTTTCATACACCTCCTTGAAATTTGACCTTCTTAGAAGCCTATTACTGTGCTTTCCCCGATTAACCAACGTATATAAGTTGGGTAGAACATTAAACTTATTATACTCTACCTCTTAGGATGAGACTACATTGTGACCGTTCTTCTGTCTGTTTTATTTTGCATTTTATATCCCTTGCTTGTGCGTTTAGATAACTACGGTAAAAGATTGCAACCTTAATTCTTCAAGTCCATTATATCGTAGAATTGTTTTTTTTAAATCAAAAGCGAAATTTTTGACACAAATAGATTGCAAGACTCTTTAAGAAACATAAGATTCTTGGAATTAGCAAGTGGTTGGAAATGATTGGTTCCAATTAGACTAATAATTCAATGGTTAATAACGTCGACTCATATCCGTATCATTGATACCCTCGACCGTGATTTTGATAATTTATGCACAACACTAGCCTTTTTCTTTCGAAAACGTTCACACTCACAAACTAGACTAGTCATGCTACTCACATGACACCCATGTCCCACACAAACGAACCTTCTAGTGCTCTATTTAAATTACACCACGTGTATGACACATTGTTTCCTCAAAACAAACCATAGAGGCCCAAATTAGATCTATTCGATTTTAGCAATAAAAATATCTAGGCCCACTTTAAATCCATGATTGTAGTCAGAATGTACCCAATATTCACATGGTACTCTTTAGAAATTGTCCTACTCCGAAGTTTGTAACAAGAAATTTTATGGTTAGCCAATTTCAATAAGTTGGGTAGAGCCTTGAAAGAAGATACCCTATTTGGTAGAGTACGTGGAGCCAATTTAGGATCCTGTGGTAACCACCTCCTCTACTGTTGTAAAAATTGAGTTACGAATTGACGTGCCTGCCCTCCCATGTATAATTTTCTTATTTATTAAGATTATTTTAATTTTGAGGACGAAATTTTTATAAGTTGGAAAGGATGTAAACTCCCAAAAATTTTTATTTATTTTTAATTAATATATTATAGCATTTTTGTTTAATTTATATGACTTTTAGTTTTTAGATTTTTGTTACTGTTTTGGTAGCAAGGTAACTGCTACATTACCTACGTGCACAGATAAGTTATAGGTGTTTAGGTACTAAATAGTTCAAAAACAAAAAATAAGAAAATACTAATATTTGCATTATTTTTTAAAATGAGTAGGAAATTTTTACTATTATCGTTATCCTTAAACTTACAGTATTTTATTAAATATTAAAAGGCTTGATTTAAATTTTAAATTATTGTTGCTATTATTGCTAGTAGTAAGTAATTTTCTACCTATTAGATGGAAAGTATGTTTAACTGTTCAAATGATTGATTAAAACATTAAAAACATATTTTGTAATTTTTATAATTTTTTTATAAATTTATGTGGATTTTGATATGCACATATATATATATATATATATATTTATATATATATATATATATATATATATACATATATATATATATATATATACATATATATATATATATATATATATATATATATATATATATATATATATATATAAACAAAAAAAAAATTACAAAAAAAAAATATATATATATATAAACAAAATATATATATATATATATATATATATATATATATATATATATATATATATATATATATATATATATATATATATGTATAAACAAGTGGGCTTACTGTTCCCTTGTGGGAACACTGTTTTGAGAATTCCGAATTGGGCCCAGACCCCCCCTCCCGACTTATGTATGCGTGTAGCTATATATGTAGCGATGGAGAAGGAGGGAAGGGACGCGCTCAAGCCCAAACCCTAACTCAACCTACGGCCTCTAGCCGCGCGTGCGCAGCTGCTGTGCCACCGCAGGCCGACCGTCGGGAAAGACCGCATGCGGCGAACTGCAGCAACCGCAGCAACAGCAACATATCCGTCAAGCAAGGTTCTATCTTCATCATCATATTTCTTTACGTATATTCAATAAAATTCGATTCCATAAAATCCTATACAGTGCCCATATAACCATCTAGAATCCCTGTCAATTAGTTCTTATTGAGCTGATTCGTATTAGACGATAAATTGATGCGAAACCTGGCCAAAATATCGACTTTAAAAAAGAGAGTAAGAATAAACCTGTCCAGAGCGCTCTTTTGGAAGGATCTTCCTGAACTAAATATTAGAAGTTTTCACAAACCAGTTTCATACAGTTAGCAACAACATATACGAGAACAAAACACTTTTTACAGGTCTTAATTTCATTTAATATGTGGAAAGTTATTTGATTTCAAAAATTATAAAAAAAACTTGTTTTCGAAAAACTAAAACTTTAGAAAAACCCTCGATAGGACATGCATCCCGCCAAATCGGGCGATATGGTCATGAACCGAAAGCATCGAAAGGTGTGTATCGATTTCGTGGACGTGTGGGCTTTGCCAGAATTCAAATTGGTTGCGTGTGCGCGACGAATTTGATGTGTATCCGTCGAAATTCACTGTATCGACCTTTTACAAATTTTCTAGTTACTTTGTGCACGTTCGTCGAATCGAAACAAAACTTGCGCCAGCAGGACCATATCATTTTTTTGGTCCTGTACGTCAAGTTTGGTCCGATTCTGAGAAGGTTGATCGGAACGCCTATTTGGCGGGCCTGCGACCAGCTCCAACGGGCAAATTTGTGCATGGCCCGTCGGAATCCAACTTTGGACATACAGTTTGGTTCATCTCCTCTAACTGGACCCATAGACATTTAGGTTGATGACTTTAGAGACCGTAGGTTCTGGCATGCGTTTCGATGCAAAACGGGCCAACGGCGGACATCGTTTTGATCCGAAATTACGATTTTGCCCTTATTCCAGAATTGGACTTTTGGACCGGCGTTTCCTAGACATATCTTTTATTCCAAATACGTTCATGGTATTTATTTCAGCATTCGAGGACGTATGCGGGATTTGGCTTTCATCGCTTCACTATTCTAACGGTTCGAGCTATTGGACGTCGCTCTTTTGTACACAACCTCAGGCAAGATACCTTGTCATATTTACTGCTTATATTTAGTCTGCATTTCTGTATTACATATCACTATTTACTTATTTCTAGTTCTTGTAGCTGTACCATTTTTACAGTTACTGATTTATTGCCTGCTCAGTGATATTAGCTTTATTTTACTTATTCTCCTTTGATTGCATATGGACCTAGAGTTAAGGGACTATCGTTTGTAGTGTATCGCATATACCTCGACACAGTTGTACCACGAGTATGTGTGAGATGAGTAGCATATAGAGGTCCTTGTGTATTGGCTGATCACCCGTATGCAAGCGTTAGGTCTAACTGCAAATAGAAGCATGTTAGGAGGCTTAGCAGTTAGTAGAGAGGTACATGATCGCGGATGCGACTTCGATAGGTGCATCGGGTAGGGAGAACATTTTCTTGTCGTATGGGCTTCTATTACACATTCCCATGTAACCCGGATGCTCCGCTGGAGAAACGGGTATGCTTACCCCATCATGTTGGTCACTGATGTTCTTGAACGTTATGCATTTGGGGTAAGATGATCCTCTCAGGTTGGTCACTGTCGTTTTCGAACGTCATCCGCTTAGGTCACTGGTGCCCAGGTGGGGACTATACCAGATCATATTTATAGCCAAGGCTCATGCGACGAAAGGTTTGTTCTCAACTGCATAAACACTTTAGATGGTTAGGTAAACCTAGTCAATGTCAGGTCACCCTGCACTACTAAAATACAACGATTTAGTGACGGCCCTATCCGTCACTAATTGAAATTACCGACAGATTACCGATGGATACGGGCTGAAAAATCCGTCGAGAATAACCTCGTCGCTAAAACTAGTCCGTCACTAGTCCGTCACTTAGCGACTACTTAGCGACGGATTACCGTTGGCTAAATCAAAACATTTAACGACGGCTAGCCGACGGCTTCCCGTCAACTTCGACAGTTTAAAATTTTACTACAGCAAAGATTAGCGACGGACAATACATCGCTAAATGTGTATCAGAGGGTTTCTGATACGCAACATCCGTCGCTAATCCATCGCTCATCCGTCGCTAACCTCGTCGGATAAGCGGCGGAATAGCGACGGATATTCCGTTGACAGGCTCCTGGATATCTTTCATAATTCTAGGACCTTGGCGACGGATAACCCGTCGGGTTTTAGTCGCCCATCCGTCGCTAACTAGGAATCCCCTAGTTAGCGATGGATAGTCCGTCGGAAAGTGGTCGCCAGTAGGTCGGTAGCTGGGAATTTTTTGAGAAAAATAGCATAAAACCGAGCATTCCCAATATACACAATTCTAATATACAAAACACACAAATAATCCCAAGCAATTCCAATATACACAATTCCAATATACAAAACATAAATATTCAATATTCAATAAAACGAATATCCGAAGCACAAATATACAAAACACACAAATATTCCAATATACAAAACACACAAACAATTCCAACACACAAATATCCCAAGCATTCAAATTGTTCACACAAAACACACAAATATTCAATATTTAAACACAAATATTCAATACTCAATAAAAAGAAAAATCGACTTTGGCCTCAGCAAAGATCACAAGTCAGACGATGAATCCTCACAGCCGGGGATCATAGTTGCGTTGAGACATGTACCATTCTCTCAGCCACTTTGCATACGAAGTCTCAATCTGGTTGAGGTCTTCTGTAGGGACATGAGGGTCAGTCCCGATGCTACTACTCTTTGACGGTGGCTCCTCCTTAACTTCAACCTTGGGAGCAATCTTTTCCCTGATGGTCATCGGTTCTTCCTTGACCTCGACCTTTGGTAACACCTCCTCCTTAACAGTCACCGACACTTGTTTGACGACGGGGACTTCCTCCATGTCGACCTCCAAGGGTTCCTTGCCTCGGCCCCTTCCTAAGCTAGCAGCACCACCTCGGGGAGTCTTGGGAGCCATCTCTCTGACAACAGAAATTTTTATATAAGGTAAAGAAATTTACGCAAATTAAAAAAAAAAGTAAGAAGTTTATCGAAATTGTAATCGAAGTAATGAAACGACATTGGAGATGGCGTGTCGTAGTGGTCGGACGGGAGGGGGGGTGACACGCCACCACCCATGGCGCGCTAGGGGGAAGCCTACAAATAACAGGGACTCTGACGCACAAATACCGCTCGAGTGAGCCAAAGGCATGCAGCCACTTCCCTCCCTCAATTCCCTATCTCCCTCTCTCATCCTATCAACGTCACAACTTTTTCAGTGCTGCTCCCTCTAATGATGATGAACGCAAAAATCAAAGACCCCCTCTCATTTCTTACTCTTCACAGTTCTCACAACAGGAAGGATCAGTGCTTTCTAGTTCTCTTCCATCTATCCATTCCTTCGTTCTGATCAAGCTTCTTCCTTCTCCTCTCCTCCAATATGGCTTTGGACCCATCTGCTCCTTCCTACTTTCCTTCTTCTTATTTGACTCTCTCAGCCACATATAATATCCAGCTCAAGTGTAGATTCGGGGGAGAAGAAGTGGGCAGGAAAATGAGGGGGAAGCAGCACAGCTGACGGCATGACCGGGAGGAAGTACAGAGGTTTTGCTGGAGGTGCTGGCAATTTTTCCAGGATGGTGTCGAGGAGCAAGTGTAGAGTCGGCCGAAGGAGCCACAACTTCCTTCCCCTTCCTCCTCCCGAGGACTTCCAGTTCAAAGAACAAGACGAAGGCTGCTGGAAGACCACAGTCATGATAAGAAACATCCCAAACAAAATCAAGACAAAATTCATCTATGAAAGTGCCACTACCCATGGCGCGCGCTGGAGGGTGTGTGGGGGTTGATGTGGCTCACAAAGAAGACAGTAGGGGGTTCTTTGACGTAAGCCATGACCCATGGCGCGTCCCGTAAGGACTCGGCCTACGTGTGCCACCACCCATGGTGCGTTCTAGCGTGTGCGTCAAAGCACACTGCTTAGAAATTATGACATGTTAGTCTTCCGACACCGCGGTAACATGATATTCACATTAAAGGTCTTTGACAAGGTGACATGTTGAGAAAAGATATATCCTTATAGTTCTCCTTCTGAGAACGAGATAACATTGCGCTGTCAGGATCAAGTTCCTATCCCAAATAGGATAACATTGTGTGTATAGACAAAGAGTAATATGGTGAGGGGTGTATGTGTGTGTGTTTCAGTCAAATATATGTGTGTTAAGGGTGTGACAGTGAGAGTGAAAGAGTGGGAGGGTGTGTGTGTGTGTCCTAGTCAAATGTGTATGTGTGTTAAGGGTGGGTGTGTGTACAGGCGAGGGCCTCAATATACTAAATTTTACTAAATTTACTTATTCGGTTCGGTTTCGGTTTTAAAAAATTTGGTTCGGTTTTGGTTTTGAATATACTAAATTCGGTTCGGTTTCGGTTTTCGATATACTAAATTTACTTATTTGGTTTCGGTCCAAAGTTAATATATACTCCTCGAATGTATATATATGTGCATGTGTGCCGAATATAAATATATATATATATATATATATATATATATATATATATTTGTGTGTGTGTATATGTGTGTATGTTCCGACCCCCCGCGGCCAGCCACCCCCGATAATCATAGGGATAGTCCGATATCGATACTCATAGGAATAGCCCGATACCGATACTCATGGCAATAGTCCGATACCGATACCGATTTCGATACTCATAAGAATAGTCCGATACCAATACCGGGTGTCACGCCCCAGAACCAGAATACTGGAGAGCGGGGGCAGACATAGCCAGCTACGTATATTGAAATGGAAACCACCTCGATATACGGTCACGGCTGTCTAGATATATGAGGGTTTACTACAAGCCAACAGTCTCTTATGTTCATGAACAAGCCTAATGTCTCAATCACAAGCAAGTAAGTAAGGTCGCAAGATGTATGATCATTAAATATACAATAATAAGGCGTCCCAAATATTACATATACGACTAAACATTTCTCGTACGCAGCTCTCCTGCGTGCATGACTTTTCTCGTACGCAGCTCTCCTGCGTGCGTGACTCCGGGACATGCCAAACTGTATCAGTATTGGACAGTATTGGACCAGTATCGGACAATATCGAGTATCGGTCAGTATCGGAGCGGGACATGCCAAACTGTAGACTACTTATATGTTGCATCTACACTACGTTCTATATCATCTTGATTAATTGTATATTAATCTTGGTTATCAACTCATGACCTTGATTGATGATCTTGATCAAGAATTAATAATCCTGAATTAATTATAATTATTCTTGACTAATTCCTAGCTGGATTGTTACTAAACTGTACACTACGTATACGTTGCTATACTCGTATTGTCGTTTGTACATCCATGTACGTTCAAAGAAGTAACGATCTATCGCAGATTGGAGGTAAAAATTTGTATCACAAGACTAACAGAATTACTATGTAATCATGTACTCACCAATAACCGGATGTAACTGGAGTCGTTGGGCCTATCATGCAGTAATTGGTCGATCCGCTGGTATAGGCCAGATGTACTTAGTATCTACTGTATCAGATTACTATCGGTCTATCGGTTTGGTATAGGACGTATCAGATTGGTATTGGCCTTAACAAATTTGTATCGTCCTATCCGATATGTACATGTATCGGCCATGTAGCTAGGATTCATACTGGCCTTATCGATTTGGTATTGGTCATATCTGATAGGTATCGGTCGTGTTGGATTAGTATCGACCATTTCGGATTAGTATAGCTAGGTATTGGTTATATTCGATATTTATATGTGTGAGTGTGTATGTGTGTATGTGTATGTATGTATGTGTGTGTGCCGACAGCATCCCCTCCCCTCCCCCCCTCCCCGACCCCCTCCTCCACCCACCCTTCACGACAGCACCCACCACCCACGGTACCCCCCCACCCCCCCACCCCCTCCCGACCCCCCTTCCCGACAGCATCCTCTACCCGACCCCCTCCCCCGATCCGATACCGATTCCGATACACCCCCTCCCCCGATCCGATATACTCATAGGATTGATCCGATCGGAAACCACCTATACCCCCTCCCCCGATCCGATACTCCGATCCAAAACCACCGATACTCATAGGAATGGTCCGATCTGAAACCACCGATACACCCACACCCCTCCCCTACCCCGCTGGACAGCAAACCCCTGCCCCACCACCTCCCCTCCGCCCCCCCGGACAGCAAACACTCACCCCCTCCCCACCTCCGACAGCAAACACCCACCTCCCGTCCCCCGCCCCGTACCCAACACCATCCACCCCCCTCCCCCCCATTCACCGCCGGCCCCCGCGGCAGTCGACCCCCCACCAGAAACCCTACCCCTACCGCAAAACCGTAAACCCTACCCTGCCCTCCGCCCTCAACACCCACCCCCCCTCCCCCACTCCCTACCACCCACCCCGCCGGCTCCAGCGACAGCCGACCCCCCCAAACCCGAAACCCAAAACCCTATATGTTAAATAGAGAGAGAGAGGGAGAGAGAGAGAGATAGAGCATACCTGAGAGAGAAAGAGACCCGTCGGAGAGAGCTTCGTCGGAGAGAGAGAGACCCGTCGAAAAGAGCTCGCCGCCGGAGAGAGAGAGAGAGGGGGGAGAGAGAGAGTCTTTTTTGTGGGAATGAAAAATTCCCCCCCATCGGTTCAATTTAAGTTAGGTTACAGTATTTAGCGACGGACTACAAACGGATATATTCGTCGCTGGGTAGTTGCTAAATACCCACTAGATTACCGACGGAACATCCGTCGCTAGTTAGACGCTAATTTATCGCGCCATTTTTTTCAGATTTTGCCGCCACATTATGCGACATATTAGCGACGGAGATCAATCCGTCGCTTAATTTTCGTCAAATTAGCGACGGATGTGCGACTGATTTTGAGACAAAAAAATAAAAAAAATTATCCATTACTTTCTGACGGTAGTCCGTCATAAGGTAGTCGCTAGTACGTCGCTATTGCCGACGGACAAGATCCGTCACTAATTGTCCGTCGCTAAATTGTTGTTTTTAATAGTACCGTTCCTTTATGTATCTTGTTACGATTGGGACTATTTTACTTTATTTGTGGCTTGTGACATTTTATATATTCAGTTTATTATGGCATGTTCTTCATGTATCTTGTTACATCCCTCTGAGGACCTGGTTATCTCACCAGGTCTGTGCTTGGTGACTTTTTACGGGTGTTCTAGCCAAGGCTGTGATCATCTCCATTCCTTCGAAGATGATTGCCCTTGGTTCGTCTTGTCATTTTTATCTATCCTTTCCTTGTATATATTTTTCTTTTAAAATAGTTGGTGGTGGAGTTGTCTCCGACCAACTACATGTATAAATGACAAATTTTATAGTTGATTTATATTATTATTCTCTTATTTGGTGGATGAGATTTAGTTATCATGGTTTACTACATTTTACATCTTATGTATACATACGGGGGTTCCATACATTGGAGTATACTTCGTATGTATGCAGCTGACATGTCTACGTACTTCGTCCTAAGTATTTTGGGACTGGGGCGTTACACCACATGGGCTCGAACTTCACAACCGTCTTGTGGGTCATCAACATCGGTCTTCGTACTGCCAAGACGAGGTTTCCTACCTGGTAGGTTCTTTCGCGGACCTTTTTGTTAAAGGCCCTAGAGATGCGAGCTTGGTAAAGTTCAATCCTTTGCTGCATGAGCAAGCGCTTTTCATCCAATGCTTCTAGCTGTTATAACCGCTTGCGCTGATTGACTTCGACGGTTAACTGATTGGTGATGGCTTCCCGTAAGGACGGTATTTGAATCTCCATGGGGAGGACAGCCTCGCTTCCATTGTCCAACAAGAATGGTGTACTGTCTGTAGGTGTACAAACAGCCGTACGATAAGCCCGTAGACATTCGCCTAACTTCTCATCCCAGTCGCATTTATTGGAGGAGACAACCTTTTTGAGGAGTTTGACAATGGTTTTGTTGAATGCCTCAGCCAATCCATTAGCTGTCGGGTTGTAAGATATCGACGCCATATTCTGGATTCGGCTTTTGTGTAATGCCCCATTCCCAAAATACTTAGGAACGCCCCATTCCCAAAATACATAGGACTAAGTACGTAGACATGCCAGCTGTATACATACGAAGTATACTCCAATGTATGGAACCCTCGTATGTATACATAAGTTGTAAAATGCTGTAAACTATAATAGCTAAATTTTATCCATAAAATCAAGAATAATATATAAATCAACTCAAGAATTTGTCACTTATACATGTAGTTGGACGGAGATAATTCACTACCAACTATTTTAAATGAATGAAAATACACAAGAAAATGATCGATAAAAATGGCAAGACGAACCAAGAGAAATCATCTTCGAAGGGATGGAGAAGATCACGGCCTTGGCTAGAACACATGCAAAAGTCACAAAGCACACACCTGGAGAGATAACCAGGTCCTCAGAGGGACGTAACAAGATACATAAGGAACATGTCACATAACTGAATATATATAAATGTCATAAATCACAAGTAAAGTAAAATAGTCCCAATCGTAACAAGATCCAATATCTCATCATCGAAACAGTGGACTATCCCTACAACCAAACAAGGACAAGTGATAGCATACTATACCGCAATGCGACATTGTCCCAAGCTGCTAATGGAATGGGAGTGATATGACATTGACGAGGGTTACCTAATCATTCTACAATGTTAATGAAGTTAAGAACAAACCTTCAACACATGGGCACTCAGGCTACAGGTACAGGAACTCAGGTATGGTCCCACCAGGAATTAGGGACCTCAAAGCATATCATTCATTGAATGTCAGAGGCCAGCATAAAATTAGGTATCGGGATCCAGGACCGTATCTCCACCGGAGACAACCGACAATAATAGGAAAGTACATACATGGTCCATACATTAAGGAACTATTATTCCCACCCAATGCCTAGTAGAGTTACATCCGTGACTCCTATACCTCTACTAGCTGCCAAGTCACCTAACATGCCTCTATTAGCAGTTAGGCCTAACGCATGCGCATCGGTGATCAGCCATCGTCCAAGTACCTCTACATGCTACTCATCTCACACATACCTCGTGGTACAACAGTGTCAGGGTTTATGATATACACTACAAATGGTAGTCCCTTAACTCTAGGTCCATATGCAATCAAATGATAATAAGTAAAGTAATGCTAATATCACTCAGCAGGTAATAAATCAACAACTATAATAATGGTACAGCTACAAAAAGAAGAAATAAATAAATAGTGATATGTAAATAATAAATAGACAGGCTAAATATAAGCAGTAAATATGGCAAGGTATCTTGCCTGAGGTTGTGTGCAAAAGGGCATCGTCCAATAACTCGAACCGTCAGAATAGTGAAGCGATGAAAGCCAAATCCCGCATACATCCTCAGATGTTGAAATAAACACAACGAACATGTTTGGAATAAATGATATGTCTAGGAAACACATGTCCAAAAGTCCAATTCTGGAACAAGGGAAAAATCATAATTTTGGATCAAAACGATGTCCGCCGTTGGACCCGTTTTGCACCGAAACGCGTGACGGTATATATGGTCTCTAAAGTCGTCAAACTATATGTCTACGGGTCCAGTTTGAGGAGACGAACCCAACAGTATATCCAATGTTAGATTTTGGTGGGCCGTGCACAATTTCGCCCGTTGGATAGGGTCGCGGGCTCGCCAAATAGGCGTTCCGATCGACCTTCTCAGAATCAGACCAAACATGGCAGCACAAAGGACCAGAATAATGATGCGGTCCTGCTGGCGCATGTTTCATTTTGATTTGACGACATGCACAAAGTAATTAGATAATTTACAAAGAGGCCGATACCGTAAATTTCTACGAATATGCATCAAATTTGTCACGCACACGCAACAAATTTGAATTCCGTCAAAGTCCACACGTCTGCGAAGCCGATACACACCTTTCGATACTTTTAGTTCGCGATCACGTCGTCCGGTTTGGCGGGATGCACGTCGTATCGAAGATTTTCTAAGATTTGAAAACAATTCTCTCAATTTTTCTTTGATTTTTAATCTGATTTATCCTACTGTCTAAAACACTATAAATAAAAATAATAATAGGATTTCCATATCGGTTAGGTTGTCTACGAATGTGTTCAAATATATTTTTGAAACTGTCGCTGGATAGGATAAAAATTGCCTTCTAAAACTGTGTGTTAGACAGTTTTGTCCCTGTCATGTTTCTCGAAAAATCGAGTTCTTGTATTGATTTCGTCTCAATTTCTCTTCGAATCTGGATCGATTCAAAACGAACTAATTGGATGGGTTCCTAGATGGTCATATAGGCTTTATATAGGATTTTACGGATCAAAATTTGGTCAAGAAATCATGAAGAAATTTAATAGGGAAGTGGGCACCTTACCTAGTAATGTTGTTGTTGCTCGCTGCTTTAATCTGCGCGTTCGACCGCAATGGTGGCCGCGGTTGGTCGCACGCGCTGGCGCCAGGGCTGGGGGAGGTGGTCGCCAGGGATGGGCTAGGGTTTTTGTATGTCGATTTTGGTTTCTCTCGTGTGTGTATATATACACGCGAACCCCTAATCCCGTTCGGTTTAGGAACCCAGGGGTGCTCGCGAGTTACTCAAGGTGGGCTTCTCGCGAGATTTTGCAAGAAGTTTACCTACCCCTTTTCATTTATTTATTTATTTATATACTTTTTTTTATAAACTATGTATTTATATATATAATGATATATAAAATTCTTCATACTAAAATAAATTTACAAAAACTTCTAAAATTCACAAAAATTTTTTAAAATCATTTTAATATATTATTGGCACCATTACACCTACTAGCTACCTCATATATACCAATTAGCTGCTATTATCCATAGTAGCATAATTATTATGATTTAAATACAAAGTATTCAAATAATTTCAATAAACGCACAAAAAAATTAAAATAAAATATCTTAAAAATTCATAAATAAACATATTTTTCTGAAGTCTTATTTTATATTCAGTTTATCTATGTATGTAGGTAATGTACCTTTACTTGCTACCAAAATGTTGACAAAACCTAAAAATCAAATTTAAAATACTGTAAAATGTCATAAACAATAAATTAATTAAAATATATTGAAAATTTAGGGAGTTTACATCCTACCCTACTTATGAAAATTTTATCCTCAAAATTAAAATTTTAACCTTATCATCAAAGAACAACGGTATTAAAACAAAAAGAGGACGGTACGTCAAATCGTAACTTATTTTTTTTCGAAAACATGGAGGGGGTAATTAAAATGAATCCAAATTTTAATGCCATATTCTACAAGATAAGGTATTTGTGGCTCAACGCTCTATCCAACTTATAGAAATTGATTAACTGTAAAATCGTTGTCACCTCTTCTGAGAAGGATGCTTCTAAGGAGAGACACGAGAATATTGGACAGTAATGACCGCAATCGGATTCTAAGTGAGCTTAGATGTTGCCATGAAATTCTTGGTTTATAACTTCTATAGGAGGATTGTTACCGTTAACATTGTTTCTATATGTTTCATACTTTAGCATGATAGTAGAAATTTCTCGTTTGGATACGACTAGAATGTGTCGGTTCAAAAGGATTTCTTTCTTCGTCTAACATAGGAAACTAAGAAGTGAGCTTGAAAAACTTAGGGAAAGAAGAATTTATGGCCAAGTGATGAGAATCTATGATAATTAAAGAACCCATGCTATAGAATATGATTAGGCAAGTGTATTGAAAACTCTAAGTCATAACGAATAATATGTGTGGGTTGATGTTTGGTGTTGTGTAGGAGGCATGCGCTTGCTTGTTGGAAGGCACACATCATAGGTGTGCTATGTCTTGCATAGATCTTGAGTATTCAGTTTAGTTAAGAGAATGGGTCGATATTTGCATGGCTAAAATTGAATAAATCAAAATTTGGCCTCTGTGGTTTGTTTTTAGAAAACAATGTGTCATACATGTGGTGTAATTTAATTGGAGCACTGGAAGGTTTGTTGGTGTGGAACATGTATGTCGTGTGAGTAGCATGACTAGTCTAGTTCATGAGTGTGAACTTTGTCGAAAGAAAAAAAGGCTAGTGTTGTGCTTCAATTATAAAAATCACGGTTGAGGGTATCAAATGATACGGATATGAGTTGACGTTATGAATCATTGAATTATTAGTCTAATTGTAACCAATCGTTTCCAACCACTGGCTAATTCCAAGAATCTTATGTTTCTTAGAGAGGCTTGCAATCTAACTGCCTCAAAAATTTTGCTCTTCATATAAACAAAAATGATTCTATGATATAATGGACTTGAAGAATTATGGTTACAATCTTTTATCGTAGTTATCTAAACGCACGAGCAAACGGATATAAAATGCAAAATAAAGATCATTTCGTAAATTCCAAACAGACGGAAGAACGACCACAATTGTAATCTTATTCTAAGAGGTAGAGTATAATAAGTTCAATGTTCTACCCATCATATATAAGTTGGTTAATCGGGAAAAGCACAGAAATAGGGCTTCTAAGAAGGTCAAATTTCGAGGAGGTGTATGGAAGTTATGAGTTATTACCAATCATAATCACAGACTATATAGGAAGTCTAGGTATTATCGATTTAATATGGCCCATATATTGAGTATGTTTGGTCAAGACAGTAGGAGAGATCTTGGTCAAGTATATCCGAAAGCAAGTTGGTACGGAGAGATGCATAACATAGGCTTCAAAGAGATGCAGTTACGAAATCTATGGAAGGAGAATTAGTGAGCCAAGAGGTGGGGCCTACATAATAGGGGTGAGGGCCTATTTCATCAAGTTTGGTTTTATAGTCCAAATATGGCGATGGGCTATGATGGGTTTAACTGAGTCTCAATAGGTTCCCTAATTGGACTTCAATCTTTGATTGCACGAACATTAGATTTTAATCTATAGTGGCTAGACAAAATCTTATGGAATTAATTTATACCATCCCTATTAGGTTAGGGTAATGTAGAGTAGGTTCAAATTCAAGTGGTTGGGCAAATTTCCCATCGGGTTGGTAGAATAGGTTCTGTAAGTCATGAGATACGCCTTCCATGACTTTTATATTTAAGTAGCACAAGAGGCCTCTATTGAGTGGTGCATTAGTGGCATGTGCGTAGAGGGCTTCGAGTAGATCACAACCACATATTGGACCAAAATATTTGAGTCCTGATTGGATCTCTAACTGTAGTCGGGAAGTACATTGGTGTTATAGTAAGGGTTATTGCCAGTCTCTTTTGACCTGAAAGTCGTATCATAAAAATAGAGCACAAGGAGATGTGTTTGACTGGGACATGATATGTATACTTGAAGGTGGACTCGTCTAGGTCTTCCGTATGAATTTTGTTGGAAGGTAACAGCTAGTGTTAAACTCCGAATATGAAATTCATGGTAAGAGACACCCAAAAGTTCTAAAAAGAAAGTGGGAGTTGACGAGTCACTAATTTATCATCCTAGTAAGAACCAATTTCAATCAATCGATGATCCGAAAATTCCTAAAAGTAAGAATGGCTTACAACCTATTCACTCTAGAGACTAGGGCATGGTTTTAGGAATAATGAGGTTAGGAATATTTAAGTAACAACATCGTACCTTGACCTTCGGTAATAATAAGGCACGATGTGATTGATAACGCGATATGGTAAATATGAACCACGTTCGAGGACCATACCATAATTTCTAAAAGATGGGTATGATGGCGTACAAAGATACATGAGTCGATAAAATATAATGATCCACTATTTTATAGTATCCGAGAGTTATCGATGGGGGTAACGAACTCTAAGGCACATCCTATGAATGATTTCAACAACTAGGTCATAAATTTCTATTTGTGTTAAGCAGGTCCGACTACTGTCATAAGGTTTCTAATGGTATTACACGTAGTGCTCATGCAATGTTGTTGATAACTAGTGAGTCAATATGATGGAGCGTTATGCAACAGGTATTGGCCAAGCTGGTGAAGGTGTTGTTCTAATGCTAAATAATGTCTTTAATAATAAATTTTATACCTAGAATGACACCTGCTGAATCTCTAATCATAGAATGGGTGTCTACCACAGTCCTTGCAATGCTTGTCCTTGTTTTTAGTCTATTCCTCTCTTGTCTAAACTGTGGGGGCCTAGTCAATTAAGGGTTGAGTTAAGGCATACTGGTTGCTAGTTAAGCCAAGAATCAAGATGAATAATTGGAGGCTCACAATAATTGGTCTTGGAGATTAGATAGTATCCAAGGTTTGTGTTTTGACCAATGGTAAGATCCTAATCATTCCCAAATTCAAATGACCAAAATGTCACGGTATTAGTTTTAGGGTCGAACGAGAATGAGTAACTCGAGGCAAGGTTGTACTCAGATGGCTGGCCGGTGGTACCTATACTTGTGTATACTACTATCATGGCCATGGGGGATACACTGTATCTATCTACCAAGTACGAGCGCTTGTCTTTCCAAATCAGTAAAAAACGAAAAAATGGTTCAAGAAAGATGTCATTGAATACAATTACGTGATTCAAGGGAAATATAAAATTCAAGAGGAATTGTCAATGCAGTCACGGATGAGATCCTAGATACCTCTATATCTCAATCAACGTGGGATAATCATATAAAGGGCGAACCAAATGCATCAAGGTTGATCAGACCGTATTACACTAATTCTGATTAGACAATATGTTTGTGGGCGTCCCCAGTATACATATGTCCTGAACAAGCTCGATAAAAATATGAGCTTGCAAAACTAGACTATAAATAGCAACATTATTTATGATATTGCAAAGTGTAAGTACGTGAGATAATGATAAAAGCTGTACTAAATAGTTCAAGTTTTATAAGGATCTAAGTCATGTCCGGTGTTTCTGCTTATATAGTCGTACTACTATCTTCTTGTCTAAAGCCTTTCTAGACCAAAAAGGGATATGGATTTCTAAGCTCTGTAGTCACAGTAATCCTCTTAGCATCCTCTTTAATGGTTTGTGAGGACAAAAGAATGATAGTCATACGGTATTCTATCAGACTTATAAAAGTTTAACTAGTATGGTGAATTGAATACTATAACATATACCTTAATACGAGTCATCTTCTTAACCTCTCTATCAAGCACGAAGGGAAAAGATAATATTTAAAGTGGAAAGGAATCAAGCAAAAGGAAATCAAGGTAGTCGGACGAGAGTTCAAAATTGGAAATCAAAGGAGGAGATCAAACTTGTGGATGAGATTCCTAGATTCTAATCATATAAGCAAGCTAACATCGGTACAGTAGCGTTATCGAAGTGATAAACGTGACCTGCATGGGCCACCACAAAAACATGTAATGCTCCAGTCCCAAAATACTTAGGACTAAGTATGTATACATGTCAGCTGCATACATACGAAGTATACTCCAATACATGGAACCCGCGTATGTATACATAAGTTATAAAATACAGTAAACCTTAATAACTAAATTTCATCCACAAAATCAAAAAAAAATATAAATCGACTCAAGAAATTTTTATTTATACATGTAGTTGGGCAGAGACAAATCCACTACCAACTATTTTAAATGAAAAAAAATACACAAGAAAATGATCGATAAAAATGGCAAGACGAACCAAGAGCAATCATCTTCGAAGGAATGGAGAAGATCACGGCCTTGGCTAGAACACCTGCGAAAAGTCACAAAGCACACACTTGGAGAGATAACCAGGTCCTTAGAGGGATGTAACAAGATACATAAAGAACATGTCACATAACTGAATATATATATATATATATATATATATATATATATATATATATATATATATATATATATATATATTATGTCATAAATCACAAGTAAAGTAAAATAGTCCCAATCGTAACAAGATCCAATATCTCATCATCAAAACAGTGGACTACCCCTACAACCCAACAAGGACAAGGGATAGCACAGTATACCGCAATACGACATTATCCCAAGCTAGTAATGGAACGGGGGTGATATGACATTGACGAGGGTTACCTAACCATTCTATGGGGTTCATGCAGTTAAGAACAAACCATCAATGCATAGGCAATCTGGCTACACGTACAAGAACTCAGGTATGGTCCCACCAGGATACCCGGGACCTAAAAGTATAACATTCATCAAATGTCAGAGGCCAGCAGAAAATCAGGTGTCAGGATCCAGGATCGTATCTCCAGCGGAGATAACCGACAATAATAGGAAAGTGCATACGTGGCCCATACGCTAAGGAACTGTTCTTCCCACTCAATGCCTAGTAGAGTCACATCCATGACTCTTATACCTTTACTAGCTGCCAAGTCACCTAACATGCCTCTATTACAAGTTAGCCCTAACTTATGCGCACAGGTGATAAGCCATCGCGCAAGTACCTCTATATACTACTCATCTCACACATACCTCATGGTACAACTATGTCAAGGTTTATGATATACACTACAAATGGTAGTCCCTTAACTCTAGGTCCATATGCAATCAAAGGATAAGAAGTAAAGTAATGCTAATATCACTGAGCATGTAATAAATTAAGAACTGTAATAATGATACAGCTATAGGAATAGGAAATAAATAAATAGTGATATGCAAATAACAAAAAGGCAGGCCAAATATAAGCAGTAAATATGGTAAGGTATCTTGCCTGAGGTTGTGTGCAAAAGGGCGACGTCCAATAGCTCGAACCGTCAGAATACTGAAGCCATGAAAGCCAAATCTCGCATACGTCCTCGGATGCTGAAATAAATACCATAGACGTGTTTGGAATAAAAGATAGGTCTAGGAAATGGTTGTCCAAAAGTCCAATTCTGGAACAGGGACAAAATCATAATTTTGGGTTAAAACGATGTCCGCCGTTGGACCCGTTTTGTACCAAAATGCATGCCAGTATCTATGGTCTCTAAAGTCATCAAACTACATGTCTACGGGTCAAATTTGAGGAGACGAACCCAACAGTATATCTAAAGTTGCATTTCGGTGAGCCGTGCACAATTTTGCCTATTGGATCGGGTCGCGGGCCTGCCAAATAGACGTTCCGATCGACCTTCTCAGATTCGGACCAAACTTGGCACACAGGACCAGAACAATGAAGCGGTCCTGCTGGCGTAAGTTTTATTTCGATTTGACAAATGTGCACAAAGTAATTGGAGAATTTACAAAGAGAATGATATGGTAAATTTTGACGGATACACATCAAATTCATTGCGCACATGTAACCAATTTGAATTCCGTCAAAGCCCACACGTCCGCAAAGCTGATATGCACCTTTTGATGATTTTGGTTTACGACCATGTCGCCCGGTTTGGCAGGACGTACGTCATATCGAAGAATTTTCTCTGTTTTGAAAATAATTCTCTAAGTTTTTCCTTGATTTTTAATCCGATTTAGCCTATTGTCTAAACCACTATAAATAAAAATAATAATGGAATTTACATATCGGTTAGGTTGTCTACGATTGTGTTCAAATAGACTTTTAAAACTGTCGCTGGATAGGATAAAAATTGCCTTCTAAAATTGTGCGCTGGACAGTTTTGTCCATGTCCTGTTTATCGAAAAATCGAGTTCTTGTTTTGATTTAGTCTCAATTTCTCTTCGAATCTAGATCGAATCAAAATGAACTAGTTGGATGGGTTCCTAGATGGTCATATAGGCTCTCTATAGGATTTTACAGATTAAAATTTGGTCAAGAAATCATGAAGAAATTTAATAGGGAAGTAGGCATCTTACCTAGTAATGTTGCTGCTGCTCGCTGAGCTAATCCGCGCGCTCGTCCGCGGCTGTGGAAGTGGTCGGCCGCTGTTGGTCGCACTCGGTGTCGCCAGGACTGGGGGAGGTGGTCGCCAGGGATGGGCTAGGGTTTCCGATTTAGCCTATTGTCTACACGACTTTAAATAAAAATAATAATGGGATTTCCATATCGGTTAGGTTGTCTATGAATGTGTTCAAATGGACTTTTGAAACTGTACTGTATAGGATAAAAATTGCCTTTCAAAATTGTGTGCTAGACAGTATTATCCCTGTCATGTTTCTCGAAAATCGAATTCTTGTTTGGATTTAGTCTCAATTTTTCTTCAAATCTGGATCGATTCAAAATGAACTAGTTGGATGGGTTCCTAGATGGTCATATAGGCTCTCCATTGGATTTTACGGATCAAAATTTGGTCGAAAAATCATGAAGAAATTTAATAGGGAAGTGGGCACCTTACCTAGTAATGTTGTTGCTGCTCGCTGAGCTAATCCGCGCGCTCGGCCGCGACTGTGGCAGTGGTCGGCCGCTGTTGGTCGCGTGCGGTGGCGCCAGGATTGGGGGAGGTGGTCGCTAGTGATGGGTTAGTATTTTTGTATGTCGATTTTGGTTTCTCTCTTGTGTATACATATACACGCGAACCCCTAATCCTGTTCGGTTTAGGAACCTAGGGGTGCTCGCGAGTTACTCCAGTTGGGCTTCTCGTAAGATTTTGCGAGAAGTTCACATGCCCCTTTTCATTTATTTATTTATAAATTTTTTAACTATATTTTCATATATTTAATGATTTATATAATTCTTCATACTAAAATAAATTTACAAAACTTCTAAAATTCAAAAAAAAATTTTAAATCATTTTCGTATATAATTAGTACCATTACACTAACTAGCTACCTCATATATACCAATTAGCTGGTATTATCCATAGTAGCAAAATCATTATGATTTAAATACAAAGTATTCAAATAATTTCAATAAACACACAAAAAAATTAAAATAAAATATCTTAAAAATTCATAAATAAACGTATTTTTCTGAAGTCTTATTTTATATTCAGTTTATCTATATATGTTGGTAATATAGCTTCACTTGCTACCAAAATATTGACAAAACCTAAAAATCAATTTTAAAAATATTGTAAAATGTCATAAAAATTAATTAAAATATATCTAAAATATAGTGAGTTTACATTTTGTCACAAAACCGGCAGAATGCATGCCTTACGAACTGAGAACCGTTATCGTGAATGATCCTTCGGGGAAATCGAAAGCGGTAAATGATGTGATGTTTGATGAAACTAATCACATTGGAAGTCTTCACCTCTACCAATGGTACTACTTTCGCCCATTTGGAGAAAAAAATATGTAATGCGAGGATTAATCGGTGCCCTTTGGAGGATGGTGGACTGACTGGCCCCACGATATCTATTCCCCAGACTTCGAATGGTAACGAGGCCACCGTAGGGTGTAAATATTCCGAAGGTTGATGGATGAAATTTATATGGAATTGGCATGCCCGATATTTCTTTGCAAACTCAACAGCATCTGCCATCATAGTAGGCCAATAGCAGCCCATACGGTGCAGCCGGTCTTGTAGATTGGGACCCGACTGGTGGGCTTCGCAGGTTCCATCATGCGCTTCTCTGAGTGCTTCTTGTGCACCTATACAAGACAAACAACTTAAAAGAAGTCCGTCGTATGAGCGACGATATAGCATTTTGGTAGTCGAATCGTAGAAGAAACGGAGTGAGCGCCTCCTGACAGTGGTTGCTTCTCTTGGGTCTTCAGGTAGAATCCCATAGACTGTATAGTCTATAAATGGGAACCGCCAATCCCTGGTGCCTTCATCCGTTCCTACTTGTAACGAGTCGTTTTGACATGCGTGCAGGGCATTCTTTGGATAAACTAACTTTCGGCCCGTTACTGAAATGGTTTGATAAAATCCAACAGGGGCCATATTTACTACCCCTCCTTTACAGAGAGGTGGGAGTCGTCTATACTCTGCTGCCCAGCTTTATTGTGTATACAACACCTTCTCACCGGAGTATGTTCGTCGGTGGAGTCTGCTTAAGGGGACGAAATTCGAAACCCCTCCTTTACCCTTTTTGCTTCCATCCGGGACGGTTGCCTCTGAGAGCGAAGCCAATGATGGTTCAAGCTCGTCTGTAGAGGAGAGAGAGAAGGAACGAACTCTCGGTAGCTTGTGAGGATGCCCGCTCTTACGTCAGAATGACCCCTACGCCTGCAAAGGGTACAATGACCTGCTATGATGGGTCTTCTTCGGGGATAAGTCCTTTTATTCTTTGAACTTTCCTGTTCTTTTCATATCTTATGATTGTGTGGTTTGTGCAGGCAGGACCTTCTTAGTAAGAGCAGGGATTTTCTAAAGGGATTGCGCCTGATGCACCTCAAAATGTGGGTGTCGATGGGGGGACTTTATCGCTGTTCGTTCTAATTCGGTAGGGATTCCTTCTATTGGCCTCACCGAGGCCCGTGCTGGAGCCGATGCTCTGACTGTTGGGAAAATGATCGACGATATGGCTATCGAAGCAAGGGCCCGAAGAATTGTTGCACGGCCAGTCTCGACGGTCAAGTGGTTGTAGAGATGACTATGCCCCCCGAACCATCGAGTGTCTCATCGACAGCTCTTTCTGTGTCCGCTCTAGTACAGGGCATAGTTCAGCTCTTGCTTCCCCTCTGGTCCTTGGGTTGCAGCTTCTTTAGTGACTTCAATGAGTCTGACTGATATGGAATATTGCGTCCAATTTCTACTGGAGGCCATCCACAACGCTTTGACTCGTGGTATAGAGGGCATCTTGCATGGTCAGCCGTTGGTCGGATGGATCCGGGACCTAGTGGAAGGTTAGTTACAGCTCTTGTGCAACTATCCAAAATATGAGGCTCAAGTCGTAATTACAAAAGGAATGCTGGCTGACTTAAAAACTGCTGCCCTGGAACTCCATGGTCTCGATCGTACCCTACCGATCTTAGCTACAACAGAACTGGAGAAGATGGTTTTTGATGAGTCTTACCAAGAGAAGATGCGTCGGGCTCTTTCCGATCGACTTGTGGAGGTCGAATCAAAAGATTGTCGAACTGGCTAACGCAGAAGGGGCTCGAGTCCGCCATTGTGCAGCCACAGAGGAGCACTACAGAGACCTTCGGGAATAGATTCAGAAGATGACATATGCTCTGGTCCTTGCTGAGGATGGCCTGAAGGAATCAGATGACCAGGAAGAAGTCCTTCACCAACGTTCGGAGACTCTGACTCGGGAAAAGTTGAATATCAATGCTCGTCAGGCCGAGTTGACTCTTGCGCATCAGGCTTGGACCTCTATCGGAGATGAGACTACCAGATGCCAGGATCCCAACAGAAGGGCCTGCGCATGGATCGCACAGCGGAGGGCTCATCTGATGAATCAGCTGGATGACCTTCAGGACTAGTATTCCCAATTTTGATTTTCTGCTTCTTTTTGTCCTTCGACTTGTGAGGGATCGTATCGTATTTCTGTAATAGAAATTATCGCCTTCTTCATATATAAAGTTTTTGTTTTCCTTTTCTATTTTGTCCCTCTTCAGAGTGTGGATCCTACACACGAGTGAGAATTCCCTCAGGGGGGATAATTCCCCTAGGGACAAGGTGTTTGCTTAGAGGTTATGTGGACATAGCAAACACGAGAATTTTTGTAGAGACTTTCCTTACTCAGAGGTAATATGGACAGGGTAAGGATAGACTCTTCTGGGATATAGAACGACTCAGAGGTAATATGGACGTGAAGGGTTCTATAGATGACGATTGTATGGAATCATCAGGGAAATGGGGCATTGCTCAGAGGTTATATGGACGTGGCAAGCATCATTCTTCCTAGAATAAATGTTCAGAGGTAATATGGACGTGACTATTTTTTTTCTTTGGGAGTTATGACAACTTTGGGGTTATCATAACGGGGTGACTACTCAGATGTAATATGGACATGGTAGACACGATGTAGAATAACACTTCAGAGGTAATATGGACGTAAAATATTTTCTAGAGATTATGACAGCTTACAGCTAATATGGAGGAGGTGACTACTCAGAGGTAGAGAGTACATGGTAGACACATCTTAGGATAACATTTCAGAAGCGAGGCCATGAAATGTTTCCCGAGAGATACACAATAATTACTAGTTTATCGGGTCAGAAGACTGGTCCGGATGGACTCTTACGACTCCGTCTTGAGGTATAGAGAACGGGATTGTAGAAGCATGGAAAAGAATAATTTTTTGCTATCTATGGGGCTTCATGCGGCTCACAAAACATAGGAAGCTTCATGTGGCACAAAACGCAGGAAGCTTCATACGGCTCAAAGTCCCTGGGAGCTTCATGCGGCTCAGAAAGCTTCACGCGGCTCAGGAAGCTTCATGAGGCCTTATGCGGTTCAAAAATCTGCCAATATAGTTGGCCATAATTACTCTTATATAAAGGCGACAGCTCTGACAGAGATGATGGCTCTGACATAAAGACATGACATGACATGCTCCTAAAAAAGACGAGAAAATTATCATGATATCTGGCACAGTTCACAAAGTCCAAAGACAATTCTTTATGCAGATCGCCTATACGACTCTCATGCGCCTCAGTCATGAGACCACTCTCATGCGGCTCAGTCATGAGACTACTGTCATGCGGCTCAGTCATGAGACCACTATCATGCGGCTCAGTTATGAGACAACTCTTATGCGGCTCAGTCATGAGACCACTCTCATGCGTCTCGGTCATGAGACCTCTCTCATACGGCTCGGTCATGAGACAACTTTCATGCGGCCCGATCATGAGACACTCTTTATGTGGCTTGGCTATGGGACAGTCCTTCATACAGCTCAACCAGGATGCATCATTCATGCGGCGCGCCACAGAATAGCAGTTGAGACACGTGCCCGAAATTGACCAAGTCTTAATAGTTCGGATTTAGTGCAACAAACAGATCGTGATCAATCTTAACCAATCCCCAGCTGCCCACTTCTCAAGGCACAGTTACAAAAATGTGGCCCAAAATTAGCTACGTGGCTGTACACCCCCATTACTCATGAATTCCTATAAATAGCAAGGTGCTATTCCCTTGTACACGCACGGAGACATACAGAAAGAGAGAGCATTTCTTCGTCGGAGCCGAGGTTGCGTTCGATCGTCCAAGGAGTAAGGCAGAGTTGATAGCACTTTCCCTAGCCTCTACCGTCACCCCCAGAATGAAAACTAAACAATTGTACTTAGATTGCTTTTCCTAGGTTTTGTTCCTAGGCTCTCTTTTGTACAAGCGAGTTTGTAATTGTGAGTTAAATTTTAATCCTCCTATAAAACTGTTCTGTTCTACGACAATCAATGGCAAACACGATAGCAACTATGCTAGGGATGAACTTCTCCACTGCTGAGAAGTTGGTAACGCAATCGAACGCAGCCAAACTCGGCTCCACGTAACAGATGTTGGTTGTCCGCTTCGACCAGCAAGCGTTTGAAGAGATGCTCTTCGAGGGGAGTGCTAGCCCCATCCAGAAGTGAGCTAGCCCAAAGAAGGCCCGCAGGGAGTGGAGGCCCAAAACTGTTGCCACTTACCAAGCTCTAGAAGAAGTGTTTTCTGCTGTCCAAGATGGCAAAAAAGACTTATATGCGGCCCCACTTCAGGCCACGGAGGAACCTGCTGTCCCCAAGTCCGGCAAAGGAAAATACTACAATGCTGGACTTGCGAGAGCAAATAGGAACTCTATGAGGTCCAGCAAGAAGTCGCATAAGGGTGCCAGCCGCATACAGAAGGCTCATGCGGCCACCAATCCCAGCCTCATGCAAAAGGCTAATACGGCCACCAATCTCAGCCGCATGCAGAAGGCTCATGCGGCCACCAATCCCAGCCGTATACAGAATGCCTATGCGGCCACCAACCCTAGCCGCAGGGATATGACCTATGCGACATCCAATCCCACCCGTCGGCCATCTGGTCTACGTGGCTCGAGTTCAGTCTTCGACCGCCTCTCATGCGGTCCCGACATCAGAAGCTCCAATAAGAATGTGCCAGATTCTATACGACACAGTTTGGACTCTTCCTAATATGTGCCCTCGGGTGCTAAAGCAAAGAAGTCTAGGACAGCACGAGCTCGTCGAGCTTAGTCAGTTGTCCCAACCTCTGACCATCAGAGAGTCCCGCTAACTGTTATACGGGCCTCTGATGGAAAGTTGTATAGAACCACCCGTGTCCAGCCTCCGACGACGAACGGACAGGGGGGTTCCAAAGAGTCTCCCAACAATGATCGAGGGTAAGTGATTTTACTAGCCCCGTATCAGGAAGCAAATATTATACCAACGCACTCATGCACTCAGGATTCCCGGGCCCACAAAACGAGTGTAAAGGTTGATCGAGATGTACTTCACTTGCGAGATGTGATTCTTCACAAACGCAAGGAAAGAGAAGAAACCTTGATGTGCAAAGAGTCCTTCCAGGACCGGTCCTAGAATAAAGCTTGGAAGACGAGGCGCTTTCTTTCGCCTCCTATAACTCTGTCCGGAAGGTCCCTATCGGCAAATAGGGAAGAAAATAAATACTTCCAGTCCAATGATCTCAACCAGCACGGCCAAGATCATCTAGGGGGTTGTCCACAGCCATCACAGAGGGGGTCTATCAAGGTACCCGCTCAAAAAAGAAAGCCTCATTACTTGGATATTCGTCATCTACATCCCTGGGGGTAGTTGGAGCTGGGGGTAGCACTCCTCGAAACATCCACAATAATTCGGTGTTCCAAGAAGAAGAACCAGGGGAAACAATTCTCCCAGCAGATACAACGGAGTCTGACGTCCCTGAAGACGTCCACAAATCCTAAGACGAGGCAACATCCTATATAAGGGGTGGCACCTCCTCCGAGTCCGAACCAGAGAAGAATATTCCTACATACCCCGACGATTTCTCTGTATAAGGGTATGATTCGGATGGCACATCTTCGACAGTGCCTTCAACTTCTCCTCACGTGAAAACAGTATTCATGACTGAGAATGATCAAGACGGTCCCAGTGATCGACAGCGCCTCGACACTCTCGAGGCCATACTTCATACCTTCGTTAAGTCAGTAGACGAGATCAAGGCAGCCCTACCGGCTCTACGAGCAAGGACACCTGGTCAAACAAGCTTGGGTCCCGCCACCAATGCGGACTCAAACATGACTGCACCAACCCTGGGCGACAATCCACCCAGCCTATTGGCTCTCACTACTGCAGAAGAGGCTAGGGAGGCGAGAAAAGAAGTCCAGGAGCTCCGTGCAATATTTTACGTCCAAGAAACCTCTCAGGACCTCAGGATACGACAGTCGTATCCCGCTGCATGGAGAGATGTCCCATTCCCTCCATGATACAAACCATTCAACATTAATCCATATGATGGGAAGACCTCTGCAAGCCTGTACATGACCTACTTCGAAGTCACAATAGACTATCTGCCACATGACGACGCCATCCTCACGAGGTTGTTCATTGGGGCATTAGAGGGGGTCGTGTTCGATTGGTACCGCAACTTGTCGGATAACTGCATCCATTCCTTCGTCGGCTTCAAACATATATTCTTGGAGAGGTTCTATGAGGTGGGACAAGATGTGACAATGTCAACCCTCATGGACGTTATCCAAGGGGAAAAAGAGCTGACGAGGAACTACATTGAGCGGTTTTGCCAAACCGTGATGAAATTGCCCTCCGGTAACCCAGACTCTTCTTTAATTGAGATTTGCCAAAAGAGGCTGCTTTCCACAATCAGCCTCTAGTTGGGCAAAAGTCAATTTAAAGACTGGAAGACCTTCATCATCAGTGCCCCTAGCGTAGAAGCAAAGCTGAAGAAGGCTCGCCAACTATGGCTGTATATCTCGGATGGAGGATAAGGGCAAACGCCCTAATACCAACAACAACAACGTCGGTAATTCCTCTAACAACCGAGACACCAAAGGCAAACAGGCTAAGGTGGCCGATACAGCCCAGAAGCCTAAGCCAAAGCAAGCAGAGAAGCAGTGGCCTCAGGTGACTTACTCCTTCGAGGATAGCCATGTCAAGCACATCTTTGACATGCTCTTACAAGGAGATAGAATTCAACTCCCTCCGCTGAGACGTGAACCTCGACCTGTAGAGATGGAGAGCCCGAAGTACTGTCACTTCCACCGCTACGTCCTCTACGCTACTCAGGACTGCTTCCAATTGAAGCGGTACATCCAGAACCTCATCGATTCCAAGGCTCTAGCCATTGATTTCGAGAAGGTAACCGTGGCTGCCAATATGGTATCGGTCCAATTTGATAGTTTTCCTCTAACGAGGACACAAGACGGCGTAGTACCCGTCCCCCGGGCAACAATGGAGGTCACCAATCTTTCACCTCCCCGAGACCAGACGACTAGGCTGGTGCCCCTCACTACGTCAAGAGGGAAGGTCATGTGGGTCCACCCGGACTTGGTGCCTGAAGTAACTCAGTCAGCATCATCCTCTATTAGCAAGAAGAAGGGCAAGAAGACTAAGACCTACCACACAATTTCAGTCGATATCGAAGAAGCGACAGCTGTCGTTACCCGGTCCTGTGCACAATCTCAACCCATACCGGGTAACTCGGCTGAAGAACTTCAGTCGGCCACTGCTGATGCCCCAGGACCTTCTCAGCCTCCACCGGCCGACAAGCCTAAGCCAAAGGAGATCTGCTTCGACAACCGCTCCGTAAAGACGTGTTTCAGGGGCTGTAGAGGCCTTATAATTTTGACATCCTGGCATAATTGGCCAACACACCAGCCAAATTATCATTATATGAGCTCTTGAGGTTCTCCAAGGATGTTTGTGTTGTACTGAGCGAAGGACTCCAAAATGCCGACGCGTATTTGGCTCAGGTCAAGCTTACAGGGAGAGCTCGCTAGCAGTTCTCCAGGACAGCGCTTGTACAGGTGTAATATCCAACTTTGTATTCACTCCGTAGGATATGCTCATCAAAACCAACCTGCACGATCGTCCCCTGCATTATACTGGATACGTCGACGACATCAAGGTGGATCAGATGCACATTAATCCCGGTTCTTCAGTAAGCATCATTCCGAAGAGCTTGCTTCACCTCCTGCACATCCTTATGCATAGGCTGACACCTACCAGCACCGCCATCAGTCGATTCAATTCAGGAAGAAGCTAACCTATTGGGAAGATTCGCCTGAAATACCAAATTGGCAACCTTCAGTCGGAAGTGACTTGCTATGTCATAGACGCAGATACGTCCTACAACATTCTCCTGGGGCGTACGTGGATGTACGATTATATGTTCATGCCTTCCATAATGTACCAGTGCTTCAAATATGTTGACAAGTACGACTTCGTAAAGTCGAAATTCGCCGACATAGATCCCTTCAAAGGTATTGAATCCTATAATTCGGATTCCTGTCTGTACGAGAAATCAAAAAGGCACTTGAACAAAGAGGTTGCTCAAGAGCCGACGGAGGCTACAATAGGATCAGAAGAACCTCTGAAGATCCATCTCCAGTCCCGCAAACCAGGCAAAACTGTACCTCTTGTAGCCACTCTGCGTAAAGAAGCAACTAGTCTTTCGGTGCTCATCGCACAGAAGGAGCAGATGGCTATCCGACTTCCAAGGTCTAGCCAAGGGCCGAGACCCACTGGGGAGCTGCTGACAATCAAACTGCCAAGAGCCGCCCAACAACAATCAGAAGAGATAAATCCTTCTGTTAAGTCGATGATCATTCATCTTCTAAGGACAAGTCGACAGCCAAGCACTAAGCCAGGGACCGCTAGTGAGCCAACGACGCCACGTCCAGTACCAAGTGCTAAGCCAAGAACCGCTAGTGCGCCAACGACCCCACATTCAACACCACCAGTGGGACTCTTGACAATCAAGCTGCCCAGGTCATCCTCTCAATCTTCATTAATGCAGGGGTGGCTGAATAGGAATTAGAGCTAGCCAAGTATGTGGCTGCACACACTGATGTTCCTTCGGCTGATGATATAATCCTACTAGAAAAGATAGCTTATTTTATCAATAAAGAGCTATCTTTGAACTACCTCGAGCTTAACAAGCTCCGTATAATGTATGCTATAGAAAACAGTATAGGCACCAACTTACACACAAGAGTAACGAATGTCTATACCACGAACCAACTTACTCCCGTGGAAGGCGCTTGCTGCATAGTCGAGGGAGAAGATCACCCAATCATCTTCGGCCGAAAGAATGGTCAACAATCCTTCAGGCCAGAGGAAGTAGATCTCGAACCCGACACCAAAAGACTGCCTCTTTATCTATATAGCTCTCGCTCCAAGTACCTCATGCAAAAATAGGGGTATGATATGGAAACTACGCCAGGCTAGAACTATGGCACCGGCCGGCGATTACCCTAGCAATTGCCAGTCCCGGCTAGAAAACCACGAGATTATTACAACAAGACCAGGCGTGGTCTAGGCTATGTTACACCTGCAACAACTCCGGAGAGCTCGGATAAGGAATGCGAATGGAATTCACATTCGACTGGATCACCAACTTTCGATTCGGATATCAGCATCGAGGACGTATTCAGTCAAGCTTGGTCTGTCAACATGGTATTTGCTGATGCCTACGAAGAAGACAAAGATGTACCCAAACTTCTTGAGTTAGAGCCTTGGGTCCAACAGCTAGATGCACAATGGGAGAAGCATTTCGAACGAAGAGATCCCCCTACCGAAGATGAGGTTATGCAAGTTGACCTCGGCGATGAATCCTCTCTAAAGCCAATCTTCGTCAGCAAAAGCCTGACAGACGAAGAGCGGCAGTCGCTATTGCAACTCATCTGAGAGTATATTGATGTGTTTGGCTGGAGCTATGAAGACATGCCAGGGCTAAACCCCGAGATTGCACTCCATAAGCTCAATATTCATCCGGACAAGAAGCCGACCAAGCAACAGCAACGACGGTTCTGCCCAGACATCATGAATTATATCGAAGCTGAGGTCAACAAACTAATAGCCAGCGGCTTCATCCGTGAGAAACAACATCCAGACTGGGTCGCCAACATAGTACCAGTCCTCAAGAAGAATAGGAAGATCCGAATTTGTATCAACTTTCGGAATTTGAATGAAGCATGTCCTAAAAATGAGTTTCCTCTTCCTATTACGGACATAATAATTGACAACACAGGTAGCTTTGAGCGCATGTCGTTCATGGATGGCTTCTCAGGATACAACCAAATCAAGATATTTTCTGACGACGAAAAGCATACATCATTCCGAACGCCAATTGGCGTGTACTGTTACATAGTCATGCCCTTTGGTTTAAAGAATATCGGTGCCACATATCAATGAGCTATGAGTGTCATCTTCAGAGATCACCTGCGTAAGGCAGTAGAATATTATGTCGATGACATAGCCGTCAAAAGCCGCTCTAAGGAAGATCATTTGCATGATCTGAGGACAGTATTCGACCTGATACGAGCACACAACTTGAAGATGAATCCTACCAAATCCTTCTTGGGTGATCTAGTAGAAAATTCTTGGGTTTTATTATTACCGCCCAGGGAATCCATATAGAACCTGAGAAGACGAGGGCAATCATGGATATGGATCCCCCGAGAAATCTCCGAGAACTCAGAGGCCTTCAAGGGAGGCTCGCTTATATTATGAGGTTTATCTCTAAGCTCTCTGCGCGATGTCAACCCTTCACACACCTTATGAAAAAAGGCGTCTCCTTCGTATGGGACGAGGAGTGCTAACGTGCATTTGACAACATTAAAGAATATCTGTCGAACCCTCCAGTCCTGGTGGCCTCGGTTGCTGGAAAGCCATTTTTGCTCTATGTACGAGCGATGGAGCATTCACTCGGTGCTCTACTAGCACAAAATAATGATGCGGGGGTATGAACAAGCTATCTATTATTTTAGCCGAATGATGATAGGGCCTGAGCATAGATACACCATCGTGGAAAAGGAATGTCTCGCCTTGGTGTTCGCTATTCAGAAAATATGACACTATATTACAGTACAGACCATCCATATTATATCACAAGTCAACCCCCTCAGGGTCCTCATGACCAAACCAGGCGCACTCAGCTATTGCCTTGCTATCTGGGCGATATTATTGTCCCTCTACCACATGATCTTCGTCCCGCAGAAGGCTGTTAAAGGTTAAGGTCTGGCAGACTTTTTAGCGGCCCATCCAGGTTCGAAGTTAACCAGAATATATGAAGAGATCCCAGACGAGGTCGCCAATTCAAATATGGCTTCCCATGATACCGTCTGGCGAATGTTCTTCGACGGTGCTTCAAGAACCGGGCCCAAGGGCAACATCGTCGTTGGGGTCGGAGTAGTACTGATTTCTCCCTCTGGCTTGGTGATCAATCGGGCATACTCACTCACGGAACCTTGTTCAAACAACATGGCCGAATACAATGCCTTAGTCATCTGCCTCCGACTTAAGAAGGAACTGGGGGTAGAGTACCTGGAAGCATATGGCGATTCACAGTTAATCGTCAATCAGATCCGGGGCTCATATGAAGTTCACCATGAAGACATGATCCCCTATCATTAGATAGCAATCTCCATCGTCACGTCCTTGAAAGGGTTCTTTATAGAACATGTTCCAAGACTCCGGAATATTGAAGCCGATGCCGTAGCAGGACTTGCCACTTCTCTGGCGGTTCCAAATCATACTAATCATTTGGTGGATGTAATAGGCCATGAATTGGTTTGTCCTAAGAACAACGTGCAATTTGCTGTGAGTTATTCTGCCCTGGCGGTCGACGAAACACAGGACTGGAGGCTTCCATTTATTGACTTCGTAGTCTACGGCATCTTGCCGGAGAATCTGAAATAAGCCACTTCTATCAAAAGACGCTCTCTCAGATTCTTCTATGATACAGAGATAAAAATACTGTATCAGCGATCCTATGATGGGTTGCTGCTCCAGTGTTTGTCAAACACAGAAGCCAAAGAATCTGTACGCGAAGCTCACGACGACGTTTGTGGGGCCCATCAACCTGGCCCAAAATTATAAGACCGCCTTCGTCGGATGGGCCATTACTGGCCTACGATGGTAGCAAATGCGATAGACTATGCACAAAAATATAAAGCTTGTCAGGTCTACGCAGATTTCATACACCAACCATCCGAATTCCTACATCCGACGGTGGCATCCTGGCCATTTGATGCATGGGTAATGGATATCATCGGTCCAATCACCTCGTCCTCGTCCAGTGGATACCGTTTTGTACTGGCAATTATGGACTACTTCTCCCAATGGGTAGAAGCTGTTCTGCTTGCAGAAGTGAAGACATCAAACGTGATCAGTTTCGTCAAGCACCACGTCATCAATCGCTTTGGACTGCCTCAAAGGATCATCCACGACAATGGTCCGCAGTTCGCAAGCCATACATTCTATCGGTTTTGCAACAAACATCGAATCTAGAATGTTGCTTCAATACCGTACAATCTGGCGACTGACGGTATGGTTGAAGCATTCAACAAAACTATAATCAAGCTTCTCAAGAAGTTCGTGTCCTCAAACAAATGCGACTGGAATGATAAGCTTGGCGAATACTTATGGGCGTACCGTCCTACAGTCCGGACAGCCACTGGGAACACACCATTCTCTCTGGTATACGAAAGTGAGGCAGTTCTCCCATTAGAGACTCAAATCCTCTCGCTCCGTGTCACCCTCACTTACCAATTGACGACGGATGATAATTACCGTCGTCAACTACAAGAGTTGGAGGCCTTAGATGAATAGCGCCTGCTATCTCAACAACGAATCAAGCTTTATCAAGCCCGTATCTCTGGAGCCTTCAATAAGAAGGTCAAGCTGAGAACATTCCAAGTAGGTGATCTCGTCTTGGCAGTTCGAAGACCGATGGTTATGACTCACAAAACTGTCGTCAAGTTCCAGCCAAAGTGGGAAGGCCCATTTATCATCGAGGCTGTATTCTCCAATGGTGTATACCGTCTCGCGAAGCAAAATGGAGACTTTTTCATGATGCCCATCAACGGCAAGTTCCTGAAAAATATTATGTCTAAACGACATCCGTCGAATTAACTTGATTGTTAAGTTATGTACCCTTAGGTACCGCTGAACTTACACTCTGGTCATTCCAAATGAATCCATATCGCATCTTCTAGGTAGTTAGTCATGTATAATCATACCTCTAAACATCCTCCCCAAAAGAGCATCTTTCTCATAATCTATTACTCGCACTTTCAGCGCATAAAAAAGGGTAACAGGTCCATAAAATTCCAAAAACAACTACGTCAATGTCGCCTCTGAGTTGTTTCTCTTCCATCACAAACAAATCACCCCTTACATAGAACTTCCACATCCATATTACCTCTGAGTTATTCTATGTACCCTTCGTTGAGTCCACTCCTGCCACATCCTTATTACCTCTGAGTAGGAAGACTCCGTAGTAAAACCCCCATATTTACCACATCATTATTACCTCTCAGTAAGTATGTTGGTTTTCTCTCGACTTATTATCCGTACCCAAAACCAGGGTATGCCAAGGATAATAGGCCCACAAATGTCCACAGATGACCACAAATGTCCGTAGCTGACCACAAATGTTGTACTCGGTCCTCTAGTACATGTACCTCTTTTTTCACCATCACATGCCTTTGGAACCCAGCTGTTCCATGGCATTCATTCGCCCAATACCAAGAACTTCCATGTCCGTCTTACCACGGAGTTGTTCTAGGTATCTCTATTAAACTTATTATCCATACCTAAAACCAAGGTATACCAAGGATAATAGGTCCACAGAAAGTCCCCTAGTGGGGCAAATACCATAATACCAAAGAAACGGTACAACACAACAGATAACGGATGACGTAAACATGGTCATTCATTTAAAATCAAGAGTACTACATTTTCTGGGACCACGTCCCTGTTAAAAAAATGGAGGAACATAATAATGAAAGAAAGAAAAAGTCGATCATGGTTCGGCGACACATAATTCTCTGAGTCGGTCCTTCATCTTGGTCATTGACCGCTCAATCCTCAGCTTGGCCCGACGCTCAGCCTCCTGAGTCAGCCTCTCTACATCCTCCAGATGTGCATGTGCCTGCCAACCATCTTCAAGTTTCTTCAGTGCATGCTCCAAGGCATCAGAGGTTCGGGTGACCTGGTCGGTCTCCCGGAGAATTAGCTCCTTATCTTTGCGGGAAGCCTGGAGCTCAGACTCTAAAGAAGCCAATTTTCTCTGAAGCTGGAGGATCTGCTCGTTCATGTCGGCTATTCCACGAGAGGCGGCCTCTTCCCAAGTGATACAATCCTCTCCTCTGCGGCTTAGTTCATCGTACTTCAGAGACAGATCCCGAAGGTCCTTCACTAGAGCAGGTTTGGACGTATCCCGTACCGTCCTTACCTTTTCCATGGCTGTTATAAGGAAGGCATGCTCCTGATCTATTGCTAAAGATGGATCGACTTGCCACAGTCCTTGAAATTGAGCCACCAGCTGATCAGCTTCTACTAATTTAGGCTCCAGGAGCTCGACCATCCCTGACCCGTCGGGGAGTGTTCTGAGGAGTTCAATTTGACCACGGGCACATTGACGAGCCAATGTGAAAGATGTCCCCCTCTCCAAGGCAGCTTCGACCCCTCGTTTCAGATGGCGGTAAAAACTATCAACTACGTCCTTTGACGATTCATCCAGAACTTCCAAAGAAGACGGTGTCAAAGGAAGAGTAGCTGGCAGGGTTGAAGACGGTTGTGAAGAAGATGCACCAGAGCTTGATGCCCCAATCACTAGAGAAACAATTTTCGAGCGATAGGAAGCCTGCATAGCAGAAATATCCTCCTCCGTGGACCGAAGGATCCGGAGACTCGGTTGGACAAAAAGGTCAACCTCCGGTGTTGGAGCCACATGAACCAAGGAGGGTGCAGGGACCATTTATTCCCGCCCCGGCATTTCTAGTACGTCTCCTCCTGAACTTGATCCGGCAGGAGGTCCCTCGGTATAAGTTGGAGGAGGAGGAGGCATACTTTCTTCCACCAGATCTCCCCTAGCGACTTTTCCCCCGATGGTGTCCGTCGTCGGTAGCGAAGGAGCAGGATCTGTCAGTCCGGAGCAACCATCGATCAACTTAACCTGAAGGATATATAGATAGAGCAAATGAACCTTCTCACTATTCAAGACATGACTTGGCTTACCAGGGGAGGGTTACTGAAGCTGAGGCTCACTCACAGCCACCGTCTCCTCTTCAACGGCGACACTTGAGCCGATTGCAGCCGCTTTCTCTGCCCCAGCCACCCCGGAGGTGGATACAATTGGGTCAGCATCAATCGGCTGAGGTTCAGCAACCTCGGGGATTGGTTCAGTAGAGCCTACATCGCCCAGGTTGAGATGTCAGTAGCGGGAGGAATCTCAGCCGTCGCCGGGACGACCCTGGTAGAAGTAAGCTCGGCTGTCATAGCACTAATTAAGGCGACTAGAGCCGGGTCAAACTCAGAGGCGGTAACCGGCTTTGAGGAGTTCACTTCTTCCGACGCCTACAAAGAAAAGGAAAATGATCAGATTATTTCAGAAAAGAAGAATGAAAAAAAGGATCGTAACTCGATTCACCTTCGAAATGGCGTCGAGTCCTCACTTCTCTCCATAATGATCGGCCCGCGAGGCTTGACCGCCGCCCATTTTCGGGAGTAAGTCATGCTGCCGACAGAGGATGCACACTTGCTACATTTTTGTGAAGGACTAGGCGCAACAGGGGGCTGACTTGCCACCAAATCATCCGCAAGAGGAAGAGACAAGTTATCAGGGTCATCTTCTTCGTCCACATTGGTAGACTCCGAGTCGGATACATCAACTGTCCTCCCTTTCTTGGTTCTTGGCTTCTCCTCCAAGATAGTACCAACAATGAAGCTGGTATTGGGTCAAAATCTCGTGGGAGCTTATTCACCATAACATGGTATAAGGTCGCCATGTACAAAATGTGTCCCGACTCTCCAGTATCGGGAACAAAAAAGGTGGGATGGGTGTAAACCGTACTATAGTAGTGCCAAGCCCGGATGGCGTCAAGGACGCTACTCTCAAAACCTAGGCAGAAGCTGGGATTGTCCAAGAACATCTGACTGTTCATAAATTGCCGAAAGAATCGGCTGGGTAAGTAAGGCTCCAAAAAGACGCAATTACGGTTGCGATACACCAGATGCACAGGACGAATGTTCTACAACCAGAGGAGCATCTTCTCGGGCAATAATTTGGGAGACACAGCACCATCAACATGCACAGCTCTTACTTCTTCATCAGTAAAATGAGGAACAAACACAAAAAAGGAGTATCTGTCCACTCGTGCCAGCGCCATCCGACATACGGGCATGGTGGTGTACTCCCAGGGCATGCGACGGTATTGATAGATGAAGGCATCATCAGCAGTCATGTCATCTTCTTGGCCAGGCCTCATCAAAGACTGGTAATACATCAACAGCCACCCCCATCAGATAATAGTAGGGCAGCTCGATTCTTTTAAAGTCTTTCGCCGTATCACGAGCGATGACTTTGACGAGAAGGTGCGGAGGCCATGATATACGCTTCATACCATGGCGGGGAGAAGAGCAAGTCTGGCCCCAAAGACTAGCTTCACCACAGGAAGGATTAGGTTACGACTGATTCTCTCGATAGCACCAGCCCTCCCCCCCCCCCCCGAAACTACACAGTTCCGCAGCCACACCATCAGAAATCCCGCCAGGAGAGCCTTATCAGACATCTTCTGGGTATCCTGATAAAAGTAATTAAAGGAGTCAGTTTGGCTCCCAAATCTATCACCTGTGGTTTTTACCCACTTGAAGGTCGATATCTGGCTCTGTACCTCCTCCCGGGTTCGAGGACGTCGGGGGAAAACTCGGCCTGAGGCGCCTAGCTCAAAAATATAGCTGAGCCAGGTCCTAGTATGAGGAAGGTTCCCTTCCGAGCTATCGTTCTTCTTCTTTGATATCTGCTGGCACGTACTATGGTGACATAGTAGTTCCCGGTAAATAACCACAAAGCTCGGGAACCGTTGCTCCAACCCCTCGAATTCTTCATTCGTAGGGGTATACGTCTCAAAGACTTCATCTCCCCAGGGCATCTTAGAGACATCACGCATCTCGTGGAGAGCGAGCCCCATCTCCCCTCTAGGTGTAAAGAAGGTCCCCGTTCAGCGGTTGTACATCTCAAGAAGAGCCATAAACAGCTTCTTGTTCATGGACAGACCATAACAGGTGCCCCGAATGGTATGATACAGGCCAATCTCGAGTAGGAGATCCTTGTATGTCCGCAAGACCTACGAGGTCAAGTTGATCCATGAAGGGGTGGGGTTCATCCAGTTCAACAGTGCCAACCGACCAATGGGATAGGACCCCTTCTGAGCAAGCTGCTTCATAAAAGTGTCAGCTTGGGAGAACCGGATGTTGGGACCCTGCACATTTATGAAGTTACCCGGGGCCAACCCCATCACAGAGGGGCTGATCTGTAGCTTGCTTGCAATTACCGACCTTAATGTTTTATTATAGTAAATATCTCCTACGAACATCCCATGTTGGCTCAGCGTTAGGGAGTTAACCATTTTCCTGTCCATCGACAGCATATTGAACCAAGAGAGCGGGAAGTGACGCTCCATCTGTGGAATATGGATCGCCATCCCGTTGGAAGAAAAACTCCAACTTTTTGAGATATCTAGAATGTTGGGGTTCTTTACAGTCATATCATCCCCAAAGAGGAACGAGGGTTTCAGATGTGTGCCCCCTAGTTTTCCCGAGTTCATCATACCTGAGAGAAAGAAGAAGGATTGGTTCCTGGTATCCCTCAGCCTCTCTTCAGGTTAATCTTTGGTGATTCGGGCCGACACATAATCGACCACATGGTCGAATCTCACACCCACAACAGACTGAGCTTAACCTACCAAAAGCTCCCCTGAAGTATTGACCGGCAACTTCACTGAAAAAAGATAAAAGAAAGAAGTCAGAAGATAGACAGATAAAAACCATTTAATGACTTTTGAGCTTATGCGTCTCTGTTAGGTGGGTCTTTATGCGGTCCAGTTCATAAGGAGCTTATGCGGTCAGGTGACAACTTTCATGCGGCTCGGTCATGAGACAGTTCTCATGCGGCTCGGTCATGAAGCAGCTCTCATGCGGCTCGGTCAGGTAGCAGCTCTCATACGGTTCGGTCATGAGACGACCCTCATGTAGCTCGATCATGAAGCCACTCTCATGCGGCTCGGCCATGAAGTATCTTTCATGCGGCTCGGTCATAAGACAACTCTCATGCGGCCCGGCCATGAAGCATCCCTCTTGCGACTCAGTCATGAGACATCTCTCATGCGGCTTGGACATGAAGCATACCCCATGCGGCTCAGTCATGAGACGTTCATGCGACCCATATGGCACAGCTTATGTGGATTCATCACACGGAACTTGAGCAGTCCAATGAAGACGAAAAGAGCATTAACTATGCCGAAGCATGATAGGAAAAGGCCCGCGTATAAAACCTACGACATAGCCATTGTGGTTAGGGTTTGAATTCATACAGTCTCTTTCCAACGCTCTTACCATCAATAGAGGGATGAACGTCGGGGTGAATCAAACTCGCCTTATTCGACGAGGAGGCAAGTCCTTTGCCCTTCGCTGCAGCACTTAGGGAAGCCGTGGGAGCCATTGATGATCGAGAAAGGAGAAGAAGACGGTGACTAGGGCAATAGAAAGATTGAAGAAGGAAATAAGTAAAGAACCCCTCTCTTCAAAGCTGCTCGTACTTATAGGCTGGCAAGGACGTGTGAATCGATAACACACCGCTTCGAATTTCGTGCTAGCCGAAGGATAAAGGCAAACTCTTGGGATTCTCTCCCCTTTTATGCAAAAGACAACTCCGAATCACCCAAGCAAATCAAAAGTTTTAAATGCTGACTCTTGGGATTCTATCAAAAAGATGGCTTTAAATCATTAAAGCAAATCAAAGAAGCAATTAATGTCGAAGATACAGGACGCCCACGTGGCATGAAAGCCATTATACGGCCAGAGAAGCCTATGCGGCATGAAGAGCTCGACCCAGTATGCGACCCAAGAAACCTATGCGGCATGAAGAGCTTATGCGGACAGACCCAAGCTTCTTATTCAAAGTATTTCAATTTTACAAATTGAAAACTTTGAAGGCGGTCTTGTAGAAGCATGGAAAAGAATGAATTTTTGCTATCCATGGGGCTTCATGCGGCTCACAAAACACAAGAAGCTTCATGCGACACAAAATACAGGAAGTTTCATGCGGCTCAAAATCCCTGGGAGCTTCTGCGGCTCAGAAAGCTTCATGTGGCTCAGGAAGCTTCATGTAGCCTTATGCGGTTCAAAAATCTACCTATACAGTTGGCCATAATTACTCTGACATAAAGACGACAGCTCTGACAGAGATGATGGCTCTGACATAAAGACAAGACATGACATGCTCCTAAAAAGACGAGAAAATCATCATGATATCTGACACAGTTCACAAAGTCCAAAGACAATTCTTTATGCGGATCGCCTATGCGACTCTCATACGGCTCAGTCATGAGACCACTCTCATGTGGCTCAGTCATGAGACTACTCTCATACGGCACAGTCATGAGACCACTCTCATACGGCTCAGTCATGAGACAACTCTCATACGGCTCAGTCATGAGACCACTTTCATGTGCCTCGGTCATGAGACCTCTTCCATATGGCTCGATCATGAGACAACTTTCAGGCAGTCCGATCATGAGACACTCTTCATGCGACTCGGCTATGGGACAATCCTTCATGCGGCTCTGCCAGGATACATCATTCATGCAGCTTGCCACAGAATAGCAGTTGAGACACGTGGTAGAAATTGACCAAGTCTTAACAGTTCAGATTTAGTACAACAAACAGATCATGATCAATCTTAACCAATCCCCAGCTGTCCACTTCTCAAGGCACAGTTACAAGGATGTGGCCCAAAATTAGCCACGTGGCTGTACGCCCCCATTACTCATGAATTCCTATAAATAACAAGGTGCTATTTCCTTGTACATGCACGGAGACACACAGAGACATACAGAGAGAGAGAGAGTATTTCTTCGTCGGAGTTGAGGTTGCGTTCGATCGTCCAAGGAGTAAGGCAGAGTTGATAGCACTTTCCCGAGCCTCTACCGTCACCCCCAAGAATCAAAACTAAACAATTGTACTTAGATTGCATTTTCTAGGTTTTATTTCTAGGCTCTCTTTTGTACAAGCGAGTTTGTAATTGTGAGTTAAAGTTCAGTCCTCCTATAAAACTGTTCTGTTCTACGACAATCAATGGCAAACAGGGATGAGTCCTTGAGCGTTGTCCCATGCTGGCGAAAGGTTGACTACTTTCATCATCGCCTTTAGAGTAGGGAAGATGCCATCTTGTATCTCTGTAGCTAGAAAACTTCTGAACTGGAGAGTAACCATGATGGCCGTGATAGTCTTCTCTTCGTAATCCAACGATATGATGTTGGCGTTAATGAGGCACTGAATTTACCCCTTTAATACAGCAGTCCTGTATTGAGTGATGGACGTACTGGTGATAATGACAGTACTTGGGATGGTCCACCTTTTCTACTTCATCAGGACGACTGGGTGGCGGGATGGACAGTTTGCCACTCTTCGTAAGCATCTCGAAAAGCTCCAGCATATCCTCGCCATTGAAGGAGTAAGTCTCCTTCAGCCTCTGTGCTTCCGCAGACTTAGGGTTTGCAACTGCTGAACCTTTAGAGATGTTGACGGTCATGGCTTACTTGCCTTTTTCATCTTTGGGATTATTGCTGCACGAGCGTCTTCCCTTGTCTTTGGAAGCAGGAAAGTGTAGCCCCAGGAGCTGTCTATCCTAAGTTTTCCTTTGTGCGGCATCCGCCTCTATAATGAAAGGCGTCCACTCCATGCAGGGAGCACTGTGCCATAACTTTATAGCGGGCAATATTTTCTTATGGCAGGAGTCCATAAGCATGGGCTCAGGCATGCGGGGTGATAATCGGAGGACTGCCTAGCAGAAGCGCTTGATCGGCCCAACTGAGCGCCAAACCGAGCCTATAACTCACCCATTACAAAAAATTATATCTAAAAAAATTTACTAAACTATAGGGCTCAAGCCTATAAGATATTTTGTTACAAATAAATATCTAGAAATATTTAATATATATTAATAATAAATAACATTAATAAAATAATAAAATAAAAGTAATAATGACTATATTACTAAATACTAACAATTAGTGGATATACATATTATTGTTTGCTAATACTTAATCAAAATAATAGTAAAACTAAATCATTCTCTGACTCCACTACTCAAGCCCATAGCTCAATCCCTTCAGTAGTTTGACCCAAGAATAAAACAAAATTTAACAAAGTGAATAAGGAATACTTTTCTTTTCTTGGATGAAGCCCAAAGGCCCCAAACTAAGGCTACAAATATTAATACAAATCCATACTTTTGATACTGCCATTCCATTCCCTATAGTAATAATAGAAATAATTAATAATAATACTAATATTTTCACATACATTACTTATACCAATGAGGGGCAGAAAGAGAATAGAAAGAACAAGAGAGAAAGGAAGAGTGAGGTCGAGAGTTGTTCACCTCGGATAGATGGGCTGCAGAGCTGACCACGGAGACTCCGATGGAGAACTCGTTGGCATGGCACTGGCGGTGCTGCCTCACACGGCGGTCGGGGTCGAAGACGGGAGTAGCGATGCTGGGTGGCGAAGGTTTCTACCGGCACGTACTAGAGACGAAGGGCGGTTCGTGGCTGACAATTCTAGGCAGAGGGGTGCTCACCGGTGGTAGTGCCTCCGGCGCTCAGCGAAGAATAGGCCCACGTGGAAATAAGAACTCGACGGAGCTCACCGGAAGACTTCCACCTGGCGGCGGCGGTCCAGCGACTAGGACACGGGAAAAGCAGCGATGAGGCAATAACCGCATAGGGTTCCAGCGACTAGGCTCAACGTGGACTACTCGTCGAGGGAGTACATTTTGGCTGTGCTCGACCGCGTCTCTGTGGTCGCATAGGATAGGTAGACGACGCGGGTGCCGGTCGCTAGTGTCAGAGAAGGGTTTAGGTGATGGGGACAATAGTGATGGTAAGTTTGTTGCAGTTGTTCTGCCGGTGAGTTGAGTCAAGCGATGGTGGTGATGTATTTTTGGGGTGATGGTGGTGAAGGGTTCTGTGTCCGGTGGCTAGGTGGCTAGGAGGTCGGGCATGGTGGAGGTCGGAGAAGTCCGAGGAGGAAGAAACGGTGGTCGTGATGGCGATCGGAGTACGGGTGGGTCGGTGATGGTCAAAGTCATGGCAGTAGACAGAGGATCGGTCTTGACAGGTGATGGTGGTGGTCGACGGGGTGTTGGTCGCAGTTGCTTAGACGGTCGTCTGCGGGCTCCGGGAGGAGGCCAGATAGGGAGAGTTGTCTATAATGCTCGTGTCATCATGTTGACACGAGCACGGGATTTGGATTTTGGTGTCTGGTTTGTCGGACACGGAAGGAAGAAATTGTATGTGTAAACAATATTGGAATAAGATTTTGGTAGGCACGGACACGGTACACGATTGGTTGTAGAATTTTATGGGTTGTGAGAAAAGGTAGGGAGCTCTCTTTATATAGGAGATGAATCTCCTAGGAAGATAAGGACTATAAGTCATATTGGATAATCCTTTCCTTTATTTTAAATCAATCAAAATTATTTAAAGCAATCTAATCAAATCGTCATTAGTAAATAATGATACTCATTCAAACCGATAATCAAATAATTTAAATCCTATAAATTAAACCTTATCCATTAATTATCACAATATTTCAAAATAATATTATTTTCTATAAAATCAACTGAAAACGTATTAGTATGAATCAAATCTTAAATTCAAATAAATAGTCATCGTAAGTATTTAAACTAATAATCACTTGAAAGCATATCCGATGTCTTATTCAAGATAATTAAATTAAAATATAACCAATTGACTGATTAACATATTAATTTAAAATAATACTCAATGCCATCAAATATTGCAGAGTATATTTTTATAACTCTAGATCTTTATTTAAAAGCAAAATGGACCAGACCTTTTTATTATTCAAATAATTATGACTTCAAACTATTTTAGGAAACGACTATTGATAAAATCCAGAAATAATGTCAAAACATATTCTCATAATTCCAATAATATAATTTAATAAAACATTTTTTATATTTAAAGATAATACCTCAAATTTAAACTAGTTTTTTTTAGAAAAGAATAAATCATAAAATCATTCACAACTTCTTTAAACACAATAAATAAAATAAAAATAAAAATAAAATAAAGAAATTTTAAAAAAAATTGGGAAAAGGAGTTACAAATCTATCTACCTTAGAAATAAAGTCGTCCTCGAATTTAAGGAATGTATAGGAAGAGAGTTTAGTCGTGATCAAATTTGTTTAGGAACGGTCAATTAGTTAAGCAAAATCGTATAGGCATGATTATAGAATCAAACCTAGGAAAATATACAAATTGACTCGATCGAATTATAATAAAAGGGGTCTAGTCATGATCGAAATTGTTCAAGGGTGATCAAATCCAAAATCGTTTCGATATGCTTAAAATATTTATCCACAATTAATTAGGCACGATTTAGAATCAAAATCTAGATAAGTTTAAGAATCTAGTAAAAATTATATTAAAAGATGACAATCTGAAAAAATAGAAGGATAAGAAAGGAAGGGAGAATTACCGGTCTATTGAGAAGATTGTGACTAGGTAGGCACAAATCAATTTGTAAATTTAATAGTTATTTGCCAATAAGACGTAGTCTCTATGGTATTCGAAACTTGTAAACATAATCGAGGTCATTTTATCGAGAATTTATGCCTCGCCAGTGTACAGCTAGCTGTATTAAACCCTTGGTTTCACAACTCAAGCTATGTTGCAATAACGAATACCCTATCAACTCCATCTAATCTTGACATAACAACTCAAGGATGAAATAGGACGACCAAGACATAATTTTAATAATGTTCGATCACCCATGCTTACTTGAAATTATTTCAACCTGGGGGTCATGCCACGCCAGTGCGCTGCTGGCTGCAGTGAACCCGCAGTCTCGATAATTCAAATAAGTGACGACAGTACGCTACTGTTTTGTTATCGCAAGTCATCAAAATTATTCCAACTATATCTCCAAGAATATCAAAGGAGTTTAAAATACCATACAAGTTGATAAAGATAGAAAAGTGTAAGTACCTGTTCTTCAAGTATAAGGTCAACTTCTTGAAAAGAAAAACAATTGATTAGGAAGGATAATGATCAAAGTCAAAAATAAGTAAAAATCTTAAAATCTTTATTTCACGGATATTCAATATTCAACGATTGAGAGAAACTTTTGAATCCAAAAAAAACTTAACTCAAGGCTAATAGACCATTGAGTGAGAAGTTATATTAAAAATAATTCCTTAGGTCCAAGGAAAGGAATATAAGTGATACAAACTTATTATATGGCGATGTTTTAGAAAAGGCGTAAGATAAAATTGTACAAATGATCATGATTAGGAAGAAAATGACCGAAGGCAAAAGAAATATAAACTTAAATTTATATTTCTCAAATATTCAAGATCGAGGGAAAATATGTAATAACCACTATGTCTACCTATCATGAATATACTCATACACAAGTATATATGTATAGCCTAAGTAAATCCCAAAAAATCCCAAATTATCATTCTAAGAGAAGGTTATCCTATTTCCAAGTGAATTATAAATTTAAATAGTAATAATACATATATTATATTTAATATATAATTTATAGAAATTATTCACAATACTAGAAATGGACTACCAATATATATACACATCTATACGTCTATATGGACGACGTTAGTCGCACTACCTGACCATCAGGACTTGGGTTGGGTCCGGGCTAGGTTGGAACAACCAGGTCTTCTAAAAGACCATAATCTTAATAATAAGTAATTAAATTATTCCTAAGGTTATGCCACGATTTGGCCTAGTTTTCCTAGTTAGTACACATCTATGACTCGGCCTTCTCTATCATGGCTAGAACACTAGTCAAAGCACTCATCTACTCTCTTAGTGCCAAAATTCTAGGTTATCTTGCACTCCAAAACTTAACAGTGACTAAGGCCTTCTATAATAAATATTTATAAAATTCTAAAAATCATATTGTAATTCAAACAAATAAACAAAAGGATAATTTGAAATTTTTTGAAAAGAGGGGTTACGAACCTACCAACTTTAGAAATACTATCGAATCAAAATACAATAGTGCATCCTTCTATGAAAATCATCTAATGGGATTTAGAATTCGATGAGGCATATGTAGCAGCCTTAACTATCCCACTGTCAAATTAAACTAGGGACTCCTAGTCCTAACCATTCTTCAAAAATTGACTTACTCCTAGTTGTGAATGAACATTTCCTGTAACCACCACCTTTTTAAAATAACGGTAATTTTTGAACTTTTATAAAATTGATTATTTAATAATAGGTTTAAATCATGTTATTGATTTATTGATAAATTTTAATTATTTTAATATAATTAAATTAGTGTTTTGTGATTTTGTTCTTTGGCTAGTATAACCTTAGAGCTGCTTAGCCTATAGACTAACCATGACCATGGAGGCCTAACCCATGTGATTAGTTTAGCTAATTACCACTTTTTCGACTATGGGTATTTTGGTCATTTTGTGACTTTTGAATTATTTAAGATTTTGATTAATTGGTGAATTTTAGATTATTTTAAATTGACGTATTGTAATTTTGGTTATTTTTTATATTTTAATATTTTAGGAATTTTTATATTTTAATATTGATTTTACGGGATTTGTTTAGTCGGGTTTGAGTTTCGTTTCGTTCCGACTTGTGTTAGTAACCCGGGTAGCTTAGACTCTAGACAGAACCCCAAGATTAGTTAGTCATGGCCCACAAACTCCACTAATTAAGTTAGTGTCATTAGACTAATTCCACTTGCTTAGAATGGTTAAATTAGAGACTTAAATTTGACTTTTTTGACCACAAACCTTGTCATGACTTAAGTTGACCCAAAGGAGACTTGTAGGGGCATCTTGGACATTTCACATAGGCCCATTAGGGCATTATGGACAGCCACCAATAGTGGGAGAGGTGTCTCTCTCTTTCATTTCACACCTGTCTCTTTTTTTTCCCCAAATTTGTTCTTCCCCAAACTTGAGAGCTTCCCTCTTGATTTTGATCTCCAAATCCCTCCATTCTTCTTCCAATCTTTCACCATTTCTTCTCATTCAACCAAGGAGGAGGTGCTAGCAAGGATTGGGAGCAAGGAGCAAGGAAGGGTGTCCATTTTGGAGGAGCTTTCGTGTCGAAACCGTGTCCTTTGAGTGTATCATTGGGATCCCACTTTCAATAGGTATAACCATCTCTCTATTTCAATTTCTCTTGCATTTTAGTTAGATTTGAATCCATAGGATCCACCCCCATGCATGTACAACCATTAGATTTTAATTTGAGGCTCTTTGGAGTCCTCTTTAGGAAGTTTGAATAGGTTTGGTGTCCTACTTGTGGAGTTTCCAATATAGGACACCCCATGTGTTTGTGTTTATGTAAATAGGCAATTTGTGGTTTAATTTCAGTTTTAGGATGGTTAGAGAGTGGATTGATCTTAGTTAGGATGGTTAGAATAAGTTTTATTTAGATAGATATGTTGGTATCCAAGTATCTTGGCCTACATGTGTTTCTTTTGTTCAAAACAACCCAAATTCGTCATAATTTTTATCCACATTTTTAGTAGCCAAAACAACTTAGAAATGTCATACCTTTTAGCTCAGAACTCCAATTAACCTCCTATTTTTTTAAAAGAACGTATCGAAGTTAGCTTTCCAAATATATATATTAATAGGCCAAATTCGTTCTAGAACTTTCTGTAGAATTATTTGAGTGTCAGCTGTACGAAAGACGAACGCGTTTCGATGTTTTCGCAATTCCGGGAGCTTCCGGACACGAAAATGTGATCCGTTTGAAGTTACGAAAAGCTAACACGAAGAGATACAATATACTTTAATCCTAGAATTTAGTGAAGGTCCAATTGGTACAGTATTGATTTTATGTAGAAGAGTGACTATGCGACGTAGGCATTTGCTGTAACCTATGAGCCTAGTATGGATATCATATGAATGTAGGTATCGTAGGTTGTCAAGAATATGTATGATATAGTACATATATGTATATAGAAATATATATATTATTGTTATGTAATATATGTTAGTATAGTGTGTGTGTTTGAATGAGATAAGGATGTGTGTGGTTAGTGGAGAGAAGTGAGATTGATAGAGGATATGTGCTAGTGTGTGATTGATGTTGTATAGATGGTAGTGTAGTGTGTGTGTTGTGAAGGTGAGAGAGTTGGGAGGATCATGCCATCTAATGTTGTATATATGGATATGTTAGTATGTTAGTGGTTATGATAGAATCTATATAGAGGTTAGAGATATCTTAGAAGTTAGATAGTGATAGCTTGTATAAGTTAGATAATTAGTTGTGTTAGTCTATGTTATTGTTAGTTAGAGATGACATATGTTAGTTGGTTAGAGTTAGAGATGGATATATACATATATGTTATAGTTAGATATTAGTTAGTGGATGTTAGTTGTGTTAGGTTTCTAAGTTAGAATAGATGGTTAGAAGTTATATGTTAGAGTTGATTAGTATCTTATATTAGAGGTATAAGTTAGGATATAGAGTGATATCTTGAGATACCATAGTGGTATCTTAGGATATTTTGGGTATTTGCCTAGTACCTTAAGGTAATGTATTTACCTACAAGGTAAAGGGGACTTACCTACAAGGTAGAGGGGGTTTACTTTATACTAAGGTATTAGCTACTAAGGTATTGTCTATCTAATAATTAGGGTGAATGGTTAGAGGCTAGATATTTAAGGTATTAGTATTAGAGGTTAAGGTTTTAGTTTCCAACCAAGATAATGGTTTATCTTACCTTAAGGTAATGGGTTTACCTTATTACAAGGTAAGGTATTGGGTTTACCTAGATAACTAAGGTTAGAAATCTAAGTTATTGGTTAGCTAGTAGCTTATGATAGATATTAGATATCTAAGATTGGTATCTTGGTAGTTAAGGTATTTATACCTAGACTAAGGTATTGGGTTTTCAACTAAGGTATTGATACTAGAATATCAATAGGACTAAGGTATATGGTATCTTGGGATAAGATATAGGTTGGTATCTTACTAGTATCTAGTATCTACGTTAGTTATCTTAGGATGTAGATGAGTGGGTATCCTAAGATACAAATCAGTATCTTAGAGGGTAAAAGTAAGATTTTGGGGTAAAGTCTAAGAAGGGGTTTTGATTGTTAAGATGGGGTTAGAAATGGGTTGTCTTGGTAGGTAATGGTTAGATAATGGTAGTTTAGTCTAGTTTTGACCCCCGTTGACCAAGAGTTGACTTTTCGACCAAAGTCAACTACGAGTCAACACTTTACCTAGAATTGACCCAAAACCAAACCAGAGTTGACCAGTTGACTGAAAGTCAACTGTTAGTCAACATTTGCTTAGTTTGACCTAGGGTTGACCTAGAGTTGACCAGAGTTGACCAGTTAACCAAAAGTCAACTGTAAGTCAACCTTTGACCCAAATTGACCTAGTTTGACTTGGATTGACTTCCTGTGACCTTGTTTATTCTAGTTTGGCTCAGTATGACCTAGTTTGACCTAGTTTGACTTAGACTTGCATATCATGATTTGATTAGCTTCTCTTTCATTATTAAACCCTATTTTGACTTATGATATCTCATCTTTAGGTCTGTGATTACTCTGAGCATCTGTTCACCTTATCAGCTCAGGACCGCAGGCGAGTACATTCGCTGATAGTTTTCATTGTCTTGATATCTACTATATCCGATTCAGTTGTAGTGTCTTACTTGATTATCGACACGATAGTTCACGGACTAGTATACGTCGGATCCTGTCATGAGATGTTATTTCCGGATTTTCCTTGGTATATTGGTGTATGATATCCATGTTTCATGTACTTATATAGACATTGATTTGGGAGTGGACTGATCACCTTCTTTTGAATACGTGTCATTACGTACCATGTCCGGATCCATGATACTATTCGGGGATGGGAGAATTATTAGGGGTTATGTGATCAAAGCCTTCCTGTCACTATTTTGCTAGTGCCACCCTCACCTCACGTAGGGTGCAGCAGATACCCCATGTCCATGTTATCCAGGTTGGCCAGCATAACCCTTTCAGATTTTTATGTGATTGTCGGGCCATGTGGATAACCCTACCATGACTCCCTAGCCGATCACATATCACTCTAATAATTCAAATCACATTTTATATTTATTGTCGTATCTTATATCCAGTTCAGCTTTACTTTCTGTACTTCTCACCATGATATGATTTCATTTACTCACATGTGCTACATGCCTTTATACTGTACCATGATTTGAGACTAAGTCCTGTTTGAAAGAAGGGTTACAACTCCGGTCCTTGTTTGGTTTACGGGTTGTAACTCGGCTTTCGAATGGTTTCCAAGTCGCCTATATCTTTGTCTTGTATTTCATTATACTGTCTCTTATAGTATTTGTCAATTCATATGGAACTACTGTTGGTGTTTGTACTTGCTCATTTTCCTGACAGGATACCGTTGACAATTTTACAGATAATTCTGAGGCTGATTGCCCGACCTATTATGGGGACGGGTTAGATGGAGTAGACTTGGACCGTGGCTTGATAGTAGAGCTACTAGACTTTGCTCACCCTGAGTAGTGTAGCTTAGTTAGGTTTGTCGGGCCTGCGAGCCAGCTAGTACTTTTCAGATTGTAGTATTATATTATATTCTGTGTTGTTATGTTTAGTTTTGGACTTGGTCAGGGTACGGGTCGTGACATTTTCTAGTCGCAGGCTCGCAATAGTACGACTAACTTAAGTACAATCACGAGTTCGCAAAATTTGCGAAGACTGACCTACATGGGCCACCAAAGTATGCGCGGACAAGCTCTTTCTCCTTCTGGACAATTTCCATGAGGGTCGACATGGTCATGTCCATGTCGTCTTCGTAGAATCGGTCCACAAACCGAGTCTTCGAGTCTACAAATAACAAGATACAGTCGTCCAGAAGACTACAGAACCACTCATAGGCTACCCCCTGTAGGGCTTCTATGAATATGTTGGACAAGAGGGCGTCTTCCATTGGCAGGTGCCCTGTTACTGAGGCAAAGTACCTCAAGTATTATCGGGGAGGCCCATTTCCTTCATAAGGCGTAAGCATCTGCAGATTATATTTGGGAGGATAAACGACTTTGTCCCACTTAGCAGGGTATGGCTGCCGGATCCCCATCTTCCAGAGCGTTGTTTGCTTTTCTTTGGCATCAAAATAAGCATATAGCTCCTTGATGTCCTGCTGTATCTCTGCCTGCATTACAGGACCTGTAGCCGATGGAGTAGACGAAGATGGTCCTGTATGGTTGCCAGTAGGCAACCTGCTGGATTCATCATTGGTTGGCGGATCATGTACATGAGTTGAGGCAGTGGGTTCCATGCTACTCTTGAGGTCGATCATAATCTAGGACAGGGTCTTCATGGTGTCCGTCAGCGTATCTAACTTTGTCTCGAGAACTTCGATACGTCTGAGAGCTTTGATGTTGTCTTCCTCATTGCCATTGGCCGTGAACACAGACCGAGTGTGAGGGTAACTCGAGGGAGCCGTGGATCCTTTACTTTCTGGCTCAGACGCCTGAGGGTCATTGTCCGGAGGATATACCATAAGATTGTGATCTTTTTCGTACTCAGTATGTTTGCTACCCCCGGTCTGGTGACTCGCTGCTTCAATGGATACATCCGTGTTGTATTGTGCCTCGTCAGATTGGAACACAGGGTTGTTTTGCATGGTGGGAGGCCGTCTACCCCCAGTTTTTGATAAGGCATCCAATACAAATTTGCAACAAGTCCCTTGGGACACATGTGCATCGGATACCTTAGCTTTGCTGTTCTCTGACCTCTTTTTCGGTTTAGCAACTGATATTAGTGGATTCTGGGAAGGCTCCTTGAGAGCACTAGAAGCCTGTGTAGCATAGCATGTGGCGATGCGGGGCTCGTCTTCTCTATGGCTTACTGACCCCCTGTTAGGCTTCTGACGTGGTGTCAATGTAGAGTAGAGTCTCTAGAAGATGGAGCGCCTGCTCGGCGATGGCGTAGCCGTCTGCTGATAATGGCAGTTGATGGGAATCTGGGTAGAAGGGTGCCTTGATTTAGGTACGTATTGTGCCATAGATTCTTCTTCCGCTTGGGAGAGGGTTGGCTCTTCTGTCGTAGCACTCCTATTGTACATGCAGGAAGGCTGTATGTTAGTACGGTCCGAGCGGGCCTAGCAAGGAATCCTCCTATCGCTCCTACAGGAATGCAGCTCGCGTGGCTTCTTCTCCGTAGGACGTACCCCCTGGCTTAGCTTACGCACAGGAGTACTCCAGTGGGAGGGATATTCGACTAGTTGAGGCATCAGAATGCGAGATTCAGTCTTGTATAGCTTTCCGTCGGCTGCGCGTGTTACTGTCAACACGGGCCTCTGGTCTGCCGCTGATGTCGCATGCTGGTTGTACGAAGCGCGAGCGACCCGGGATCTCTTCCTACTACCCCCAGCGAGTGAGTAGTATTCAGAGTCTGTCGAACGTTTACCTGAAGAAAAAGTGATTTTGTTGAAGACAGATCTCCTTGTCGGCCATACTCCCATCATGAGGGGTTGGACCGGTGTGCGCTTCTTTTGGCATCGTTCCTTCATCAAATCAACCAAACTTTGCCATGCTTTCCTAGGACGGGAATCGGGCGAAGGGATAAGGCTGTAGCAATCGGGATCTTCTCTCTGGCCTTGACGTTGAGGGGGACCTGAGACGCAGTTTCCGTCATCGTGCTGCTTGCTGCAGTCGCCTTAGGCCTCCAGATATGTCAAGTCTTCTTCGGTTGTACGAACCGCTTCGAAGTCTTTAACTTTTCATCAGAGAGGAGATCTTTAAAATTCTGCTGGTCAAAGCATACGACCAGCATGTCTTGAGAAGCCCCTAGCAAATTGTCAATAGATTGCATCACCGTCTACTCGTTGGAGGAGAAGGTAGTCTCCAGCAGAGTTGCTATTTTGTTCAACGTAACAAAAGGTTGAACGAACTTTTTACTTTATTGAACGTATAAGGTATTTGTGCACAAAGAAGGAAGTCCTAAACAGGATATTCTAAGCATAGGGAGAAGAGGTTTCTGAGAAAGTGTGATGATGGGGATTGAGCATTGCAGCGGCTCCTTTACTCTGTTGGTGATCTGACGATAAATCAACCTTGCTATGGCTCTCTGGCACCTTTGATGGGACTCTGGGGTCACCGATCTAGAGGCAGGCTGGATGAGAAGATCCTTTGAAGATGGATGGTTGGTTGGTTCTTTGGTTGATAGGTGGATGAGGGTGGCCGACTCTTCGTGGATGGAGATCGCTGCTCCTTTGAAGATTGTCGATTGTCAATGCTACCTTTGTCTTTCTGATGCTTTGGTGGAAGAAGAACTCCATCTATTTATAGAGAATCGAACATATATGCGATGTGCATTAGGGTTCCTGAGATATGAAAGAATCTGACGTTATTGTACGGTACGGGCTTCTGCGACGCTAACACGTGGCAGACATCGAGATTCTCCTCAAACGAGATCTTTGGTGGTTATAAACATAATCGAAAGAGGTGACACGTGGCGCGTACCGATTTGCTTGTTCGGATGCAGCCGAGTAAATCTTGAGATTTTATCCTAGATTTGGAGTCTAATTGATCCTCATCTAAGATTTAAATAAATCTGATATAATATCAATCATGATTTAATCCCAATCTTCTCTGCAAGAGGCGATTTAAACAAACAAATTGAGGTAGACCCATGCTTCCTGCACCTCTGGTGAGGGCTAAGTACTGCTGCACTTCTGGGGCGACGAATAGACCGTGCTTTTGGAAACGACGGAACCTATATGCTTTCAGGCGACGAGTGGACTTGGTTTCGAATGACGATGAGACTTCTGTGCGTATAGAGCAACTTACGAAGCTGTGTTTTAGGATGCCAGAGTCACTGTGCTATAGGTGACAAGCAGGCTTATGCTTCAAATTGGCGAGGTTACTGTGCCTTTGGAGCGATAAGTTGACTTGTATTGGTTGCGATGGGAGTTCCCATGTCTCTTATAGAGAAGTGACTTAAGCTTCTGATCTGGAGCAGATGACTGTGCCGTAGGAATGGAGATGGTGTGAGCGTATCACCATCCTGCGTCTCATGCGGACGCGGATAAGTAGCTGCGCCTCTGAATAATAAAGGCGTTAGCTGCGAATGGAAGTATATGACACCCTGCGCGTCTGAGATTGGCGCAGGCAGATAGCTGTGCCTCTGGAGTTTAAACACTGCCTTCTAGAATAAAAGAAGGGAAGGAGGGCTCTAGCACCATCTTGTTCTTGTGGTTGTAGCAGGCAGGTGGCTTCTTCAAGGTGTTGGGTTGCTGATATGCTTCTGAGAGGATGTGCCAACAAGAATATCAGAACATGGTTTGGTGGAGATCAATCCTCCAGCGTGTGTATCGGAAGGTTGTGCTTCAATGAAGACGGCATCCATTGTAGATCCTTTTAGGCTTCTGTCGAATCTGTACTAGATCCTTTGTAGAAGAACAAAATTAGTCCCTTATGTATAGTCTTGATGTGTCTGTACTAGACTTTGGTAGACATGACAATGAAGGGACTTCCCTCTATATCTTCTGTTTTGTCTTTTTAGCACTGAGCCTGAGTCTTTTACATCTTCTGCACTTTCGCGAAGGGATGTCTTCAGCTGAAATTTTTTATACTTCTACAAGGACACGGTGACAAATTTCGTTGGCGAGGTCGGCCGGAGCCGACGATCGACGGCAAGATGGGGCTAGGTTAGGGCTGATGAGAGGAAACGTGTTCGTGTCAGGGGATACGAGACACAGGGTGTCTAAGAATTAGAATGTGAGTCCTGTGTCAGGGGACACAGGATACGGTCAAGGAAAGTGACATGAGAGTGTACATGTCAGAAAATAGAATGTAAATATAAAAGTAATTCTTAGTGGAAAGGACATGGTCACCGACACGGTCATTAGGACCACTAGAAAATGATTGGAAATAATAATCTGCAATAATGATGGCTATTTACAGCCCCATTCAAAAAGTCCTAAAAATTCTAGGTACATGGGCTGTAAAGGATAATATGGAATATTCTAGAGAATATTCCTATAATTAGTGTTAATCTAGATTAATTAACACTAATCCAGATTAGCCTAATCAAGTTCTAGAATGTTCCCACTTGAAACATGTGACTAGACTTTCACAATAGATTTCCTAAATAACCAATCTAGTTGAAGGAAATCACAAAGTCTGCCATTGCCATAATAGAAAATGTAATTATATAAACTTAAAATAGTATTTTAGCTAATAATAAACAATTAATCCAGAAAAAATATTTCAAATAATCAAAAGTAATTAGTACAATTTTAATTAATTAGTTAGCAAATAAGTTTTATAATGAAAACCATACTTTCAAATAAATATTCCTATAGACCATTATTATTAAAACTATTAACAAAAATTTGAATAAAATATTTCAAAAATAATAAAATAATAGGAATAAAGCATAAATCTTATTTATTTAGGAATGGACGGGTCACACTCTATACAACAACTGAAGGGTCATGTACCTAGATTTAAATGTGCCAAAATTACAAATGCGCCTAGGAAGTCATACGCCTAGGCACCCCTTCAACTCGAAAAATTTAATGCCTCACTAACATAAATGCTTGTTTTCAGCCAAATGCTTCAAATAACGTGCAACATGCACCTTACGGTGCACACAGACGATGACATCACATAAATCAACGAGTCATTCTTCTTATTAACCCATACACCCAGTTGATGGTGCAGGGTAATATGGGCGCAACTAAGCCGCCTTCGATAAAGGACAAAATACTTCAAACAGGAGCTAATAGCCTACATCATTGTTTGCATAAGCATAATGATTAAGTCCCTGACAATAATAGCTGGGCACTGCCACGGGGCAAGCGAAGGAACTCACCTACGCCAACGCATTCTATATGGCAAAGATCATTTAGGCGAAGGAACTCCCAAAATGCCTAAAGCTCTATACGCCCAACATATGTTCCTCCGTGGCATAGTAATCTTTGACTAATGTGAACGCGCCACGTGTCATTGACTCAGTCATGATACGAACAAGATTTAACAGCCCAAGATCGTAGCAACTGTCCAAATCCTAACTACAACCACATGGCAGTTGGTTATGCCACATGCTCATAGTTGTAACTATATTCTGTTCAGAGATACGATGTGTCAGCTCCTCCGCAACCCATAACGCAGTTGCAAAAAAAATTTATTTACAAACTCATGCGCACAACATTCCTATGCCAACAAAAAGTCATACTCGTATCGCATATGGGTCCATGGGTTTTTTTTCACCAACATATAAATAGAAAGAGGCTTCCTTCATTTCATCGCTAGCCTGGATTATCCACACAGAGACATCCAGAGAGTTAGAGCAGTTTCTTTTCGTCGTCAGATCGTCAATGGAGTAAAAGAATACTACAGCTTTCGATCTCTGTCACACTTCTCCAGAATTAATTAGTACTTTGAGTTCATGTTTAGGAGGGTTAATTAGTTGTACCCCCCTATGGTTTGTACGTATTTTGGTAACAGTCCCCGTTGTTTCAAAAATAAAGAACACCCCCCTGGCTGCTTAATTTTTCACTCATTTTCTTCTATGCACCAGAGGATACAACTAATTAACTTTATAAACCAGGGGGTGTTCTTTATTTTTAAAATAACAGGGATAGTTACCAAAATACGTGCAAACCATACGGGGGTACAACTAATTAACCCTGTTTAGGACTTCTCTGGTACTCTTCTCGTTTGCAACAAAAATTTTTTGTATAACTTTTGTCCATGGCAAACAATGATGGCCTTCTCTTCCTACTTCATCTTATTCTTCTTATTCTTCTTATTCTTCAAATTCTTTATTTCTTTTAGAGAATGTATTATCTCTACACAAAGTTAGTTTTGTAAGAGAGTTGAGGGTCGGGTTGGCAGGCCAACAAGGTTGGGCCCAGCAGGCTGAGTTTTGATTCGGGTGAGTTTATTGTATATGGGTTGGGTCCATATGGATGCATTCTATTTAGTCTCTACTCTTATCAAATTTATTGGGTTGGGCTAAAAATCGGAGTAAGGAAAGAAAAATTTAGTTAAAGTTTTGTTAGTATTATTCTTGGTAGCTAAATTAATAATTATACAAATGACCAATGTTAGTTAATTAGTTGAATATTATTGTTGGTAGTTAGTATTATTTTTTGGTAAATTAGTTGCTATAATCATTTACTAATAGAATAATTATTTATAGAATAATTAGGCAGTTAACTTTAGAGAATTTCTAGAATACTCTAGGAGTACTTTTTAGATTAGAATCTTATTATTATTATTTCTTTCTAAGCCATTTTAAGTGGATATAGAGGCAGTTACCATCGTTTGATAAAAGGTAAGTACTTGCACCTCAACTTTTCTCAGCAATATTGCATTTTATGAATTACACTTGGTTCACATGTTTTATCGTGTTTTCATATTTATCGTTCTTGTGTTTCATGTTGGAAGGGAGAACATTCATAAAGCATGTAGTTTATCTCGACCTATGGACATTTACATGACTGCTATCACATTCAAAATATATGAAAGATGTGCCTTATGTCCGTTATGTGCATGTCTGCTATCATCGTCGAAAGACATGCCTCATGCTCCTTTTGTGCGTGACTGCTAGCATATCATTTATGATGTGCCTTATACATGATAGCCCTACATGCCTACTTGTTTTCTATTGCACATGTTTCACATAGTTAGTGCATGATTTCAGGTACTTTTCAGTTTACTGGCTATATTCTACATTTGCTATTTTATGTAGTATTGCATCTTGTTGTTGAGGACAGTGGAGTTACATTTTACTTTATTTCTTTCCTAACTGAATCTTTGACATATTAGACCACAGCATGAAGACAACATTAGATTTGATGACGACTCCTAAATGATTCTAGAAGATCAAACATAGACTGCTTTTGGTGCATTAGATGATTTTGATGCAAAAAATGTATCAGTTGTATAGAGGATTTGATTTATCGAATTTGTCTCTAGAAGAGTTAACAAATGGATGTTATACTAAAACACTAATAGTGGACTCTGTGGTGATTTGTATAGCTAGGATTTACTTGTACGTTCTAGCTACTGTGATGAACGATCGATACATTTTTATTTATTGTGATGATTCCTAAGGACGGCTGACTATCGATGCTCGCACCAACGTAGGCCGGACGTAATTTGATTCATACCCGATTATTTAGGAGTGGGTCGTGACAGAACCCTTTAGTGGAACACTTAACACCGAAAAACATAGAGTTATAAATATAAATATAAATATAAATAATAAAGTCAATACTTAAAGTTGCATAAAAATAAAGAAATAGAATGTCATATCAAATAATGTCTAATAAAGGCCCAAGAATGGGCTAGCACATCACATCATGCACAACACATTAAATACTTTCACTAAAAGTATGAAATAAATCCATGAAGACCCAAGAATGGGCCAGCACACTGAGAACCAAACATAATCTGTCCAATAAAGGACTACGGCCGATTAAGAGGAGGAGGAGGAGCACCACAACATATATGGGATAGCATGAATTCATATTGCTCTTATGCAAGTATCACCGATAATGATGAAGGAGGCAGTGTAATCGATGGAGTCTGTATCGATGCTGGCGAACCAGCAAGACATGTCTGCTCGAATGCGTCCAGTCTAGCTTTGTATATATCTAAGGCATATGCTAGTATCGTACTATTATAAGCCATCCTATCTTGTAGCCTCAAAAGCTGATCGCACATAGCCATCTGCGTCCCATGTTGTGCCATAATGCTATGTCACGACCCGCACCCGCTATAAGGGTACGTGTCGTGACAACGCCCAGCCCTCACCGTAAAAACGGCATGGAACGTTGTAGGTTTTCTACTCTAACAACAGTTTATATATATATCAAAAACCTGTCGAGAATATGGTCAACTTCGAACGGAGGACAAGCAATGAATATATATGTGTGCTCAATCACAACTCTAAGATGATAAAGTAAAGACTGAAAGATAAAGACAACATGACGATAAAATATAACCTGTCAAGTCCAAACACAAATAATATACAAGTCCAAGTCTCTAATACAATCCATAATAATAACAGTCTCAAAAGTAGCTGGAGACAAGGTCCAGTACAAAAGACCTACTCTAACTAAGCAATAGGTAAAGTCTCGTCAGGCGGAGCTAAGCCCTGCTGGACCAAGGTCTCCAAGTCTAATCCCACTACGTCATCCGGACTGTAGTAGGTACTGTAATCCCCCTCATCAGCATCTGTAATATTTTGTCAACATATCCAGTTAGGATGGAACGCGTACAATCAACTAATACTGTTCACAAGATATGACAAAAGTTATAAGACTGTAAATAAAGAGTATATACAAGAAATCATGGAATGTACATGTGAGTATCATGGCAAGGTAAGCTGTAAATCTAGAGCTAGAGCAAGGCAAGTAAACTGATCATGGCATGTACAAGAATCAAGAATCATATATCTAGGTGTGTGAGTACTAGCTACAACATGTGGCCGGATTGGGTCTGCACAAGGTTATGATCTAGACAATCATACGTGTGGTGTAGGATTGGCATTCACAAGGTTCACAATATTTACAAGGCGGGTATTGACCACACATCTACACTAGTACTCTCCGTCCCCGACTAGTAGAGTGGATCCAAGCAAGACACATTACGACACGGGATTCTACGAGAAGGGAGCAAGTCTTCTCGAGAATCGGTATCCATATACTGCATAAGAACTACAAGGGGGCTTGCACAAGATATACCAAGATAACGAGGAATAACATCTCATGTCGGGATCCATGAATACCAATTCGTGTGACCAATGTGTCGAGAACAAGCATATCTACACTAATTACATGAATTATAACAATCATCGTAAATTGGAAAAGTGTCAGAGAATGTACTCGCCTGTAATATGATATGATATGTCAACGGGATTAAATGCTGCGTCTCAAGGACCAATAGAGAACAAGACGTATCAATACTATGTTTAGGAAATAAAGTCAAATCAAATTAAACCTTATTTAAGTCATTCTAGGTCAAGACAAGTCAAACTAAGTTGTACATGGTCGATCTAAGTCATTTTAGGCCTAGCTAGGTCAAACTGGGTCAATGCAAGTCAAACGGAATTAATCTAGGTCGATTTAAGTCAACGGTTGACTTACAGTTGACTTTTGGTCAATTGGTCAACTCTGGTCAACTCTAGGTCAACCCTAGGTCAATCCTAGGTTAATGGTGACTAACAGTTGACTTTTGGTCAACTGTCCAAGTTTAATGGAATTTGGGACTAAATTGGATAAAGTGTTGACCCATAGTTGACTTTTGGTCTAAAAAGTCAACCGTGGTCAACCAAGGTCAAGACTAGGTCTAGACGACTATTTCTCATCATTATCAACCCTTACAACCCATATCCAAGTCCATCTTGGACTCCTAAACACGTATCTTGGCCGTAGGCCAATATCATAATTTACCCTTTTCTAAGGTAAATTTCTAGCCTAGGTGAAAACCAAGTTAGCCAACCTACGCTTGGTATTTTGACCCGAGCTCCCTAGGGTAGTAGGATACTAGCCTATACATATGTTACCTACCAAGATACCTAGGTAGAGTGGACGTCTAGTCCATCTTACGGCCTATTACCGATAACTTAAATATCTCACGATACGCAATGGTACGGCGCGATACCGTCGTCCTATAACCTCGATTTCAACTCGGGAGCCTACCCGCAAAGTCTAATTTATATAATCTAAGTCTCCCCCAAGTTTTAACGCGTTCCGACACTCGGAGCTCGATTTTACTCTCTAACTCGATCTCCCCTAAATTGATTTCCTATACTTCTACTTCTCATTCCTCTTCTAACTCATACCCTTCTAATTCTTCTCCTTCTAACTCTTCTTTCTTCTCCTAATTCAAATTCTTCTTATTCTTTTCCTTCTTCCTATTCTTTCTTTCTCTCATCCTCTTTTAATCTTCTTATAATTCCTAATCTCATTCTCTTCCTAACTTCCTCCCATTCTCTTCCTATTCTAATTCTTCTTCTTAATCTTTCGTCATTCTTTCCTCTAATTCTTCTTTCTAACTAACTTTTTATCTATCTATATATATACATATACATATCTATATATATACATATATATACATATATGGGGGGGTTTATAGGGGTTAATGGGGCTTAAAGGGGGCTTAAAAAGGGGGGGGACTGCTACTGCAGCTGCTGCCAATGCTGGCAATACTGCTGCTGCTGCTTGCCCTGCTATGGCTGCTGCTGCTGCAGCTGCGCATGCTGCTGCTGCATTTGCTCTTCTTCTTATTCTTCTTCCTATTCTACTCCTCCTTCCTCTCTCTCTCTATATATATATATATATATATATATATATATATATATATATATATTTCGCTCTCTCTCTCTCTCTCTCTCTCTCTCTCTCTCTCTCTATATATATATATATATATATATATATATATATATATATATATATATCTATACACACATCTATTTGTAAATATATACACACACACATATCCACACATATATAAATACATACGCACATCTCTATATATATATATATATATATATATATATATATATATATATATATATATATATATATAAGTACATACACACAAATACATATATATATTTTTTTCACATATATATATATATATATATATATATATATAGACACACCCTCACACAAACACACACACACTCTCACACAAACACATACACACTCACACTCTCACTCATACACCACCACCACCATTCTCTCATACTCTACACATAATTACATATATATAATACATACACATATATATATATACACACACACATATATATATATATATATATATATATATATATATTTTTTTTTTATATATATATATATATATATATATATATATATATATATATATATATATATCACTCTAATTAAGAAAACCCCTATTAATCTCTAACCTAGATTTTAGGAAAAACCTACAAAGCTAGGGTCAAAGTGTAGAGAATCATCTCCTCTATATTTATTGTGAAAGCAAAAGTGTTAAAGAGAAATAAATAGAGAATTTATGGCATACCTAGATTTGGTTTCTTGAAGAAGGAGGAAGCTTTGAAGAAAGAATGAAATTTGGGAGAGAGAGAGAGTGTTTACATTGTGAAGAAGCAAAGGGGAGGGGCTCTGCTTGGCCGGCCATGGGGGGTTATTGGGTTTGGGTAGTGATCCAATAAGCCCCCAAACCAATAGAATTGGTTTGGTTCGAATTGAATTCGGTTTGGTTCGGTTTGTTTCGGTTTAATCCTAATTAACTAATTAAGCCTCTAAAATGACTAATTAGGCCATGGAAGTAGGGTTTATGGTTTCTACCCTAGTAAGGATGGTATGTGGGCCAAGCCTAACTAGTATGTGGGTCCCACTAGTGTCCAGGCTACCCGGGTCTCCAACTTAAGTCCGAATTGGATAAAATCCAAACCAAATCAAATAAATCCCTAAAAATCATATAAAATCAAATAAAATTTCTAAAAATTATAAAACTTGAAAAATGATGAAAATACCCCTAATTCAAAAATTGGGGGTGACAAATCTACCCTCCTTAAAAAATTTCGTCCTCGAAATTGAATGAGAACTAACACAGCAATCATGAATAGAACAAGGAAAGAAAAAGATAGAATTTTACCTCAAACCTCGAAGAGATATGGGAATCGCTCCCGCATGTCGTCCTCTCTCTCCCAGGTGGACTCACCTGGAGAGTGGTGTCTCCATACAACGCGAACCAAGGGAATGACCTAGTTTCGGAGCACCTTCTCTCTTCGGTCCAAGATCTCAACCGGCTTCTCTGGATAGCAGAGTGTCGGTCCCACTTCGATCTGGGAGTGGTCTAAGATGTGACTGGGATCTGCCACATACCATCTCAGCTACGATACGTGGAACACGCAGTGCACTCCCTCTAGTACGGGCGGTAACTCCTGTCGGTAAGCCAATGCACCGACCCTGCCCAAGATACGGAATGGTCCGATGTATCGTGGACTAAGCTTCCCACCGCCACCAAAACGAATCATGCCACGCGTCGGAGAAATCCGCAGAAATACAAGATCATCAACCTAGAACAAAACACAAGACTTAGAGCTTGATCTAAAACAATCACAATCAGACTCAAGTACTAGAAAAATCTAAACTATACCTCAAACTCCAATGGTCTCCGGTGGCTATCGGCCCAATGCCGTTGCCTATCTTGCGCCACCCAAAGTCTATCTCTGATAACCGTGACCTTCTCTGCAGCATCCACCACCATCTCAGGGCCAAGCAAAACCCTCTAGCCGACATCATCCCAAGACAAGGGAGTACGGCACCTCCGTTCGTATAGAGCCTCGAAAGGTGACATCTCTATACTGGCTTGGTAGCTGTTGTTGTAAGCAAACTCTACCAAGTGAAGGTGGTCCTCCCAAGATCCCCCGAAGTCCAAGACACAGGTACGCAGCATATCCTCGAGGGTCTGAATCGTCCTCTCCGACTGTCCATCTGTCTGGGGGTAGTATGCGGTACTGGACTTGAGCGATGTGCCCAAGCTAAGCTGTAAACTCCTCCAGAAGTGGAAAGTGAATCGATTATCCCGATCCGAGACTATACTCACTGGAACCCCGTACAATCGGACTATCAGCCGCACGTACATCTCGGCCAACCTCTCCGTCGACAAACCTACCTTGAAAGGCAAAAAGTGGGCCGATTTGGTCAATCGATCAACAATGACCCAAATTGTATCTTTCTCTCATGGACAGCGCGGAAGCCCAGATACAAAGTCCATAGTGATATGCTCCCACTTCCACTCAGGAATACGTAGTGGCTGGAGCAATCCACCGGATCTCTGTCTCTCGGCCTTCACCTGCTGGCACACCAAGCATCTCGAAACGAACTGAGCCACCTCGCGTTTCATGCCATACCACCAAACATGCTGTCTCAAGTCTCTATACATCTTGTTGGCTCCTGGATGCATAGAGTACTGAGAATGGTGCGCCTCCTGAAGAACCTCCTCCCGAAGTCCTCCGTTCGGCACGCACAATCTGGTACCATGCCTCAACGACCCATCCCCCGCTATAGAAAACTCATCCAACAGTCCTGCCTGGACCTGCTCCCTGATGACTCTCAGAGCCTAATCCTCAAACTGAGCTGCCCTGACTCTGTCCATCAGCTCTGACTGCACCTGGAGACCCCACATCTGTGCCTCGAATCCAGGAACTATCACCTCTATGCCTAAACTCTCCAGATCTGCCAGAAGGTGACGATCAATCGTCAAACACATGGCCACGGGATACCTGCTCAAAACATCCGCGACCACGTTAGCCTTCCCCGGATAGTACTATAAGGATATATCAAAATCCTTCATCAGCTCTAACCATCGTCTTTGCCTCATATTCAGCTCCTTCTGGGTAAACACGTACCTCAAGTTCTTGTGATCAGTATATATCTCAACTCGCTCTCCGTACAGATAGTGTTTCTACAGCTTCAAAGCAAAGATGACCGCTGCCAGCTCCAGATCATGGGTAGGGTAGTTCCTCTCATGAGGACGTAACTGGCTAGATGCATAGGCAATCACCTTCCTGTGCTGCAGAAGTACACAACCCAAACCCCGTCCTGAAACATCACTATAGATCGTATAACCACCAGATCCAGATGGCAGCGTCAAGATAGAAGCTGTAGTCAACCTCGCCTTCAGCTCCTCGAAGGCGGCCTGGTACTCCTCGGACCAAACAAACTCCTCGTCCTTCCTGGTAAGGCGGGTCATCGGCTGGGCAATCCTGGAAAAGTCCTGTACGAACCTCCGGTAATAACCTGCCAGACCCAGAAAACTCCGAACCTCTGCTACTGAGCTCGGCGTAGACCAGGACTACACTGCAAAAATCTTCTTCGGATCCACTGATATCCCCTTGTCCAAGACAACATGGCCTAGGAACTCCACGCGATCCAAGAAGAACTCGCACTTGGACAGCTTCCCATACAGCTGCTCCCTTCTGAGAGTGTCCAACACAATCCTCAGGTGCTCTTCGTGCTCCTCTGGTGTCTTCGAATAGATGAGAATGTCATCAATGAAGACCACCACGAACTTGTCAAGGTACGAATGAAATACCTTGTTCATCAAGTTCATGAATACCGCCGGGACGTTGGTCAACCCAAATGGCATGACGGTATACTCATACTGGCCATAGCAAGTTCGAAATGCAGTCTTCGGAATGTCATCCCGCTTTACCTTCAGCTGATGGTACCCGGTATGCAAGTCGATCTTCGAGAACACCTTCGCCCCGCTCAACTGGTCGAACAAGTCATCAATCTTTGGCAAAGGATACTTGTTCTTGATGGTAAGGTTGTTGAGCGCCCTGTAATCAATGCACAGACAAACCGTACCATCCTTCTTGGGGACGAAAAGAATTGGCGCGCCCCAAGGTAAAGAACTAGATCGAACAAAGCCCTTGTCCTCCAGCTCGTCGACCTATTTCTTCAGCTCTGCTAACTCACTGTTGTTGATTCTATAGACATGCTGGAAGATAGGCTCAGCGCCCGGTACTAGGTCTATAGAAAACTCAACATCACGATCTGGCGGCATCCCGAGCAACTCCTCGGGAAAGACATACAAGAACTCAGCAATGAGTGGATGTGGCAACACCGGCCCCGCCAACAACACTCCGCAGAATCCATCTCCCTGCTCTACTGCACCCCTGGTGAACTCATACTCCGGCTCTCCCGACGGCCTAAACAGAATCCTGCCCACTCTGCAGTCGATGCTAGCGTCGTGCATGCTCAACCAATCCATACCGAGTACCACATCGTAACTCGGAAGTGGTATTACGAGCAAACACGCACTCAGCTCTCGGCCTCTCAAAAAAACTCTTCGCTCCTTGTAAACATTATTAACTAGGATGATGCCATTCCCAGTCATAATCTTGCAAGTCCTACCAAGATACTCAGCAATGATATTGTGCCTAAGAGCAAAAGAAACAGACACAAAACTGTGCATAGCACCAGAATCAAACAAGGCTAAAGCTGGAAAAGAATCGAGTAGAATAGAACCTGCGACAACATCCGCAATAGGCTCCATCTCCTCGGCTGCAAGAGCAAAGGCTCTACCCTGACCATCCCGCTGCTGGTGGTGCTGAACAAACCGCTGCTGCTGGGTCGGAAGTGGACCCTTCGGCTATACTGCAGGTACTCTCGCGGGTGCCTCCTGAGCTGCTACCGCTCCACGGGCCTCCCTGCGACGGCTCGGAGGACAATCTCTCAACTGATGTCCAGCCTTCCCGTAATAGAGGCACAATCCCAGCCTCTTCTGGCAGACCTCCCAGATGTGACCGGGCTTCTTACAGAAGTTGCAAGGAGCCCCATGCTGTGCCTGCCTCTGCTGAGTGTGCTGCACCTGCTGCTGAACCGGTGCTCTGGCCTGAACCTGCGGCTGGTGAAGCTGGAAAGAACGATGCTGAAGCTGAGGGCACTTAGCAGCCCCCGTGCTGCTAGTAGCCCCCGAAAAAAGATCACGCTCCCTCTTGGGCTTCAAGCCCCACTCCCGCTCTACCTTGCGGGCCTCCGCGTAGATCTGGGTATAAGTCTCATAGAAGGAGGGAATGAGGATCTTGATATCCCAAGTCAGCCCCTCCCTGAAACGGCTCGCCCTGATCTCCGGGTCTCGAACCATGTACTCTGCGTATCGGTTCAGACGACCGAACTCCACGGCGTACTCCTCCACAGATAAACTGCCCTGCTACAGATCCTAGAACTGCCGCACCAGGTCGATCTTGTCCGTGGAGGAAAAGAACTTCTCCTTGAAGAGGAGCTTGAACTCTGCCCAAGTATCTTCAGGTCGTCTGCCTGGCGGGAGGCCCTCATCTGCCGCTCGATATCCTCGAGCCAATCATCTGCATAGACCACACCCTCGGTCCCGCTGAAGTCACGGGGCCCGAGCTTCTTGAAGTCCTGGATATCTCCGTACCTAGTACGCGTCCCCGGATGCGGAGCCCTCTGCTCCACGGCTGTAAGGGCCAACTGATGGGCATCCTCCATGCCCTGACGTATCGCGTCTGTCTGCCTCTGCTGAGTCTCGGCCTGGGCTCTCTTAGTCTCCAGCACCTGCTGGAGGAAAGTAAGCATCTGCCCCATATCTGTAGGCAGAGGAGGTGGAGTTGGAAGTATGTCTGCAACTAGCAGAGGAATCCGTTATGCAGGAGGGGGAAGAGCGCCCGTATCAACCACTGGTACTGTGGCCAGAAAAATCGTAGCAACCCCAGGGTCAGCCCTCGTAATTGGCGGAGGAGCGCCCCCAAGAGCTGCTACCGACACCCCGTCTGCAGCAGGAGTGTCTGAATCAGGTCCGTGAGTCATAGCAGACCTCTTCGCGTCCGCGGACTCAGGATACTGGGACCTGGTCTGCACCATCCTGATGACAGATTGAAAGAAGATATCAGTATGGCACAAGAAGGATTATATCAAAGGAGGACAGCTAGATAACAATAAATCAATATCAAAGACGATAAGCAAGATAAGCAAGGAAAAATCCTACTGTGATTGAGCACTCTTAGCCTACTACCTCCTATATGTAACACAAGCTCGTAGTCAATACTCTAAGATGAGTGCCGCCACGATATCGCACTAATTGCGACTTCAGGACCTGCGTGGGCCACCACTAAAAATATGCCACGACCCGCACCCGCTATAAGGGTACGTGCACGTGACAACGCCCACCCATCACTGTAAAAACGGCGTGGAACGTTGTAGGTTTTCTACTCTAACAACAGTTTATATATATCAAAAACCTGTCAAAAATATGGTCAACTCCGAACGGAGGACAAGCAATGAATATATATGCGTGCTCAATCACAACTCTAAGATGATAAAGTAAAGACTGAAAGATAAAGACAACATGACGATAAAATATAACCTGTCAAGTCCAAACACAAATAATATACAAGTCCAAGTCTCTAATACAATCCATAATAATAACAGTCTCAAAAGTAGCTGGAGACAAGGTCCAGTACAAAAGACCTACTCTAACTAAGCAATAGGTAAAGTCTCGTCAGGCGGAGCTAAGCCCTGCTGGACCAAGGTCTCCAAGTCTAAGCCCACTACGTCATCCGGACCGTAGTAGGTACTGTAATCCCCTTATCAGCATCTGTAATATTTTGTCAACATATCCAGTCTGGATGGAACGAGTACAATCAACTAATATAGTTCATAAGATATGAAAAAAGCTATAAGACTGTAAATAGAGAGTATATACAAGAAATCATGGAATGTACATGTGAGTATCATGGCAATGTAAGCTGTAAATCTAGAGCTAGAGCAAGGCAAGTAAACTGATCATGGCATGTACAAGAATCAAGAATCATATATCTAGGTGTGTGAGTACTAGCTACAACATGTGGCTGGATTGGGTCTGCAGAAGGTTATGATCTAGCCAATCATACGTGTTGTGTAGGATTGGCATTCACAAGGTTCACAATATATACAAGGCGGGTATTGACCACACATCTACACTAGTACTCTCCGTCCCCGACTGGTAGAGTGTATCCAAGCAAGACACGTTACGACACGAGATTCTACGAGAAGGGAGCAAGTCTCCTCGAGAATCGGTGTCCATATACTGTACAAGAACTACAAGGGGGCTTGCACAAGATATACCAAGATAACGAGGAATAACATCTCATGTCGGGATCCATGAATACCAATCCGTGTGACCAATGTGTCGAGAACAAGCATATCTACACTAATTACATGAATTATAACAATTATCGTAAATTAGAAAAGTGTCAGAGAATGTACTCGCCTGTAATATGATTTGATATGTCAACGGGATCAAATGCTGTGTCTCGAGGACCTATAAAGAACAAGACGTATCAATACTATGTTTAGAAAATAAAATCAAATCAAATTAAACCTTATTTAAGTCATTCTAGGTAAAGACAAGTCAAACTAAGTTGTGCATGGTCGATCTAAGTTATTTTAGACCTAGCTAGGTCAAACTGGGTCAATGCAAGTCAAACGGAATTAATCTAGGTCGATTTAAGTCAACGGTTGACTTACAGTTTATTTTTGGTCAACTGGTCAACTCTAGGTCAACCATAGGTCAATCCTATGTCAATGGTGACTAACAGTTGACTTTTGGTCAACTGTCCAAGTTCAATGGAATTTGGGACTAAATTGGGTAAAGTGTTGACCCATAGTTGACTTTTAGTCTAAAAAGTCAACCGTGGTCAACCAAGGTCAGGACTAGGTCTAGACGACTATTTCTCATCATTACCAACCCTTACAACCCATATCCAAGTCCATCTTGGACTCCTAAACCCGTATCTTGGCCGTAGGCCAATATCCTAATTTACCCTTTTCTAAGGTAAATTTCTAGCCTAGGTAAAAACCAAGTTAGCCTACCTACGCTTGCTATTTTGACCCGAGCTCCCTAGGGTAGTAGGATACTAGCCTATACATACGTTACCTACCAAGATACCTAGGTAGAGTGGACGTCTAGTCCATCTTACGGCCTATTGCCGATAACTTGAATATCTCGTGATACGCAATGGTACGGCGCGATACCGTCGTCCTACAACCCCGATTTCAACTCGAGAGCCTACCCGCAAAGTCTAATTTATATAATCTAAGTCTCCCCCAAGTTTCATCGCGTTCCGACACTCGGAGCTCGATTTCACTCTCTAACTCGATCTCCCCTAAATTGATTTCCTATCCTTCTACTTCTCATTCCTCTTCTAACTCTTACCCTTCTAATTCTTCTCCTTCTAACTCTTCTTCCTTCTCCTAATTCAAATTCTTCTTATTCTTTTCCTTCTTCCTATTCTTTCTTTCTCTCATCCTCTTTTAATCTTCTTCTAATTCCTAATCTCATTCTCTTCCTTACTTCCTCCCATTCTCTTCCTATTCTAATACTTCTTCTTAATCTTTCTCTCATTCTTTCCTCTAATTCTTCTTTCTAACTAACTTATTATCTATCTATATATATATATACATATACATATCTATATATATACATATATATACATATATATACATATATGGGGGGTTTATAGGGGTTAATGGGGCTTAAAGGGGGTTTAAAAAGTGGGGGGACTGCTACTGCAGCTACTGCCACTGCTGGCAATACTGCTGCTGCTGCTTGCCCTGCTATAGCTGCTGCTGCTGTGCATTGCTGCTGCTGCTGCAGTTGCTCTTCTTCTTCTTCTTCCTATTCTACTCCTCCTTTCTCTCTCTCTCTCTCTCTCTCTCTCTATATATATATATATATATATATATATATATATATATATATATATATATATTTATATATTTTTATATATATATATTTATATATATATATATATATATATATATATTTTATATATATATATATATTTATATATATATATATACACACACACATATCTACACATATATAAATACATACGCACATCTCTATATATATATATAAATACATACACACACACACACACACACATATATATATATATATATATATATATATATATATATATATATATATATATATATATAGACACACACCCTCACACAAACACACACACACTCTCACACAAACACACACACACTCACACTCACACTCTCACTCATACACCACCACCACCATTCTCTCATACTCTACACATAATTACATATATATAATACATACACATATATATATATATATATATATACACACATATATATATATATCACTCTAATTAAGAAAACCCCTATTAATCTCTAACCTAGATTTTAGGGAAAACCTACAAAGCTAGGGTCAAAGTGTAGAGAATCATCTCCTCTATATTTATTGTGAAAGAAAAAGTGTTAAAAAGAAATAAATAGAGAATTTATGGCATACCTAGATTTGGTTTCTTGAAGAAGGAGGAAGCTTTGAAGAAAGAAAGAAATTTAAGAGAGAGAGAGAGAGAGTATTTACTTTGTGAAGAAGTAAAGGGGAGGGGCTCTACTTGGCCGGCCAGGGGGGGGTGGGGAGGGGGTTATTGGGTTTGGGTGGTGATCCAATAAGCCCCCAAACCCAATAGACTTGGTTTGGTTCGAATTGAATTCGGTTTGGTTCGGTTTGTTTCAGTTTAATCCTAATTAACTAATTAAGCCTCTAAAATGACTAATTAAGCCATGGAAGTAGGGTTTATGGTTTCTAGCCTAGTTAGGATGGTATGTGGGCCAAGCCCAGCTAGTATGTGGGTCCCACTAGTGTCCACGCTACCCAGGTCTCCAACTTAAGTCCGAATTGAATAAAATCCAAACCAAATCAAATAAATCCCAAAAAATTATATAAAATCAAATAAAATTTCTAAAAATTATAAAACTTGAAAAATGATGAAAATACCCCTAATTCGAAAACTGGGGTGTCATGCTACGATCTATCCTCTCGCCCATCTCTATGATGGAAACTCGAGCGTATCAAATCGTGCGTTGAGCGTTGCATCGTCCATCTGCGACTAAGACTGGGGTTGCTCCACAGTCGTCATCAGCATCTCGTCACGCAGATCAGCAACTTGTCGGGCTACGCTCTCCTCGATTTAGGCTGACTCCTGTAAGGATTATGGGGAACTCACAGTGGAAGAGGCCACCGAGGATGACTGGGTCACAACAAAGGTGCTGTAGGATCCAGTACCGTAGTATGTACCTCTCTAAAGACCACCAACAGTGGTCATCCATAGCATGTCCGTCGATGTAGCTGGAGAGGGCTACGAGGAAGTACTAGCCCCTCCCACTGTAGGTGCAGTAGCACTCTCCCTCTCATGTAGCATAAGATACTCATCCTAGAAAAGTACGCATCTCGATATGCATATTTTTTACTATCCAATCGTCATACATGCTAATGTCTAAGGTAGTTATTACTAACTTTATGGATATATATTTGCATATTTTCTAAGTTATATAAAGTTAACGAAACATAAAGTAATACTTACACAACTTTGTGTGGCCTTCTCATTAATGAGATTTTTGCCCTTCTGATAGGTGGCTAGAAAGATGGTCACCATATTGGCATCCTCACCCCTCTGTACCTGTTAAAAATATTTTCTTTGTTATTAAAATTAAATATTTTATCCTACTTTTATTAAAATAATATATATTTAATAAAATATACTAGACGAAAATATTTTATCATAGGAATCGGGCTACCACACTACTTTTCTTCTCTCGTCCAAGCCGCCTTCTCCTTCTCCGAACGATCCTTGTATCGAGAATCCTCGAATCTAACCGTCATTGCAGTCCACTGCTCAAGCATGATCCAACCTTGGATCAATTTTTTGGAGCGATAACAAGCCTTCTGGTCGCCGTTCGCATTACGAATCAACTTAGCGGCAACGACAGAAAACTGTTTCTCGATCTGCTCAGTTCGGTGTGTGGATAGAAGTATGTTTTATACAAGAAGTAAAATAGTAAGTTATGTAATATACGTAAAAAGATGATTGATATTAACAGCTGTAGAAGCATTGAAAAAAAATATGAATAAGTGCTTATGCGGCCAGAAAATCAGCCCCATGCGGCTCATAGCAGAAGGAGCCTTCATGCGGCTCATAGCTGAAGGAGCCTTCATGCGGCTCAACAAGGCTTGAGAGCTTCATGCAGCTCAAGAAAGAAGGGGAAGCCAAGTGGCCTCATACAGCGGGCCATAAATGCTCTGAGTAGATGGCTCAGTAATTACCCTGACACAGTGGCAGCTCTGACAATGACGGATTGACAGCTCTGACATAAAGCTGCAATGATGACTCTGACATAATAGCGCGCTCCTAGGAAAATGAAGAAAATCTTTATAGCTGGCACTATCCATCAATTCCAAAGCTCACTATGCGGCCATCTCCATGCGACTGCCATCTCCATGCGGCTGCCACTCTCATGCGGCTGCCATCTTCATGCGACTGCCACTCTCATGCGGCTGCCATTTTCATGTAGCTGCCACTCTCATGCGGCTGCCATCTTCATGCGGCTGCCACTCTTATGCGGCTGCCAACCTCATACGGTTCCGATTTTGGGAAGCCACACTCATGCGACTCTGACACGTGGCCACCCATATGCGGTTTGGTTGGAGGCTACTCCCATGCGGCTGATACTTCCATACGGCTCAGATAAGGCTACCCTTATGCGGCTCTGACATGAGGCCACACTCATGCGGCCCAACTATGACAGTCCTCCATACGGCTCGTAGCAGTTGGGATACGTGGCAGGAGTTGATCAAATGCCAACAAGCAGTGGGGACACGTGGCAGAAGATTGAACAAGATTTATTCACTCGAATTTGCTGATATCAAGAAATCATCACCATACAGATTTGGTGCAATCAACACTAACTGCCCATGCAGATTTATTGCAATCAACATTAATCGCCCATGCAGATTTGGTGCCATCAACATTAATTGCCCATGCAGATTTGGTACAATCAACATTAACTGCCCAAATTTGTTACAATCAATATTGACGGTCCAGATTGATTTTCAACAAACAAAGATTAAGGCAAATCTTCACCAAACCCTTAACGGCCCACTTTTAAAGGAGCAATTATTGTAAACCCTACTTATCATACTACACTCCTATAAATAGCAAGGTGACATTCCCTTACAAAGAGGGGCACAGAGGAGCGCCGAGAGAGAGGAGAGCAGACAGAGAAACACAGAGACACACACAAAGAAAGCGACGGCGCACAGAAGAGTCTCCCCACGCATCTCAAGAGTATTTCTTTATCAGAGCCAAGGATACGTCCGATCATCCAAGGAGTAAGGCAGAGTTACCGTCACTCTCCCAAGCCTCTACCGCCACCTCCCAGAATCAAAAATAAACAATTGTACTTAGATTGCTGTACCTAGGTTTTTGTCCCTAGGCTTTTTTTGTACGAGCGAGTTTGTATTGTGAGTCTAAGTTCAGTCCTCCCAAAAAACTGTTTTGTACTTTTACAATCAATGGCAAACAACAACAAGTATACTTTAATTACCATGAATGGCCAAACCGGAATGTCTTCCTATTGTCCGGGTCATCCGAGTAGTTGATCCAAGGGCCACCATAGTCGTTCCTAAAAAAATGCCCCAATTATCACCTCCCTATTTGAAAACAGGTATAATTATTATATTTCTAAATTTTGGATAATTTTTAAATTTTGTACTTCTTTAAATATTACTATTACTTTGTATATTGACGTGAGGCCAGATTTTTTATTTTATTCCTATTATTATTACTGTTACAATGGTTTTTTATTAATATTGTTAATTGTTCCTATACTTACCGCCTCCATAAATGTCCAAACTAAACCCTAACCCTAACCTACACTCTCATCCCCCCTTTTCTCTCTTTTCTTTCTAGAGTGTAGCCACTCACCCCCCACTCCCACACTCTCCCCTTCACTCTCACTCATTCCTCTTATCTCTCCAGCTCCACTCTCCCTAACCTGCCACCATCTCCATACTCTGTCTCTCTTCTTTGCTCGTTCCGACGCCTCCGGCCACCGCCACTGCCGTATCCCAGCCCGACGTCTCCACCATCACCTCCAGCCAACAACACCCCCACCGTCAGTCGCCACCGCCATGGCCACAACCATCTTCGTCTCTCTGTCTCTCTCTCGTCCGCTCTCCTAACTTCGACGATCAACCACCTTCTTCGCCGTCTCTGCCATCTCCTCTGCCACCGCCATCGCCTCCACCCGCTCCTCGACAGTGGCTCCCCCTTTATTTATTTTTTCTTTAGCCACCTGGCACAGCGTTGCCGCTGCTGCCGTTCATCCTCTATCGTTGGGAGCCAAGCCGACCTGGTCGAGCTTTCTCCGATGACTCCTCTGCCCCGACCTGGCCGCGCTACCGCTGCTGTCCGCCTCCGTCGGTGAGGCTTCCCCAAGTACCTGCCTCTCTCTTCCTCGATATATGTGCCTTGGGAAGTATGCTAACTCAAGTAGCATGCTACCTCATGCAGTATGCTTCCTCGAACAGTGCACCCTCGGTTGGTATGCTCCCCCATTTTTTTGTACCTTTTGGGATACGTACAACTCGGTGTACGTATCACTTTTAATTTTTGTGCTACCCCTATCTACGTGCTGCCTTGAGTAGCGGATCACCTCGAGCCCCATACTGTCGCGGGCACCATGCTATCTCGGTTTGTGCGTTGTCTCAATTTTTGTGTCTCGGCCTTGTTGCCAGCCTCGTGATCCATGTTACACCTATCTGTGTGCATACACCGATTTATGTGTCATATTAATTTGTGAGCTACCTTGAACCCCGGGCCTTATTGATTTATGTGAGCGCCCCGATTGGCGTACCACATTGAATCACGTGTCATGTTATTTCTTTTATCATCTCAATTTGCATGACTGCCTTGATTTGCGTGTCACATTGATTCGTATGCCATCCTGATATTTATGATCCATTAATCTACGTGCATGTCTCGATTTACGTTTACATTCTGTTTTCCTTCTCTTCGATATTCGTATTATCTCTATTCTTATGCACATTTCGATATACGTATGTATATCGATTTGTGTGTTCGTATCGATCCGTATGCCTCAGTTTTTGTGCCGGATTTATGCACTACTAGTGGACCCATATGGTATAGCTATTTACCATCCTTATGCTTACTGTTATTATTTTATTGTTCAATTCTAATAATTGTTTATTATGTGTTCTGAGGATCCTCGATGGATGTGCTACCCTTGGATCTCGATCGTTGAAGACTTGCTAACCTAGTCGAGCTCTCTAGGCCAGTATCCCTTGCTCGTCGACGGCTCATGCACTCCTGCTAGATTTTTCTTGCATTTAGTTAATCATATAAATTGTAAATATAAATATATAATTATGACTAGTGTAGCATAGTAGTAGAACTGCCATGATTAGGACTTATGGTAGATATTAGTTCAATATCGGGTCAAGTTGTATCTAACAACTCGGATGGGTCATCCACACCTCCGAGGACATGAACACGAATCATAAGTATGGATTGTCTCCATATGCCCCATGTCCGACTCACGGTCGGGTAACGGCTTTGGCTAACTGTTTCTGTGAATATGCTTGTGGATTGGATATGATTGTGGGTATATGATGCGTCCTGCATGGCAATTTTTGTTGCATTGGATGGCTTGGCGCCCAACATGCATCATAGTACTGTTGGAGGCCGAGACTTAGTATTCTCGACTATGGTTTGGCTCCCAATACGCATCGTAGCGTTATTGGAGGATGAGACTTAGTGTTCTTAGTTTGCGATTCTGCGATGTGTTATGCCGAGTGGTTATAGCCCCACTTCGCAGGGAGCTTCCATTCAGAATACAGAGGATACTTTGTCGAATTTTTCCAGAATTTTCGGTCGAGAATTTGGTTCAAAGATTCAGGCAGAACCGTTCATTTGGTTTGCTGAACTAGGCTCATATAGATTTATTTTTATATAGTGTACCTGATCCAAGTACTTATTAAGTAATCTCATGACTAGATTAGTCGCCTAGCTACTTGACATGTCTTGTCCGTCTGATAGTGTAAGTAGTACGGTTCTACTCGGGAGACGGTCTGTGACCCCGACCTTCGTTTGGTTGGATCTGCTCCAGAGTGGTTCATGCAATCCTTGTCATTTCCCGGCGACATTAATTAATCGTCTCTTGTCCCCTTACCATTTTTCCACGAATTATACTAATTTAGCCAGATATGGCTGAAACTTGTCCAATGTATCGGGATTGTGACCTTTAAATATATCTGAGGATTGAGTATTATAGGGAGTATGATCCTGGGATATTGATTTGGTAGACTCCCGTAGATTCTTAGATATTGTTGTCATTTCCTTTTTAGATGATGTTCTAATTTGATCAAATATGACCATATAGATTTCTGGATTTTGATGATTGTGCGAGTGTTTCACAAAACGAGGAGAACATCGAAGGTATAATTATATAATTTTTATTCGACTTCCCAAGCGCCCAAAACCTGGTAACATTGTTGTATCCCAATAGTTGGGAGACTTGTTTACTGATAGTCTATGATTATTGATTAAGAGAGTTCTTATGAGCTAAAGGGCCTAGCATTGTTTATAGTGATTAGCTTAGTATCTATTGATCGACTTTCCTGACATAATATTTATTCAATCGTAGATGGAAAACTACTGATTGATTGATCTGGTGGATAGACCGACTTCATGATCGGAGCTGTAGGCTCACATGTGTACTTGAGATGTTATTATAATAGAGATTCCGATAGTATGCCTAACCTGATACCCATGCCACGATGTGGGCAGATAACTTCATGTGACTGACTGATTGTCCTTGTTCTTGACATGAGTATGTGTTCCTGTAGAAGCATGAAAATACAAGACTATGCGCCCACATGAAGAAGATGTTATGCACCCACATGGCCAAAGGGGTTTTGTGCCAACAGCATTTTCTCCATACAGTAAAATATGCGCCCAAGTGTGGTCGTATAGTTTGCTCCTAGCACTATGTGCCCAAGACAGAAACGACCCTACGACCCGGTTAACATCCACGAACAAATCATGGGCCGAGGCATGCAGCCACATCAGTCTCCACGAGCAGTCATCAGCCTCCACGAGCAGTCGTACATCGAAGCATGCGGCCACGATCTACCCATGATCGTACAGTCTTTATGTTCCTACGTCCTATGCGCCCAAAGGGACACTATGCGCCCACAGTGAAATTAGTGTATTTTCCATCTGTGTGTGCATAACGGTCATTTCAGTATAAAACGACTATAAATAGAGGGCATGTGCCTCTTCAAAAGAAGAGAACAGAGAGCATTTCAGAGCCAAATTGTTCGCCTTCTTGCCAGTGAGCCGAGAGTTAGCAATTTTTTTAGGTTTTCTTCCACTTTTGTAAATCGGAGTGTCAACAGAGTAAAGGAGCAATTGTCGCTCGATCTCCATCGTCCCATTTCCCAGAATTCTTTTTGTACTCGGGGATTCTCAGTGCAGGACCTCTCAGGAGTACTCAATTTTTAGTGCCTTGCGCTAATGAAAAAAGACAGTGATTCTTCTCTTTTTGGTAAATGTCTACAAAAATAGCGATTCTGCTGCGGACTACCTTTTCCTCTTAAGAGAAGGTGGTGACGCAATTCGATACTGCTAAGGTGGAAAGCACTCAGAAGATGTTGATCATAAAGTTTGATCAGCAAGCGTTCGAAGAAATGCTCTCGAGGGATGGCTCTACACCCTCAAAATCAGTGAAGCCAAACGAGTCTCGCAAGACTTGGCTTCCGAAGGCTCGTGTCGCATATCCTACCAGTGCTGTAGAAGATGTGCAACCGAAGAACTCTGTCACGTGGGAACATAGGCCTTCCGCATGGGCGCATAGAGCTCCCTTGTGGGCATATAGCTCTGCCACAGAGGCTCCTGATACAAAAAAGGCACATGTCGTTCAGGGCTCTACTAGCCCGACGACTCCACTCTCGAACAACCAAATACAGAGTGTTCAACAATCGAGACTCAGCAAAAAAACACTATGATGCCAAGAATCGAAGTGCTCGACACTCTGGGCAAACTCAGCGAAGCTTGCAAACAAAAAAGACAAAATTGTGGAAAAACGTTGATGTTTCCTAAAGTACACGACCTGTGCCATGCGCCAAAGGAGTATGTGGTCGCATGATTCTGGTCAGAAGGCTTACGTGTTCCATAGACTTTTTGCACCCATGCGCCCAGGCTCTGCTGACCCCTTTTATGCACCCACAGTTAGGAAGGCCAAACGTGTTGCCAGATTTCTTGGAAAGCATGCGCCCAAAGGCGTGCCCCAAGGCCTATGCGCCCACAGCAAAAAGGTAGACCCCAACGCGTATAGCACGGGACTGTCTTCAAGGTCATCACGGAATTTAGGTGTGGGGGTTGCCCCTGCACACGAACTAAGTTCGGATGTGCCACCTTCCCTTACAAACCCATATCCAAAGCTTCGTAATGCATATGAAATGGGTTCTAAGGCGAAGCTCCCTTCTACCAATTTATGCGGCATGATAACTCACAAGTGTAAAGCGAGGGTTATTATTACTACTCATGAGGTGCCACTAACGGAGCACCCATGTACTAGTATTGTCATCGACTGTTGATGCTCCAAAATAATAAAAGTTCCTCCAAGGCAGTCCGTGTTTCGACGACTGCAACGTTCTGATGATGAAACACCACAATGTGTTTCATCTAACATGGCTTCGTGGGGTCCTTCCAATGGAAGCCCCAATCAAAGATGGTGGATCACTAATCCAATCTTTTCTTCCAGTTCTGCGAACGGAAGAAGAAGAAGTCGGCCAGCAAACAGCCAACGAGCTGTTATATCTGAATGAGTCTATATGGGTACTCGGTCAAGGACGAGATCCCTTATAGATGGCGAGGACTCTCAAGCTGGGGGTTATGTTCCCTCAGAATCTTAATCTAGGGGTAGTATTCCCTTAGAATCTGATGTAGACGACCTCCACGTCGGGGGTAGCCTTCCAGATGACGATGATATCTTCGAGTCTGACGGTGACTATCTACCTCCCCTGCCTAAAGATGAGGCCTCCTCAAATCTGAGACAGAAAGTATCGGCACCAACTGTACTGTTCATCCTCGCATGCTATCGGCGTACATGGCGGATAAAGAAAGACCTAAAGCCAGTGATCAAACCAGCAAGCGACTGGAGAACCTTGAAGTGGCGTTTAACAAGATCACTGACATGCTTACTAGCATCATGGCTGTCCAAACTGCTGGGGTTGTTCCCCCACTTCAACCAAATGTCTTAGCACATGCTAGTCCAGTTTGTAGCAATAACCCTCCTTCACTACAGTAACCATTTTTCAACATCTTCTCAATCAGTGGGATGCAATTAATTCTCTTGTTGCCCATCTCGATACCATCTCACACAAAGACGAGCTTCAAAAGATGGGATATCTCAACCTTATCCTCCTAAATGGGAAATGCCACTTGTCCTCCTAACTACAAGCCATTGACGCTAAATTTGTTTAACGGGATGACTTCTCCTCGCCAACACATGACATACTTCAACACACAGATGTTGCACTTAACAAGAGACGATGCATTCTTATCAAAGCTATTTATTAGCACCTTGGAGGGAGTACTTTTGAATGGTTCTGCAGTCTGTCTAACGGTTGCATTAACTCCTTTACAGACTTAGAGAGGCTATTCCTCAATAGGTTTTACAAGAGTGGCATGTATGTTAGTATGTCCACCCTCATCGAGACCCAGAAGCGGAAAAGTGAGACTGTTATTGCTTTTATCGAACGCTTCAGGCGACTAGCCTTAAAGATGCCCTTCGGTATACCAGACTCGGAGCTTATGGATACTTGTCGGCATAACTTCCTTTCTAAAGTAAAGTTCTGTCTGGGTATACATAAGTATGATATGGCCCGCTTTCATCGGGGCCGCTGATGCTGCAGAAAATGACGTTCCTAATCTGGAACTACTGGGATTGAAGACACCCAAATTTGAAGACAAAGGTAAGGACCCCCAAACTATCCCTATTCGTGGGGGTAAAGGAAAAGAAGTCTTGAAGGTTGACACTTCCAAGGGAGCTCCTAATTCTCAGACTGCTCCTGAGAGACCCAAGGAGACTTTCTCATTTGACGAGGATGACGTTATTACCATTTTTAACACGTTCATGAAGGGTAATAAATAGGTGTTGCCTACACCATGATGTCCTGAAGAGGCAAGCCGACTCATCGACCCCAAGTATTGTCTCTATCATCAGTACGTGCAACATTCTACCAGGGATTGCATCGTCTTGAAGGGAAAGATACAACAGCTCATCGAAAACCAAGTTATCAACCTCGAAGATGAAGACAAGGTCATGTCTTCTAACATGATCTCTCTTCAATTTGGTGACTTTCCTTCCACAGAAGTTCCAGACGGCGTAGTTCCAATTTCCAAAGAAATAATAGAAGTTGTCAACCTGCCGCCAGCTCGCGATTCAACATCAACTCTAGTGCCACTCACGACGAAGTGTGGTGAGGTTATGTTGCTCCATTCCGACCTTGTGCAAGAAATAAAGTAGGAAGTAGTGTCTTCCAAAGCAAAGAGGGGCAAGAAATACAAGCCATGCCATATGGTGTCTTCTCCTATTTATGAAGTCCTATCTGGTGAGACACGATCAAGTAAGACTTATCTACAGACTTACGATCCCGTACAAGAGGACGTAATTCCATGTCAAGCTTTTGCTGCCCCCACAAGTTCAGAAGCTGGTCCGTCTAAGTCCTCAACTGCCGACAAAGCTAAGCAGAAGGAGACGTGATTTGATAAATCTCTGAAGTCACCAGCTCTCGAAGGCATGGATCGGCCTTACAACTATGACATACTGGCACAACTGGCCAATACACCAGCCAGATTGTCATTGTTCGATCTACTACAGCTCTCCAAAGAGACGCATAAAGCTTTATGTGAGGCATTACTATATGTCCACTATTATATCGCTGAAGTCAAAGCTCCCGTTGAAGATCCGATCTCTTGTACTCATTGCCATAGCACTATGGAAGTGGTTTCCAACATCACCGTTTCACAAGAGGACATGCTACTAAAAAATAATTATCATGATAGACCTCTGTACTATACAGGGTATATCGGGGCAATTAAGGTGGATCGGATGGATATCGATCCAGGTTCCTTCTTCAGCATCATCCCTAGAAGTTTACTCTATATTCTTGGGATCCCTTTGCACAAGCTGTATGTAACCAATACAACTATCATGGCTTTCAATGTAGGAAGAAGTCACCCTCTGGGGAAGGTCCGTCTTAAGTGCCAGATTGGTGATCTTCGGACAGAGGTTGCTTGCTATGTAATCGATGCCAATGTATCCTACAACGTCTTATTAGGACGTCAATGGATACACGAGAACATGATTGCTCCTTCTACCCTTCACCAATGCTTTAAGTACGTCAACAGTGATGGCATCGTGAAGACAGAATTTGTCGATGTCGATCCTTTCAAGGGTATTGAAGCGTACTATGGAGATTCGGTACTCTATCAATCTCAGTCTCCCAAGAATAATGGCAACGAAGTTGATGATGAAGCTGAAGTTAATTCATCTGCCAGTGACGGTCCTCTGGATTTCCGAGTTAAAGGACGTACTACTCCAGAAAGTACTTTAAAGCCTCTTTCAATCTGGGTCAAAAAGAAGCGTCCTGATGTTGTTACACCATTGACCATCACTCTTCGTAAAACAACTCGGGTGAAACCTGCTGAAGCCCATCCTCCCAATCCTGATGAGTTACCCTAACTTGACCAAGTCTATGACTCATGTCCCGGATGATGACGCCCTTAACGTATATCAATACTCGAAATAATATACCTTCAGTGGATGATGTTATCCTTGAAGAAAAACTTGCATATTTTCTGAGTAAAGGTTTATTTTTGAATTACTATGATGTCTACTAGTCTGTAAACCAGTACGTAGATACATTGTATGCCTTAGAGCATGGCATAAGACCACATCTCTACATGTCGGTTATTACACCTCGTCTGCGAGAAACAGTCTGGCCAGAGGATATCCACCACTTTATCATTCCAGCGAGAAAGAAGGGTGAAGAACTAATCATCTTCGGTCGAATAATTGGCGAAAGAAAGTTCGTTCAGGACTTTACTACTCCCAATTACAATGTTGAAGCTAACTATGATTCAGGTACATTACAGCTTTACCGATATAGGCGGCATGCCAAGAATATCATCCAGAATATCGGATGTGATATAGAAAGCGACCAGGGACTAAACCACGTTAAAGGATGACGATTGCCAATATGTCACTTTGCTCCTCCCGGCAAACTTGAGAACTATTATCAACGAAACGGTATTGGTTTGGGTTATGTTACTACTCCAATAACTCCTGAAGGATTAGACATTAAAGTTGATCATTGTTCTCATTCTTCTGATTCCTGCCTCTGGGATTCAGACTCCAGCATTAGAGACATGCTCAAAGCAAATCTATCCATCGACATGGTATTAGTTGACCAAATTGCAGGAGATGTCCAATCAATCGAGCTTGAACAATGGACTCAAAATATGGACACCAGATAGGAATTATGTTTCGAACAACGTGAACCACCTACTAGACGAAGTCGTCCAAGTTAATTTAGGAGATGGGTCATCTCCTAAAACAATCTTTACCAGAAAAAGACTGTCTGGTGAAGAACAACAATCTCTTATACAACTTATAAGAGAATATAACGACGTCTTTGCATGGAGCTATGAAGACATGTCAGGCTTAGACCCTAAAGTTGCTATGCACCGCCTAAATATCTCGTCTAAAGCTAAGCCAGTGAAGCAGCAACAACGCGGTTCTGACTAGATATCATGGAGGCCATCGAAAGTGAAGTCAAAAAGTTTGTTTCAAGTGGTTTCATTCGCGAAGAACAACACTCTGACTGGGTCGCTAATATTATTCCGATCATAAAAAAGAACGGTAAAGTTCGAGTCTGTATCGATTACCGTAATTTGAATTCTGCATGCCCAAAAGATGAGTTCTCTCTACCGATCACCGACGTAATAATCGACAATAATTATGGCTTTGAGCAAATGACTTTCATGGATGGGTTCTCAGGTTACAACCAGATCAATATGTTCCTCGATTTGGTAGCCCATACAGGTCAGAGCATATCATATCGATTATGCGATTGTACTGATATGAGCCTGCGAATATGACTAAACCCTTAGAAATCTCAAATCATATTGCCTTAAAAATTTACTTAGAAATTTCTCTAACGTCCTTAAAACTTCGTATCGCTCTCGATTATTCTTTCTTGCCTTCCCGTACTAGTGATTCTCATCCCCTCCTATTTCGGGGTGACGAATGATCGTGTTGTCTAGAAATTATCAGAAATCCTTAAGTTATAATGTAAGTTAGTTTGATTAGCGAATTTTGGTTGCTTGAAATATAGGAGGTGATCAGATATGCCATATGCCATAGATATATTAGTAGAAGTTTTAGCAACAAGTTGGAATGTTACAATGTTTTAGTGACATGTATTTTGAGGGAGTAGTATGACCAAGGTGGGTAGAAGTCCTCGAGGATTTGTAGTTATGAAATGACCATGAGAATAATTGATAGTTAGTGAGCCCGTCTTCTGCCATCACTAATGGACTTATTCCTTAAATTTCGAGAATGAAATTATTCTTAAGGGGGGTAGGATGTAAACCCCCACCATGAAATTTTTTAAAGTAATTTTTTTAATTTATTATTTGACCCAAAATAATGACTTGGGATTTTGTAAATAATTTAAACTAATATGTTTTATATCTAGAGAATTATTTGTAGAGGATATGTTAATGGACTTAATATTAGAAGAGGGGTTATGCAAAACCTGATTTGTTACAAGGCTTGGTAGAAAATATTCAAATTTGAATATTAACCGACCATCGAACCTTTATTCCAACGAACAGATTCAATTGATAGATCTTCTCAAATCTTTAACGATCATAGTCTGATCCTAAAATTGAATTCTATCCTATCTAAACCATGTATATAAGTAAACCGATCAGATTTTCTTTTTCTCCAAAAACCCTAAATCCCACTACGCTTGGAGTTTAGGAAGGCTGCCGCTCGTGAGGGTATTAGCAGCAGAAGCCTTCGAATTTCTTCAAAACAGGTAATCCTTTTCCTTCATCTATCAACTCTTATGATCCTTTCAGACTTATTTAGTTATCATGTTTAATTGGAATAGAAGTATTTGAGTTATTTCCTTAGAGGAATGTAGAGAAGAGGTAGGTGCTTCTATAGTTTCAAAATAATATATGCGAATAGTATCGAAGACGAAGTAGTATCAGTAATAGGTAAGGGCTTATGTCTGATCCTAATAGGGGCAAAAACTTGTATATGCCACTTGTAGGTATTACCTAGCAAGTTGTGTCCTGCTATATTGGTGTCTGTTATTTTTGGGGATATATATATTTAGCAGTATCTAGAGGAAGGGGGTCCATGTACTTGTGTTCCTATATAAGAGTAACTCGTATCCAAACAATAGGGGACTAATTGTAGCCTAGAAGCAATCTCGTAAAGAATGAGAATGTTGGTTGATTTGACTTGATTTTAGAATTAATCGAAACATGAGAATGTGTCAAACCACATTACAAGTATAGGGCCTGTGGGGCTGGTTAATATAAACTATGGGTAATAGAGTATCCTAGTATCGGAAACAAGGATACTATGTTTAGTAACTAGACATGGTTGTTTGCAAACATTTACAAACAGGGGATAAGGGAGTAGGGTGCCAGCGTCTAGATATTAGTTCAGTCGAGTAGGTAACATATGGGTTGTCTTAAAAAGGTATGCATTGGTACTTACAGAGAAGATACAGTTAGGACCTTGTTCCTGTGCAGGTCAGTATAAGCCCAAGCAATGCTTATGCCTATGTACAAATGAAATTCAAGGACTGAGTTTATACCTTAGCCTAAGTATCCATCTGTAGCATAGACAGGTTTAGTGGACTTAGTCTATGATCGGTAGGGTATCAAGGATGCCTCGACAAGGTATAGGCCACTGCCTTCACTACCTACAGTCGATAGCATTCAACCCATAAGTATGTGTGAGGTGCAGCTAGTAGGAAGAACATGAAACTATAGTCAACATCAGGTGTAGTCAATATCAGATTTGATTAAAGTAGCCATGTATTCGTTAAAGGAGATCAAGGTGGGCACCAGTCCGTACAGAGGGAAGAATGTGTATACAACATAAGATATGTGTCAACAGGGTTCCAGTATTAGAGAAGTACCCGGGTACTCGGGTTAATGCAAGTACCTGAAGGCCAGAATTATCTACCCTCTACTATAGGCAATAATAGGGGCATGCTTTGTGCAGTACTCAGAGGGGACATATGTATAGGACATGTATCCAAATAAAGGGGGAAACTTAGTGTATCCTTAGAGAAATCTTTGTGAACCAATGCATCTTCTCTAATTCTATGATGATGCTGATAGATGAGGGAACCTAAACCCATATCTTCCCAAAACTGAACCTTATTTTGGTATCTTAAACTCAGCAACATATTATGCTGCTACTATTACTTCTATTGTTGTTTCCCAATTACGTATTATTTAGAATATTAGGATGTCGAGAGGGTAGTGGTTTACTGCAAATGTAATATAGAAAGCTATTGGTTCATTAGCATTAATTAGTATAGGCTACAAGTAATATAAATTATTACAAGATAGAGCATTAGTATCAATTCTGCAAGAAAAAGAAGTGCAGACCTATAATGTAGGGTGTTTGATTAACAGGGTGAACACCTATTCTCTATATTTGAATATCCAAAGAGAAAGGGTATGGGTAGCAGTCCTTGCTAAAATACTTTTAGCTATCTATTCATGTGTTCACATGTGACTTAAGAATCAGATAAGAGAGCTATTTAGATGCAGCATGCCTTACTAAAACTGCAGTAAGCAAATAACAAAGGTGGGTATCAGTTGTATATCAAAAATGTATACATGTCCTTCATAAAGTTTATGTGTGTACCAAGGGAAAATGGGTGTCAAGCGATAAGATAAGGTACTCTGTTTCAGAGTAACTAAACGGCCAATATGGCAGTTTGAATGTCCACATGAGTATTAGAATAGTAAGTGAGGTGTGTGTGCTAATAGTCTATTATAGGGATTGAACTGAGAACAGATGTGCTAGTTTGAAGAGAGCAATAGCACAAGATTCTTTGTACCAAGTCTCGTATGGGGAAGACTGTGAGCAGATGTTGGCAATTGGGTAAGGGTACAAAGAGAAGGGGGTTAGTTATTTAATTCAGTGAGAAGTATAGACTAGACAGTAATGAATATAAAATATACAGCTACAAAAAGGGTTTTTAGCATCAACTATTAGTACCACCTTAATGAAGACCTAAACTCAATTAGATAGAATATCCTTGTTTTCAAAACCTTTTAATTGACATTATGAATCCATAAAACAGGTTACTTAGACTTTGATACAGATTCTGATCCGTATCCAGCTCAGGACCCCAACAAGTATACCTTGCCGAACTTATACAGTATTTACATATTTCCTTTCATGTTGTATTTCTTTCCACATGATTACATGCTTATCATATTGTGATTGGTTTGTCATCGACTGCTTTACTTATTTTCTAGATTTACGTGCATGTATAGAATATTCGGTATTGCTTGTCTACTGGTCTTCTTCATGTTATCATGTCTTGTGATAGAGTTGCCAGTTCTATCCCTTATTCTTGAGTTGACCATTCTTGAGTGGGAGTATCTTGCATTTTACTACAGTTGAGACATACTATATATTGAGAGTATCTTATATTGTACTACGACCTATAGCAGATTCTTTGATCTTGATATTGACTGATTGACTTGACTTGTGACATACCATAGATTAGGAGTATCTTGTATTGTACTATGATTTATAGGAGTTTACTTGACCTTATATTCCTTTAGGAGAGAAGATCATACTAGAATTGTCTATTCTGGACTGGGAGTATCTTACATTGTCCTACAGTCGAAACCTACTATAGATAGGGAGTATCTTGCATTGTACTACAAGATATAGTGGTTAATCGTTTGACTGATAGCCAAGTCGAATATTACATTTCTATATGGCTTGTCGTGTCTTATATGTCCTTCTTGCGCCGTCCTTATCTTCCACACATGTTATTTACTGTTATATTAGTAGGCATGTTTTATGTATCTTGCTAGTCCTCTGTGGACCTGATGATCTCTTCAGGTAGCTGATTGCACAGAGTTAGTTAGTGGAGCATATGGTAGTCGATTACATCTGCATAATTCAGGTATTTTGCTAGTAATATTGATTTATTATTTTCTCGTGCTCTTATGATATATCCTGCTTGTTAGCTTAGTTTATTAGACTCACGTTATTCTTGGAGTCTAATCGGATATATATGCTAGTAGGATACAGATCATAACCCATAGTGTTCATTCATATTTTATGTTCTTATTGTGGATTGAGATATAGATTTGCCTTGCCAAAATTAGGCATGTGATACCACAGTATAGACAGCATTACGTATTCGAGATGGTCTGGAGTCTGGTCGATATATAGCTGGCTTGCTCACGAGCTCGCGTCTGAAAAGCGAGTGAGGGTCGTGACACCCGATGATGAGAAACACATATCTTTTTGAACACCGTTGGGAGTATATTGCTATACGGGGATGCCCTTCGGATTAAAAAATGCGGATATGACGTACCATCGAGCTATAAACACAATTTTTTGCGATCATTTGTACAAAATAGTGGATTGCTATGTAGATGATATTGCCTTTAAAAGTCGTCTCAAGGGAAACCACCTCCAAGATTTGAGAACGGTGTTCGAACTGATGCATACACACCAACTCAAGATGAATCCAACCAAGTCTTTTCTGGAAGTCTCTAGCAGCAATTTTATGGGTTTTTTATCACTTCAAAGGGTATACATCTTGACCCGGAGAAGGTTAAAGCTATCATCGATATGCGTCATCCAAGAAATCCCAAAGAGCTATGGAGACTCCAAGGAAGGTTAGCCCACATCAGACGATTCATTTCAAATCTTTCTGGAAGGTGTCAACCGTTTACTCAGCTCATAAAAAAGGAGTATCTTTCGTCTGGACTGAATAATGTCAACGCACATTTGACGACATCAAGAAGTATCTTACAAGCACCCTAGTGTTGGTGGCTCCGATAGTCGGAAAGCCTTTCTTGTTATATGTTTGCGCTATAGATCATTCTTTTGGTGCCCTATTAGCTAAGAATAATGAAGGCGGTCATGAACAGGCAATCTATTACCTCAGCCACACGATGGTTGGTGCAGAACACAGATACATATCTGTTGAAAAGGAATGTCTCACACTGGTATTTTCTATCCAGAAGATACGTCACTATGTGTCTGGAAAGACTATCCATATCATATCTAGAGTTAGTCCTATCAGAATACTCATGACTAAACTGGTTCTCTTAATTCCCGTTTAGTTACATAGGAATTATTGTTGACTCTATATGATATGTTGTTCGTTCCTCAGAAGACAGTAAAAGTCCAAGCATTAGTTGACTTCATAGCAGCTCATCCAGTGCCAGAATCTTCCAAACTCTATGATAAAATCCCAGATGAAGTGGTTGAGTCAACACTACAACTGAAGAAATCCCAGTTGGCGAATGTTCTTTGACGGTGCGTCAAGAACAGTACCTAAAGGAAATATTATGGCCGGAGTAGGGATCGTGCTGGTTTCACCCGATCATCTAGTTATACACCGTGCGTATTCTCTCATGGAGCCTTGCACCAACAATATGGCTGAATATAATTCCCTAATGATTGACCTTCAACTGGCAAAACAACTTGGAGTTGACTATCTTGAAGCTTATGGTGATTCTAAGCTAATAGTTAGTTAGGTTCAAGGGGATTATAAAGTTCGTCATGAAGATCTCATCCCATATCATAAAGCAACAAGTATGTGAGCGCATGACTCTGTAGGCGCATAAAAATGCTAGACAGAGGAAGGTTTCTTTGGGCACATATCAATAGCTATGTGCCGAAGCAGAGATCAGTCCAAACGTCGTAATTTAATGCTCTGGACTTTGTTTTAAGGACATCGCCTCACCCAAAATCGGGTCATGGACCAGTAAAGACGTTGCCGAATGAGGAGAACTGCTCGCTACAGCATCCTTACCCGTCGCGGACCTCTTGGGAGTCGAAGCAGCCTTGGGAGATATGATTTCACGAGAAAGAGAAAAAAAACTCTTAGAAATTTCTGAAAAGAGGAGAGAATGAATTTTCTCTCCTTAGGCCTATTTATAGGAAAAATAGGGTACTATGCACCCACAGTGCTATGCACCCACAAGTCTATATGCCCACATAAGATCCAACGTTTACATATTTTACGCCCATATTTTGCTGACGTGGGCTACACATCGACATCGCATAAAGAGTAGACCTCTTCAAATTTTGTTCCAACGAATTTGTCGCTTCAAATTTTCAAGAAAGATCTCAACAGCCATATTTGACAGCCTGGCAACATTTATGCGCCCAAGGAGATGATCTATCATGCGCCCATAGAGCTATTGAAGACAATCTCTCATGCTCGTTTCAAAGTATTCCGAACTCGTTCGAGTATAAAAAACTTTGAAGGGGGTCTTGTAAAAGCTTGAAAACACAGGACTATGCGTCCATATGAAGAAGATGTTATGCGACCACATGGCAAAAGGGGCTATACGCCTACAGCATTTTCTCCATGCAGTAAAATATACGCCCAAGTGTGGGCACATAGTTTTCTTCCAGTACTCTGCGCCCAAGACAGAAACGACCATACGACCCGGTCAATATCCACGATCAAATCATGGGCCGAGGCATGCGGCCACGTAAGTCTCTACAAGCAGTCGTGCTTCGAAGCATGCGGCCATGATCTACCCACGATCATGCAGTCTTTATACGCGTATGTCCTATGCGCCCAAAGGGATACTATGCGCCCACAGTGAAACCAGTATATTTTCCACCTGTGTGCGCATAACAATCGTTTCAGTATAAAACGACTATCAATAGACGGCGTGTGCCTCTTCAAAAGAAGATAACAGAGGTTATTTCAGAGCTAAATTGCTGCCCTTCTTGCCAATGAGCTGAGAGTTAGTAATTTCCTTAGGTTTTCTCCTACTTTTGTAAATCGGAGTGTCGACGGAGTAAAGGAGAAATTGTCGCTCGATCTCTATCGTCCTATTTTCCAAAATTCTTTTTATACTCAGGGATTTTCAATATAGGATCTCTCAGGTGCACTCGATTTGTAGCGCCTTGCGATAATAAGAAAAGACAATAATTCTTCTATTCTTTGTAAGTGTCTACAGTTCCATGATATGATTCCAGCTTACCCTTTGAGGTACTGGGCCTGTTATTGTACTGAGTGCTTCTTGTTTACTGGGGGACTGAGGTGCTATTTCCTTGATTATATTATACTATGATGCGATCCTGTTATTCTAGTTATATTATATGATTACCAGCATGGGTACCTTAGTAGTTGGCCTATTGTCTTAGCGTGGTCAGGATTGATTGATTGCTTGTTGTATTGAACTAAAAATAATTCACAATTGGGACTCCAGATGCCAAGGTTGATTCTTACTTAGCATTTTTGTACTAAGGTGTGATATCTAGGAGGATGATCATGTGACCACGGCATGTGATTCTGGTTAACTATAGGAATAATCTAGGTAACTTAAACTAGTAGAAGCATCGGGGGGAAACGAAAACTTGAGGTCGTGCAGTACTAGCCACTTATTTCGGCTGACCACCATGGATATCGTTACCGACCGCATTAGAGGATGGCAGTAATCGGCTACTTTATGAACTATGTAGTATATGCTTGTCTTATCTCGTACGATGGCCTTACGTGGGATCGGTGCTTATCTTGTCTTATTATATTTGGTCTCGCTAGTCCACTAGATCGATACGATCTGAGGATTCCTATTTTATGTATTATTGGGGTAACCCTACCTCTATATAAAAAGCTGTAGGCATTTGAGTGGCCGTTTATTCTCCTAATTGTTTGGCTTACTGCTTGCAAAGCCGGCAGATATCGAGTTCCAGTTGGCTATACATGTATTAGTGGATGTTAGGGTGACTGTGATGATTATTAGTTATTTAGCTGCATTAGTTGTGGATTATTATCATGTATTGGTACCGTACGAATCTTACCCTTATTTACTGTTCATATATGTTTTCCATGTCATATATTTTATTATGCTGATTTTCTTCACCCGTCTTTGAGTTACCTTTCTGATGCTCGCTACGGTTAGCCTGACCAACCCTGGATTGTTCCCAAATTGCCATTGACTGACCCTGTAGATCTTCTAAATTTGACTTGGAGGATGTGCTTTAGTTCCAGACCATGTACGAACTGTATGGGAAGGTACATATTATTGTCTATATTATTTTATACTATAGACTTTATGATTATCATATGAGTATTTCCTACTGTTCTTATGGTTCACTCTCTTGCTGATTATTTTATTGTTACTGCCTGTGGACATGAGCTCGAATTTAGGCCATAGACTGATAGCATGCTAGGATACCCAACAAGATTGACAGTCGTAATCACTGTATGACGTATTCGTACCTTATACGGAGTAGCTGGCCTACGTCCATCCCCGTATCAATACTGGGCCATGACACGATTTTAGTGGTAGCTCATGCAGGTCTCGTTTTGAGTTATTGTTGGGTATCACTTGATTATTAATCACAGTCCACTATTCTTTGGTATTCTAACTTGTTACACTTGTCCTTCGCTCCTTTGATCTTGTGAACTGGTCCCTACCGCTACCTGGACCTATTGTCACGCCCCAGAACCAGAATACTGGAGAGCGGGGGAATGACTCAGCCAGCTACGTATTACGGGTAGATGAATACCGTATAATACGATCAATGCTGTCTAACCAGACGAGGGGGTGCATACTACATAAAAGTACTACTATGGTCACTTCACATCTATTGTCTCAATCATTTAAACAAGGAACAGAAATAGAGAACATGTAAGATAAAGCAGCAAGGTGTCCCAAATGCTTTGTCAAAATGTTCTTGATATCTGGCTTTACAAAATATAGCCAGATTGATGTAGCAAAAGTATACACAATTGTTATCAGCTGCAGCCTGACTTAGTTACAATTATGCAAAAGTAAGTACAAGACGATCCGACTAACATGTCGGTGCCAAACGGCAAGGTATAAAGTATTTAACAAAACGAGCGGGGAAGTAAGAAAACCCACTCGAGTCCTCCTACGATCATCCTTCTAGTGTTGACCATCTTGGAGGTAGAAGTAAGCTGGATCCTCGGGAACCGGCTCTAAATCTGGCCATCCAAAACCAGAGAGGTTAGACCTCTAATAGCAAGTACCTCAAGGAAGGACGATATGAAGGATTAAACCAGTAAGTAAGAGAATATAATAATAGATCTCTGCTTGCTACTAGGACTCACATCACATCAAGACACTTCGGACCAACCTCCCAACCAAACAAGGACAGAAGTTGGCCCGTCATGTCCTGACATTCTGATCATCCCAGTTAGGTAACAGAGTAGGTACAGTACACAAACAAATCATCTTAAACGGCCAATCAACTACTACGGCTTGCTATTGTGAGTACCAAGTTATCTTAGAATAATACAATTAGGGATTCCTCAGTTCTTACTATGTGCAAGCAAGGCTAGTCTATCCAGTCAATCAATTGGCCCATGCATGAATTAGACGAGTCCTAGCAGGACGCTCGTCAATATACAATATACAATAATAATAAAAGCAGATACTGTTTCCTGCCCGTGTGGCAGATCTACAGTATCTGTGGGAACCAGCCGGCCCGTCGGGTACTACTCGTTCTAAGGGGGCTGCCATGTAAGAATTCGGGAATCCATTCTCTCCATGCGATCATTATTTTATTTAACTTAATAGTCCCTACGTTGAGTGAAATCCCATGCCGTGGATCATGGTCATTCAAATGAGTACTTTCGTACGGGGTACGATATGCACAACTCTACAACGATACCAGTGCGGTTAGGTTGCAGGTCTTACATAGCGTAATGCAACAATCAAATCTAACCACGGTAATCATGCCTTGACCATAAATTACACATACTTCTTTTGTAGAAAAATAACTAAATAATTAAATAAATAATTTGAAGCCTGCATGTGCCTGTATGCCAATATTCGAGATTAGCCAGTCGATTACACTAGTTCATTATATGAACGTGTCTCATTCGTTCAATTCAATAAGACGACTAGCCAGTCTCTTTAGTTCCAACTAGGAACGCATGATCAATTTTAGTCAAGCTAACAATTATTATCAATGGTATCAAGGCATGAAAGTCAACTAGTATTCAGTGGGGTCGAGTCTACAACCCTCAGGGTTTAATTCCAGTCAATCCGGGTATCTATAACTCAATTCATGACACATGGTACATCCCACGTCACAATCTATAATTAACAGAATTACTAGCATATCATGATTATATCAAGTTTATGCAAAAAGGCGTAAGGATATAAAATGGACGTAAAATATCTAATAAAATATCAATATTCAGGGCTATAGAATAGTCATGCGGCTAAGTCTAATGCGGCCAGGATGAATCTTATGCAGCAAGGAAAAGAGTCGGGTTCATGCGGCTCAGGGGGTAGAGGCGCATGCTGCTGAAGAGGCAGGAACCTATGCGGCTGGCGAGTGGGACTAGCTTTCATGCGGCAAGCAGAAAGGGTGTTCCATGCGGCTAGGTTGAATTGGGCTCATGCGGCCGAAAAAGGTAAGACACATGCGGTCAGCGGGAAGGATACTCATGCGGCTGGCGGGAATGAGTCCATGCGGCTCAACCAAGTCGAACCCCATGCGGCCGGGTCAAGGAGATTGCTTATGCGGCTGGCGGGGGGGGGAGTCCATGCGGCTATAAAGTTCAGGACCTCATGCGGCCAGCGAGTGAGTCTGGTTCATGCGGCTGGATTTGGAGAGAAATTCATGCGGTCAGGAAAAGACGGGGGCGCATATGCGGTTAAGTGGGGAAAGTCCATGCTGCTAGGAGAACTCCCTATGCGGCTGGGCTCAAATGAGTCTCATGCGGCCGGGTAGAAACTTTCCATGCGGCTGAGAAGAAAACAACCCATGCGGCTGGAAATCACTTGCCGCATGAATTATTCATGCGGTCAAGTCAAGTACTGTTCTTCTTCTCCAAGTTTCAGAGAAGAAGAACACCATAAACCCAAGCTTCAAAGTTCCATAAAACCTTCATCCAGAGTCCAAATTCGAACATTCTTAGGTCAAAATTGGGTAGAACGAAATTCTCTACAACATGGAACCATCAAAACTTGAAGATATCAAAGTTTACTAGATCAAAACCTAAGAAACCCGAAAAATGTAACAAACTTAGATCTACAACAAATTAGCCATGGAAATTGAAAATGCTAAGTACTAAAAAGACTTAGAATCAAATAAGGAGGATGATGGAACAATAATAATGGGGATCCATCAAGAAGCAAGTTGGCACTTGCCTACGGTTTGGTAGGTGGAGAGAGTAATGAAGAAGAAGAAGAGGAGTAATGGTGAAGAAGTAAAGTAAATGAGGAGAGAGAAGGGAGAGGGTGACTTAAATATGGAAGGGGTGGTAGGTGGGAGTTGGGCTGGGTCCAATGGGTCCAATGGGTCGGGTTGCACGGGTCCAACAAGGCTAACCCAAAAGTAAGACTAAAGCAGAAAATAAAATACAGGAAATAAAGTAAGGAAACAAAATTGCAGAAATAAATTATCATGAAAATTAAAGAGCAGCTAATTAATTAACATAAAAATTTAAAGAGCAGGTAATAGAATTGCAAAAAATAAAGTGCGGAAAATAAAATGCAGATAATTAATAAACATGAAGTTATAAAAATTTAAATACAGGATACTACATGATAAATGCTAAATAAATACATTCAGGCAATATACGTATTAAAATACGCATTCTGGGAACGGAGAGTGACATATCTACCCTCCTTAAATTCCGTCCTCGGAATTTCAAATCCAAGCAGGATAGAAACATCAGGGCTAAACTAATCTAAGTGCAAGCAATTCAATGAAGCAATCCTTTTACAATATCCATAGCAAGTAACATATATGTAAACCCATCAATCTACGATATCAAGCAATTCTACCCATAAGGTGATAAGCATGAGGAATCAAGACAATCAAGGTATACAGAAAAAGATATACCTTGTGAGTCAAATAGGTGTGGATACCGTGATCGGATATCATCCTCACGTTCCCACGTTGACTCTCCCAAGGAGTGATGACCCCAAGCAACTCGGATAAGACTAATTGTACGGTTCTTGAGTATCTTCTCTCTTCGGTCCAAAATGGACACAGGCTGTTCCTCGTAAGACAGGTTGGTACCAACAACCAGCTCAGAGTGATCGAGGACATGGCTTGGGTCTGATACATACCTACGTAATTGAGATACATGAAATACGTCATGCACCTCTCGTAACGAAGGTGGGAGTGATAAACGATAAGCAACATCGCCTATCCTCTCAAGAATAACAAATGGGCCCACGTACTGCGGACTCAACTTCCCGCGAACGCCAAACCTAATGACCCCACGGGTAGGTGAGATCCTCAAGAACACGTGGTCCCCAACAGAAAACTCTAGCGGCCTACGATGCTGGTCTGCCCAATGACGATGCCGATCCTGTGCAACTCGAAGTCGCTCTCTAATTCCTTTGACTAATTCAACTGTCTGAACAATCATTTCTGGGCCTAACATCTTTCTCTCCCCGATATCATCCCATGCTAGCGGTGATCTACACTTCTTACCATATAGTGCTTCGAATGGCGCCATCTGGATACTGGCTTGATAACTATTGTTGTATGAGAACTCGACCAAGTGAAGGTGACTCTCCCAAGACCCTCCAAAATCTAGAGTACAAGCTCGCAACATGTCTTCTAAAGTCTGAATCGTTCTTTCTGATTGCCCATCCGTCTGCGGATGGTAAGCCGTGCTAAACCTTAACTTGGTACCCAGACTATGATGTAAGCTCTTTCAAAAATACGATGTAAAGCGGGTATCTCGATCCGACACAATACTGACAGGGACTCCATGCTGCCTGACTATCTGTTGCATATATAACTCTGCCAACTTTTCTGTAGATTGCCCTACTCTGAAAGGAAGAAAATGTGCTATCTTTGTAAGCCGATCCGCTATCACCCAAATAGCATCTTTACCACTTGGTGATCTCGGTAAACCGGTCACAAAGTCCATTGTAATATGTTCCCATTTCTATTCCGGAATAGGAAGCGGTTGCAATAATCCAGCTGGCCTCTGTTGTTCTGCCTTTACTTGCTGACATATCAAGCAACGGAAAACAAACCTAGCTATCTCCCTCTTCATCCCGTTCCACCAGAAGTGCTGCTTGATATCTTGGTACATCTTGGTCCCTCCAGGGTGAATAGAATATTGAGAACTGTGAGCTTCTGCCATAACCTCCTGTCTGATATCTCCACTAGGAACACATAGGCGTGACCCAAACCTAAGTGTACCATCTTCATGGATTTGCATCTCCTTTCTGAGTCCTGACTCACATTCTGTCCTAAGCTTCTGAATCCTTGGGTCCTGTGCCTGAGCTGCCTTGATCCTGTCTACCAAGTCGGATTGAACTTGTAGACTAGCCAGAATTCCTACATCACTAGAAAGTACAACCTCGATGCCCATTTCCTGAAGGTCTTCTAAGATATGCTTCTGCGTTGTCAACATAAATGCGCCGCCTCTTCTGCTGAGAGCGTCTGCTACCACATTAGCCTTGTCTGGATGATACTGAAGCTCCACGTCATAATCCTTGATCAACTCCAACCATCTTCTCTGCCTTATGTTCAGTTCCTTCTGGGTAAAGATGTACTTCAGACTTTTGTGATCTGTGTATATCTCCACTCGGTCACCATATAAGTAATGCCTCCATAGCTTCAGAGCAAACACTACTGCCGCCAATTCCAGATCATGAGTTGGATAATTCTTCTCGTGGTCCCGAAGCTGCCTAGATGCATATGCTATCACCTTCCCATGCTGCATGAGGATACATCCAAGTCCTTTACCTGACACATCACAATATACGGTAAAACCTCCAGGTCCCACTGGCAATGTAAGAATAGGCACTGATATCAACTTCTGCTTCAGATTTTCAAATGAGGCCTGACATTCTACAGACCAAACGAATGGTACATTCTTCCGTGTCAAGCGGGTCATGGGTGCTGAAAGCCTTGCAAAGTCTGACACAAACCTTCTGTAATATCCCGCCAATCCCAAGAAACTCCGTACATCAGCTACGGTCTTGGGTACTGTCCAACTCTTTACTGCTTCTACCTTCTTGGGATCCACTGCTACTCCAGTTCCTGATACAATATGACACAAAAATGAAATGTGGTCCATCCAGAACTCACACTTGCTGAGCTTGGCGTACAACTGGTTCTCTTTCAGAACCTGCAACACTTTCCGGAGGTGGTCTTCATGCTCCTCTTCACTAGCAGAGTACACAAGAATGTCGTCGAGAAATACTACGATAAACTGATCTAAATACGGCATAAAGATGCGATTCATCAAATCCATGAAGATAGCTGGAGCATTGGTCAAACCAAACGGCATTACTAAAAACTCATAATGCCCATACTTCAACCTGAATGCTGTCTTGGGAATGTCTTCCTTCCGAACCCTCACCTGATGATACCCTGAACGAAGATCTATCTTGGAGAAAACTCTAGCCTTGCTCAACTGATCAAATAAGTCGTCAAACCTGGGTAATGGGTACTTGTTCTTTACTGTTGCCGTATTTAGCTTCCTGTAGTCAATACATAATCTGGATGATCCATCTTTCTTCCCTACAAGTACCACTGGTGCTGCCCATGGTGACACGCTAGTTTGGATAAACTTCTTCTCCTTCAATTCCTCTATGTGCTGATACACCTTGGCCTGCTCTGAATCCGCCATTCTGTAAACCCGATCTGATATTGGTTTAGTTCTTGGTGCCAATTCTATACTGAACTCAATATCTCTAACTGGTGGTAGACCTAGAAGTTCTTCGGGAAATACGTCTAGAAATTCTTCAACTACCTTCGGAATCTGAACTTCTTCCATTGTTGTTACTACTCCCTGTTCTTGCTGAGTTGCCTCTGACCTGACCAAGGTGAACCTCTCCATGCCTGGAATATCAAAAGATACACTTCCACTACGACAATCTATTGTCGCATGACTGTCTTTCAGCCAGTCCATGCCTAAGATAACGTCGAAATTTCCAACAGGAAATTCTATCAACCGGGCGGGTAAGGGATGCCCGCACACCACGACACTACATGCTAAACTAACTCTACTAACTCCCACGAGCCCATTACCAGTGAGTATATTCAACCTCCCTGGCAATGCCTCGAACTCCACTCCTAGTCGTGTCGTAAATTGTGTAGATATAAATGAATGGGATGCTCCCGAATCAAACAATGCTACTGCGGGATATGAGGCGACGAAAATGTTATCTGCCACAACATCTCCTGATGCCAATGCCTCTTCCAAGGACAGTGTGAATGCCTGCCCTCGACCTCCTTGCTGATTCCCATGTCGTGGCCTAGCCTGGTGCTGCTGCTGGCCCCTGCCTTGATGATGCTGCGGTGGTCTATGCTGGTGTTGCTGCATCGGCGGCCCCTGCTGCCGAAACATCTGAGCCTGTGATACTAACGGACGCTGCGCCAACGGCCTCACTGCCAATGCTGGTCCTCGATACTGTCCTGCCCCTGGTGCTGGCAGAGCAGGAAACTGCTGCCATGGTCCTCCTGCCCTCGAATTCATGGGACATGTGGTAACCCGATGATCTGGATTTCCACATATCAGACACAGTCCGTTCAATGTCCGACACACATCTCTAGTGTGCCCCATCTTCCCACAACAAGTGCAGCCCGCCGGGGTTGCTGGTTCTTCCTCTGTTGTTGTTGCTGCTGCCTGGGTGGTGCTGGCCCTCGTATCGCCATATCGTGGATACGAATGCCAGTGGATGGTGCTGTTGTTCGGGGCGCTGCTCCCCCTCCTCCTTCAATCTGACTGTGGGATCTCTTCTGACCCCCAGTCCTTACTACAAGCCTCTGAATGGTGATCTCATGCCTTCGAGTCGCCGTCAATACTTCATCAAAAGTTTGGTAATTGTGCCCCTCTATCAATTGCAAGAGCTCAAGATGAAACCCTTGCTGGAACCTCATCGCCCTCTGGCGTTCCGTTGCTACCATCTCTGGGGCAAACCTACTCAATCTGCAGAACTCCGCTGCATAAGCATCTACAGTCTTGCCAGCCTGTCTGAGGTTGATAAACTTCTGTTGTAGCTCAAACTGTGCCACAACTCCATAATACTTCGTCTTGAATCTTGCTGTAAAATTGTCCCATGCAACAGGACGTCTGATGCCTACTTCCTCTGCTTCCCACCAATCACGTGCGAGATCCTGAAGTAACAACTTCACCAGATCCACACGCTCTTCGGCCGGCACCTTAGCGGCTGTCAGGATAGCCTCGATATCCTTAAGCCATGCATCTGCTGAGATGGCATCCTCCGTGCCCTCGAAACGGCGGAGGTTGTACTTGCAAAACCTGGCTGATGCTCCTAAATCAGTCCTCACTCCTCTTTCCAATGCCGTCTGTAATCCTTGGTTGAGTAGTACATTCTGCTCTTGCAACTGAGCCTGCATGCGCTGCTGAACTAACATCTGGTGTTGCTGAGTGGCCATCATCCCTCTCATAATCTCTAGAAGGGCTGGTGTGTCCACTTGGGTAGGTGGAACTGTTGGTGGGGGTGGAACATCCGGATACTGCGGTCCAACCGCTGGTTCTACTATCACTTCTTCCTGGATAGTCTCTTGAGTTTGTACCGGCTCTTGTTGCTGACCAACATGGTCAGGTTGTCCATGCTGCTGTCCATGTTGTTGCTGTCCAGCTCTAACAGGTGCGGACGAGGTGCCCCTAAGAAAAGGGACAAGAGAACAATCAAACGATCGGACATGAAGGATCAATGAAGTCAAAGGATACTGGAATGTCAAGCAAGGGTTGAGAACAACGAATCATGAGATCAAGGGGGAACATATATGATTGAGACATCCTATAAATCAAAACACCCCACAAGTCTGAAACCAGACCTGCATGGGCCACCACTAAAACCTTGTCACGCCCCAGAACCAGAATACTGGAGAGCGGGGGAATGACTCAGCCAGCTACGTATTACGGGTAGATGAATACCGTATAATACGATCAATGCTGTCTAACCAGACGAGGGGGTGCATACTACATAAAAGTCCTACTATGGTCACTTCATATCTATTGTCTCAATCATTTAAACAAGGAACAGAAATAGAGAACATGTAAGATAAAGCAGCAAGGCGTCCCAAATGCTTTGTCAAAATGTTCTTGATATCTGGCTTTACAAAATATAGCCAGATTGATGTAGCAAAAGTATACACAATTGTTATCAGCTGCAGCCTGACTTAGTTACAATTATGCAAAAGTAAGTACAAGACGATCCGACTAACATGTCGGTGCCAAACGGCAAGGTATAAAGTATTTAACAAAACGAGCGGCGAAGTAAGAAAACCCACTCGAGTCCTCCTGCGATCATCCTTCTAGTGTTGACCATCTTGGAGGTAGAAGTAAGCTGGATCCTCGGGAACCGGCTCTAAATCTGGCCATGCAAAACCAGAGAGGTTAGACCTCTAATAGCAAGTACCTCAAGGAAGGACGATATGAAGGATTAAACCAGTAAGTAAGAGAATATAATAATAGATCTCTGCTTGCTACTAGGACTCACATCACATCAAGACACTTCGGACCAACCTCCTAACCAAACAAGGACAGAAGTTGGCCCGTCATGTCCTGACATTCTGATTATCCCAGTTAGGTAATAGAGTAGGTACAGTACACAAACAAATCATCTTAAATGGCCAATCAACTACTACGGCTTGCTATTGTGAGTACCAAGTTATGCTGGAATAATGCAATTAGGGATTCCTCAGTTCTTACTATGTGCAAGCAAGGCTAATCTATCCAGTCAATCAATTGGCCCATGCATGAATTAGACGAGTCCTAGCAGGACGCTCGTCAATATACAATATACAATAATAATAAAAGCAGATACTGTTTCCTGTCCGTGTGGCAGATCTACAGTATCTGTGGGAACCAGCCGGCCCGTCGGGTACTACTCGTTCCAAGGGGGCTGCCATGTAAGAATTCGGGAATCCATTCTCTCCATGCGATCATTATTTTATTTAACTTAATAGTCCCTACGTTGAGTAAAATCCCATGCCGTGGATCATGGTCATTCAAATGAGTACTTTCGTACGGGGTACGATATGCACAACTCTACAACGATACCAGTGCGGTTAGGTTGCAGGTCTTACATAGCGTAATGCAACAATCAAATCTAACCACGGTAATCATGCCTTGACCATAAAGTACACATACTTCTTTTGTAGAAAAATAACTAAATAATTAAATAAATAATTTGAAGCCTGCATGTGCCTGTATGCCAATATTCGAGATTAGCCAGTCGATTACACTAGTTCATTATATGAACGTGTCTCATTCGTTCAATTCAATAAGACGACTAGTCAGTCTCTTTAGTTCCAACTAGGAATGCATGATCAATTTTAGTCAAGCTAACAATTATTATCAATGGTATCAAGGCATGAAAGTCAACTAGTATTCAGTGGGGTCGAGTCTACACCCTCAGGGTTTAATTCCAGTCAATCCGGGTATCTATAACTCAATTCATGACACATGGTACATCCCACGTCACAATCTATAATTAACAGAATTACTAGCATATCATGATTATATCAAGTTTATGCAAAAAGGCGTAAGGATATAAAATGGACGTAAAATATCTAATAAAATATCAATATTCAGGGCTATAGAATAGTCATGCGGCTAAGTCTAATGCGGCCAGGATGAATCTTATGCAGCAAGGAAAAGAGTCGGGTTCATGCGGCTCAGGGGGTAGAGGCGCATGCTGCTGAAGAGGCAGGAACCTATGCGGCTGGCGAGTGGGACTAGCTTTCATGCGGCAAGCAGAAAGGGTGTTCCATGCGGCTAGGTTGAATTGGGCTCATGCGGCCGAAAAAGGTAAGACACATGCGGTCAGCGGGAAGGATACTCATGTGGCTGGCGGGAATGAGTCCATGCGGCTCAACCAAGTCGAATCCCATGCGGCCGGGTCAAAGAGATTGCTTATGCGGCTGGCGGGGGGGGGAGTCCATGCGGCTATAAAGTTCAGGACCTCATGCGGCCAGCGAGTGAGTCTGGTTCATGCGGCTGGATTTGGAGAGAAATTCATGCGGTCAGGAAAAGACGGAGGCGCATATGCGGTTAAGTGGGGAAAGTCCATGCGGCTAGAAGAACTCCCTATGCGGCTGGGCTCAAATGAGTCTCATGCGACCGGGTAGAAACTTTCCATGCGGCTGAGAAGGAAACAACCCATGCGGCTGGGAATCACTTGCCGCATGAATTATTCATGCGGTCAAGTCAAGTACTGTTCTTCTTCTCCAAGTTTCAGAGAAGAAGAACACCATAAACCCAAGCTTCAAAGTTCCATAAAACCTTCATCCAGAGTCCAAATTCGAACTTTTTTAGGTCAAAATTGGGTAGAACGAAATTCTCTACAACATGGAACCATCAAAACTTGAAGATATCAAAGTTTACTAGATCAAAATCTAAGAAATCCGAAAAATGTAACAAACTTAGATCTACAACAAATTAGCCATGAAAATTGAAAATGCTAAGTACTAAAAAGACTTAGAATCAACTAAGGAGGATGATGGAACAATAATAATGGGGATCCATCAAGAAGCAAGTTGGCACTTGCCTACGGTTTGGTAGGTGGAGAGAGTAATGAAGAAGAAGAAGAGGAGTAATGGTGAAGAAGTAAAGTAAATGAGGAGAGAGAAGGGAGAGGGTGACTTAAATATGGAAGGGGTGGTAGGTGGGAGTTGGGTCGGGTCCAATAGGTCCAATGGGTCGGGTTGCACGGGTCCAACAAGGCTAACCCGAAAGTAAGACTAAAGCAGGAAATAAAATACAGGAAATAAAGTACGGAAACAAAATTGCAGAAATAAATTATCATAAAAATTAAAGAGCAGCTAATTAATTAACATGAAAATTTAAAGAGCAGGTAATAGAATTGCAGAAAAATAAAGTACGGAAAATAAAATGCAGATAATTAATTAACATGAAGTTATAAAAATTTAAATACAGGATACTACATGATAAATGCTAAATAAATACATTCAGGCAATATACGTATTAAAATACGCATTCTGGGAACGGAGAGTGACACCTATCTTGCTTGAACCTGTCATGTTCGTAGTTATCGACCTTTATTCCTTATATTGATGGATATGATCCTATAGTTGGTCATGTCAATCGTTTTATCAGATAAGACGTTGTATTGTCTCTACTATTTGGTTACTTGTTATTTATCTTGGGTTCTGTACTCTCTACTGATGTATCATCTTATTTGATTTTTTGGTTATCCCTTTCGTACGTTGACTTTATGTTGACTTAATATCATTATTGTCCTCTTCGATCGTTGGCTTGATTGTTGTGGAAGGAAGATTTTATCAGGACTCTGAGATTGGATATTTTGACATTTATTGAGTATCCAGTGGATATTCTTGTATCAATTTATCTCCTTTGATTCTGGATAGTATCGCCTTCCTGGCTACCTGTTCTAAATATTGTTTTGGTTATAGATATATTTTGAGCGTAAATATATTTTTGTATACAATGATTATATCTAGATTATAGATTTTTGTACGATCTAGAAATATATTGTTACCTTGTTAGATGTTTTGTGATTTAATTGACTTGGACATTTGGGTTCTGGATTTGATTCATTTTGGGTATTTGTCAAGAGTGATTGGGTGACCCTAGTATACCTTGATTGCGTGGTAGCGAAAGTTGCAGTCGCTCGATTATAGTGCCATGGTGAATCTTTTTCAGCCATTCTGGATGGCATGACAAAAAATAACCATGACACACATTGTGATCGGATATAAGGAAACTAATGTTGTCGATTTGAGATAAATATCCTGTATTTTATGAATTTTTTTGCATTTTTATGCACTTGGGATTTTAGGTTTTTCGATATTATTTTCGATATTTTGCATTTATTTTGATTCATGAAGTTATTTCGTGCATGTGAGATTTTGATTTTTCAATATTCTTTCAGTGTTTTGGATTTACTTTAATAGTTGATTTGTGTAGCTAGACATTGTTCTCTCTGATGTTTTCATATAGAAATTTTGTTTATTTCTAGTTGTATTACTTGATTTCTGTAATATGAGTAGAGTTTTTGTAGTGCCCCAAAATTTGTGATACGTATTTTATACGTGATCGTATTACTGACCAGTATTTTTTATTTTCTTGACCAGTTAAGTTGTGGTATATTTCATACTTAGCATTGTAGTTTAATTGTCATTTATCATTCCTGAATTAATTCTGATTAATGGAGCTTGGTTTTATTTGGATAGGAGAAGGAATTGGTTTGGTTTATTATGCATTGGACCATCTTAGCTAACCTCCATCCTCAATACAACTTATCCTCCCCCATTAAAATCCCCACCTAACACTCTCTCTCCTCATTATTTTCCTCCATTAATTCTTCTTCTTCTTCCTCCACACAACTCTCCAACCCATTAGGCAAGTGCACCTTGCCACCACATGAGAACCACTTTTTATTTGTCCATTAGCTAGATTAGGCCATGGAGATCAACATTAGAACTTGACATTTTGTGATTTGGAGTTTCCATTGTTCTAGATCTAGGTTTTAACTATTTTCGAATTTATATAGTTTTGATCTATTTTGGTTGGATTTTTGTGGGTTTTGATGCTTCTATGTGAAAGAGAATTCAATATTACTCAAGTTAGACCTTTGAAAATCTAGATTTGGCTTTGATTTGACCAAGATATAAAAATTTGAATTTTTGGTGTTCTTGGTGTTCTTCTCGGCCTGGAGTAGCAGCCTGCAGCCTGCGCTCTTTAGCGCAGTGCTGGATTGCGCATCGCCCTCGGCCAACGCTCTTTAGCGCAGCGCCGACCGTGCAGCTTGCCCCTTGGCGAACTGCGCTCAACCCGACTGCGCATGGATTCATGCGTAGTCTGCCCATGTACAGCCTGCTCATGCGCAATCTGCTCCTGCGCAGTCCATACCCTGCGCAGTCTGCTCATGCGTAATCTGCTCCTGCGCAGTCCATACTCTGCGCAGTCTGCTCATGCGCAATCTGCTCCTGCGCAGTCCATACTCTGTGCAGTCTACCCTTGCGTAATCCTCCATTGGCAATCCAATCAGTGCGCAAGGCAGCCCCTGTACCCTTGGTCCATGCGCAATGACCCATTGTGCAGTACATCCCCTGTGCCCCTTTAACCCTGTGCCCTTTGACCCCATGCGCAGTCTACCCTTGCGCAAGGTAACCCTTGCGCAAGACAACTCTTGCGCAGCTCTTCCATGCGCAGTGCATACCCTGCGCAGCCCAACCCCTGACCCTCTTGCACAACCCACTTGTCTATGATGAATTTGTTTGTTTCTTGAGCTTGGCTCTTCTATAGCCCTGTATATTGATATTTTATTAGATATTTTACGCCCATTTTATATCCTTACGCCTTTTGTCATGAACTTGATTTTACTTAATATGTTAGAATGACTATTGTACATGGCACGGTATGACAAGGAACTAGCATAACACGACGGTGACCCATAATGGTGCACTCCTGACATGACCAACCTGACTTGATAAGTGGCCCGTCGTGGCGCACTCCTGACAAGTACCCTGACATGAATTATCTTGATAACTTGATAGTGTCCCGTGGCGGTGCACTTCTGACTTGACATGACTTGATAACTTAGCTTGACCTGTCTTGACACCGTGGGTGTTCCTGCTTGCTTGTGCAATACACTCGTATAGTCTTGCATCATGTCTAGGACGTGACTCCCTGGTTCCCACGGTCAGGGATTCATACTGAATCTGGCTAGGTTAATGACTAGATTGATCAATTAGTTCATGGAGAATTTCCCAGTTATCTGTTGCCCCTTTGGTCCTGGCCTTATATATATACATGGGATTTGTTGCTATCCGTCGAGATGAGCGCACTTCCAGCCCGCCGTCGAGCGTGGTACCTTAGGACACATGTATCTTACTACAGTGTGTCTGCTATATCATGCTATCTTTTCCTTTTCTTGCTGGGAGCATTCAGGTAGTAACAAACAGGTAATCGGACTTGGAATTCTCATTGCATCTTGTTAGTAATCAGGTCTGTGATAACCCTAGTTAGTTAAAGTAGTAAGCCGTAGTACTTGCTTGGCCGTGATTGATTGGATGGAGTCTAGTCCCTCTTGTCCTGTCCTGATCCTGTGCAAGGTCATGACATGACATGATTACTCGTGCTTTACCTTAATCTTGTTTAATTGCAAGTCTTGAATTCGCGTATTTTATCTTGCCGATAAATGGTGGGAGAAACCAAGTTCCGTTCAGACGAAGGGTTACAACCCCGGTCCTTGTTTGGTTTACGGGTTGTAACCTGGCTATCTGAATAGTCCCATGGTCATCTCATCGTATATCATCCTGTCATGCCTTTCCATATGTTCTGTCTTTTATCGATTCTGTACAAGATTTGTCTTTTATATCTAACTATCATGCCTTTTTTTTAAATTACTGTCTCTTGTTATGTAATTATATTATTGTGCTGATTGTTGGCTTTTGTTCTTATTTCGTGGCCTCCTTTGTGGCACTTGCTCTTTCTGGGGTCTGACCCAGCTGGTTTTGTATGACCAGATACCGGAGCAGCAGCAAAGGATCTACCTGCTTTCCAGCCCGATGGTGAACACTAAACGGAACCCGGGCAACGAATGGTTTTCTCTTTTTGTTTCTCCCACTGTATTGTTAACTGATATTCTTTTGAGGCGTTTAGCCGACGAGCACTTGTTAGCTCGATGCACTTTACTTTCTGTCTGCCTACGGGCTGTAATCATGATTGGCAACTCGAGGTTGATCATGTATGACTTAACTCTTGCTAGTCCTTACATTTTGTACGACTAGCTTCATGATCATCTGGATATATAATGTTTGGAACGCCTTACAATTGTATATTTGGTGGTCTGATATCTTGTTACTATCATTACTTGTTGTGATTGAGACAATAGCTTGATTTGACCCTAAGAGACTGATGGTTTGTAGCGTACCCTCACATAGCTAGACAGCCGTGACCGTATAGCGGGATGGTTGCCGTTCCGTTATACGTAGCTGGCTGTGCACGTCCCCGTTCTTCAGTATTCTGGTTCTGGGGCGTGACAGTTTTCATGATATATATAAACACTAGTTTTGAAAACCCTATTTTAAATAATTTTAAAATTTCGATAATAAATTTTTTGTAAGGTGGGTAGGATGTCACCTCCCTATTTTGAAAACAAGTATATGCTGTATTTCAAAAATTCGGATGATTTTTAAATTTTATATTTCTTTAAATATTATTATAATTTTGTATATTGACATGAGCCCTGATTTTTCATTTTGTTCCTATTATTATTATTATTATAGTTACAATTGTGATTTTTTATTAATATTATTAACTGTTGCTATATCACCCCCCTCTATAAATATCCTAACTAAACCCTAACCCTAACCCACACTCCTCCAACCCATTTCCTCTGTCCCCTTTCTGGAGAGCAGTCGCTCACCCCTTCCCTACTCCCGAGCTCTCCCCATCACACTCACTCATCCCTCTCAATTCTCCCGATCCACTCTCCCCCATCCTGCCACCATCTCCACTCGCTGCCTCTCTCCTCCGCTCGTCCCGACGCCTCTAACCACTGCCGTAGTTGTATTCCAGCCCACCGTCTCCACCACTACCTCCAGCCACCAACACCCTTGCCGTTAGCTAGGACCGCCATGGCCACCCCTATTTTTGTCTCTCTGTCTCTCCCTCGCCCGCTCCCTAACTCCAGCGGTCAGCCACCCTCGTTGCCGTTTTTGCCATCTCCTTTGCCACCGTCCCGCCTCAACCCACTCCCCGACGACGGCTCCCTCTCTCCCACTTTCTTTTTTGGCCACCCAGAGCAGCATTGCCGCTACTGTCGTTCGTTCTCTGTCACCGAAAGCTGACCCGACCTTGTCGAGCTTTCCCCGACGACTCCTCTGCTCCGACCTGGCCGCACCGCCACTGCTGTCCTCCTCCGTCTGGAAGGCTTCTCCGAGCACCTGCCTCTCTCTTCCTCGATTTGTGTACCTTAGGATGTATACTATCTCGAGTAGCATGCTACTTCATGTTGTATGCTGCCTCAAGTAGCACACCCTCGGTTGGTACGCTCCCTTGTCCCATATGACTCTTGGGATGCATGCGCCTCGTTGTTTGTGTCACTTTTATTTTTTATCCCATCCTGGTGTACGTATAGCCTTGAGCAATGGATCGCCTCGAGCTTCGTGCTTCCTCAGGCACCATGCTATCTCGATTTGTGTATTGTCTCGATTTTCGTATCTCGGTGTTGTTGCTAGCCTCGTGATTCGTGTCGTACAGATCTGTGTATATATACAAATTTTTGTGTTGTATTGATTTTCGTGCTACCTTGAACCCCGTGCCGTATTGATTTATGTGTGTGCCCCGATTGGTGTGTCGTATTGAATTACAAGTCATGTTCTTTCTTGTGTCGTCTTGATTTGCGTGCCTACCTCAATTTATGTGTTGCTTTGATTCGTGCATCATCCTAATATTTATGATCCTTCGATCTACGTACATGTTTTGATTTATATGCATGTTTTGTTCTCGTTCGCCTCGATATTCGATTTATTTTGATTCTCGTATGCATCTCGATATACATGTGCATCTCAGTTTATGTATCCGTATCGATCCGTGTGCCTCGGTTTCCTGCCAAATTTCTACACTAGCGGACCCATATGGTATAGCCTTCTGCCATCCTTGTGCTTTCTGTTATTATTTTATTGTTTAATTCTAATGATTATTTATTGTGTGTTCTAAGGATCCTCGATGGATATGCTACCCTTGGATCCCGATAGATGAAGACATGCTTAACTAGTCGAACCCTCAAGGCAAGTACCCTTTGCTCATCGACAGTTCTTGCCCTCCTGCTAGATTTTTCATGCATTTAATTAATCCTATAAATTATAAATGTAAATGTATAACTGTGAGTAGGGTAGCATAGTTATAGAACTACCATGATTAGGTCTTATGGTAGATATTAGTTCGATATCGGGTCAAGACGTATCGGATAACTAGGAAGGGTCATCCACACCTCCGAGGACACGAGCATGACTCATAAGTATAGACTGTCCCTATATGTCCCGTGTCGGACTTGCGGTCGGGTAACGGCTTTGGCTAACTATTTTTATGACTATGGTTGTGGATTGGGTTTGATTGTGGGTCTGCCATGTGCCCTGCATGGTTATTCTTCTTGCATGTGTTGGCTTCGTACCCAGCACGCATCACAGTGCTGCCGGAGGACAAGACTTAGTTTTCTCAGTTACGGTTTTGTTTCCAGTACGCATCGTAGCACTGCTGGAGGCTGATACTTAGTGTTATCATTTTACAATTCTGTAACGGGTTGTATGGTGTGTGTCACTCCCCGTTCCCAGAATGCGTATTTTATACATGTATTACTCAAATGTATTTATTTAATATTTATCATGTATTATCCTGTATTTAAATTCCTTTAAATTCATGTTAATTAATTATCTGCATTTTACTTTCTGCTTTTATTTCTCTGCTTTAGCTAGACTTTGGGTTCGGCTTGGTTTGGTTTAGTTAGTTGGTTCATCATGAACCAAACCTAGCACCCCCACCTACCACCACCTTTTCATTTAAAGCCAACCCCCCTTCTCTCTCTTCATTATTTTTCCTTCACCATCACTCTTCTTCTTCTTCCTCATCACTCCCTCCACCTACCAAACCGTAGGCAAGTACAACTTGCTTCCCATGAGAACCCATGTTTTTATAGTTCATTTATCTTCCTCTCATGATCCTAAGAGAGTTTAGAACTTGGCATTTTTTATTTCGAAGCCTTAATTTTTGTAGATCTAGAAATGAGTTATTTTCGGATTTTGGTGGTTTTGATCTATCAAACTTCTTTGTTTACAAGTTTTGATGGTCTCATATTGCAGAAGATTTTATTCTACCCAAATTTGACCTTTAGAAAGTTGGATTTGGACTTGTTTTGACCAAGTTATTGACTTTGGAAGCCTTGGGTGCAAACCATGGAGTTCTTGCTGTTTTGGAGAAGACAGTGAGCAGTGTGCGCTAGCTTTTTAGCTTGCACCACTGAGTTGCGCGCGCTCTTTAGCGTAGCGCAGTTTGATTCATACGCTGGCTTGGATAGTAAGGAGTCGTATGGAGTTCATACGCTGACTTTTGGAAGCGTATGACTTGCGTACGCTGGCTTAGATAGTAAGGAGTCGTATGAAGTTCATACGCTGCCTTTTGGAAGCGTATGACTTGCGTACGCTGGCTTGGATAGTAATGAGTCGTATGGAGTTCATACGCTGCCTTTTTGGAAGCGTATGACTTGCGTACGCTGGCTTGGATAGTAAGGAGTCGTATGGAGTTCATACGCTGCCTTTTGGAAGCGTATGACTTGCGTACGCTGGCTTGGATAGTAAGGAGTCGTATGGAGTTCATACGCTGCCTTTTTGGAAGCGTATGACTTGCGTACGCTGGCTTGGATAGTAAGGAGTCGTATGGAGTTCATACGCTGCCTTTTGGAAGCGTATGACTTGCGTACGCTGGCTTGGATAGTAAGGAGTCGTATGGAGTTCATACGCTGCATTTTGGAAGCGTATGACTTGCGTACGCTGGCTTGGATAGTAAGGACTCGTATGGAGTTCATACGCTGCCTTTTGGAAGCGTATGACTTGCGTACGCTGGCTTGGATATTAAGGAGTCATACCTGACTTGAGCGTAGCCTGACTTGGGCATAGACCAACCTTGGCGTAATCTAACCTTGGTGTTTCTATTTGCTCTATAATAGTTGACTTTCATGCCTTGGTACGAATTAACATTGATGGGTAATTTTACTAATAATTGATCATGTGTTCCTAGTTGGAACTGAGAGACTGGTTAGTCGTCTTATTGAATTAAATGAATGAGACACGTTCATATTAACTATGAACTATTGTAATCGACTGGCTAATCCCGAACCCGGCATACAGACACATGCATGCTTCAATCTAATTAATTAATTATTTATTTATTTTTCTACAAAAGCAGCATGTGTACTTTATGGTTAAGGCATGATTATTTCGTGGTTAGATTTGATTGTTACATTACGCTATGTAAGACCTACAACCTAGCCGCACGGGTATCGTTGTAGAGTTGCGCATATCGTACCCCGTACGAACGTACTCATTTGAATAACCATGATCTACGACATGGGATTTCACTCAACATAGAGATTATTAAGTTAAATAAAATAATAATTGCATGGAGAGAATAGATTCCCGAGTTCTTATATGGCAGCTCTCTTGGGACTATTAAGTGCCCGACAGGTCGGCTGGTCCCCACAGATACTGCAAACCTGCCACACGGGCACGGAGCGGTATCTGGTTATATTATTTATTGTATATTATATATTAATGACGGGCGTCCTGCTGGAACTCGTCTAATTCATGATTGGCGCAATTGATTGACTGGGTAAACTAGCCTTGCTTGCACATAGTGAGAACTGAGGAATCTTTTATTGCATAATTCTAGGATAACTTGGAACACACAGTAGCAAGCCGTAGTAGTTGAATGGTCGTTTAAATTGATTTGTTTGTGTACTGTACCTATTCTGTTGCCTAACTAAGATGATCAGAATGTCAGGACATGACGGGCCAACTTCTGTCCTTGTTTGGTTGGGAGGTTGGTTCGAAGTGTCGTGATGTTATGAGAATCCTAGTGGCAAGCAGAGATCTATTTATCATATTTCTCATTACTGGTTTTAGTTCTCATGTCGTGCTCCCTTGTGGTACTTGCTATTAGAGGTCTAACCTGTCTGGTTTTGCATGGCCAGATTTAGAGCCGGTTTCCGAGGACTCAGCTTACTTCTACCTCCAAGATGGTCAACACTAGAGGGATGATCGCATGAGGACTCGAGTGGCTTTCTTACTTCCCCGTTCGTTTTGTTATCTACTTTATACCTTGCCGTTTGGCACCGACATGTTAGTCGGATCGTCTTGTACTTACTTTTACATAATTATAACTAAGTCAGGCTGCAGCTGATAACGATTGTGTATGCCTTGCCATATCATCTGGCTATGTTTTGTAAAGCCAGATATCAAAGAACATTTTGACTAAGCGTTTGGGATGCCTTACTGCTTTATCCTATATGTTCTCTATTTTTGTTTCTTGTTTGAATAATTGAGACAATAGATGTGAAGTGACCATAGTGAGACTTTCATGTAGTATGCACCCCCCTCGTCTTGTAGACAGCATTGATCGTATTATACGGTATTCATCTACCCGTAATATGTAGCTGGCTGAGTCATTCCCCTGCTCTCCAGTATTCTGGTTCTGGGGTGTTTTGATTTGTAGGATGTCTCAATCACACACGTTCCCCTTTGATCTCATGATTCGTTGTTCTCAATTCTATCTTGACATTCCAGTATCCCTTGACTTCTTTGATCTTTTCTGTCCGGTCGTTTGATGGTTTTCTTGTCTCTTTTCTTAGGGGCACCTCGTCCGCATCTGTCAGGATTGGGCAACAACAACAAGGGCAGCATGGACAACCTGACCAGGTTGGTCAGCAACAAGGGTCAGAACCACTTCATGAGACTATTCAAGAAGAGGTGATAGTAGAACCAGCAGTTGGACCGCAGTATCCGAAGGTTCCAACACCGCCAATTGTTCCACCTACCCCTATGGAATTGGACACACCAGCCCTTCTGGAGATCATGAGAGGGATGATGGCTACTCAGCAACACCAGATGTTAGCCCAGCAGCGCATGCACGCTCAGTTACAAGAGCAGAATATACTACTCAACCAAGGGTTGCAGACAGCTTTGGAAAGAGGGGCAAGGCCGGATTTTGGAGCATCGACCAGATTTTGCAAGTTCAATCCCCGCCGTTTTGAAGGAACGAAGGATGTCATCTCAGCAGATGCATGGCTTATGGATATTGAGGCTATTTTGACAGCCGCTAAGGTGCCGGCAGAAGAACGTGTGGATCAGGTGAAGTTGTTACTTCAGGATCTCGTACGTGATTGGTGGGAATCAGAGGAGGTAGGCATCAGACGTCCTGTGGCTTGGGACGATTTTACAGCAAGATTCAAGACAAAGTACTATGGAGTTGTGGCACAGTTTGAGCTACAACAGAAGTTTATTAACCTCAAGCAGGCCGGCAAGACGGTAGATGCTTATGCAGCGGAGTTCTGCAGATTAAGTAGGTTTGCCCCAGAGATGGTAGCGACGGAGCGCCAGAGGGCTATGAGGTTTCAGCAAGGGTTTCATCTTGAGCTCTTGCAATTGATAGAGGGGCACAATTACCAAACTTTTGATGAGATATTGACGGCAACCCGAAGGCATGAGATCACCATTCAGAGGATCACAGTAAGGACTGGAGGTCAGAAGAGATCTCACAGTCAGATTGAAGGAGGAGGGGGAGTAGCGCCCCGAACAACAGCACCATCCCTTGGCATTCGTATTCACGATGTGGCAATGCGAGGGCCAGCACCACCACCCAGGCAGCAGCAGCAACAGAAGAAGAACCAGCAACCCCCAGCGGGCTGTACTTATTGTGGGAAGATGGAGCACACTAGAGATGTATGTCGGGCATTAAACGGACTGTGTTTGATATATGGAAATCCAGATTATCGGGTTACCACATGTTCCATGAATTCGAGGTCAGGAGGACCAGGGCAACAGTTTTCTGCTCTGCCAACACCAGGGGCAGGGCAGTATCGAGGACCAGCGGTAGCAGTGAGACCACTGGCCCAGCGTCCGTTAATGCCACAGGCTCAGATGTTTCGGCAGCAGGGACCGCCGATGCAGCAGCACCAACATAGACCACCCCAGCATCATCAAGGCAGGGGCCAGCAGCAGCACCAGACTAGGCCACCGCATGGAAACCAGCAAGGAGGTCGAGGGCAGACATTCACTCTGTCCTTGGAGGAGGCATTGGCATCAGGAGATGTTGTGGCAGGTAACATTCTCGTCGGCTCATATCCCGCAGTAGCATTGTTTGATTCAGGAGCATCACACTCATTTATATCTGCACAATTTGCGACACGGCTAGAAATAGAGTTCGAGGCATTGCCAGGGAGGTTGAATATACTCACTGGCAATGGGCTCGTAGGAGTTAGTAGAGTTATTCTAGCGTGTAGTGTTGTAGTTTGTGGGCAGTCCTTGCCCTCCCAGTTGATAGAATTTCCTGTTGGAAATTTCGACGTTATCTTAGGCATGGACTGGCTGAAAGACAGTCATGTGATAATAGATTATCGTAGTGGGAGTGTATCTTTTGATATTCCAGGCATGAAGAGATTCACCTTAGTCAGATCAGAGGCAACTCAGCAAGAGCAAAGAGTAACAACGGCAATGGAAGAAGTTCAGGTTTCGAAGGCAGTTGAAGAATTTTTAGACGTATTTCCCGAAGAACTTTCGGGTCTGCCACCGGTTAGAGATATTGTGTTCAGTATAGAACTGGCACCTGGGACTAAACCGATATAAGATCGGATTTACAGAATGGCGGATTCAGAGCAGGCTAAGGTATATCAGCACATAGAGGAACTGAAGAAGAAGAAGTTTATCCAAGCCAGCATATCGCCATGGACAGCACCAGTGGTACTTGTGGAGAAGAAGGATGGATCATCCAGATTGTGTATCGACTATAGGAAGCTTAACGCGGCAACAGAAAAGAATAAGTACCCACTACCTAGGATGGACGACTTGTTTGACCAGTTGAGCACAGCTAGAGTTTTCTCCAAGATAGATCTTCGTTCAGGGTACCATCAAGTGAGGGTTCGAAAGGAAAACATTCCCAAAACAGTATTCAGGTCAAAGTATGGACATTATGAATTCTTAGTAATGCCGTTTGGTTTGACCAATACTCCAGCTATATTCATGGATTTGATGAACCGTATCTTTATGCCGTATTTAGATCAGTTTGTCGTAGTATTTCTCGACGACATTCTTGTGTACTCTGCTAGTGAAGAGGAGCATGAAGACCACCTCAGGAAAGTGTTGCAGGTTCTGAGAGAGAACCAGTTGTATGCCAAGCTCAGCAAGTGTGAGTTCTGGGCGGATCACATTTCATTTTTGGGTCATATCGTATCAGGAGCTGGAGTAGCAGTGGACCCCAAGAAGGTAGAAGCAGTAGAGAGATGGCCAGTACCCAAGACCGTGCTGATGTACGGAGTTTCTTGGGATTGGCAGGATATTACAGAAGATTTGTGTCAGATTTTGCAAGACTTTCAGCACCCATGACCCGCTTGACACGGAAGGATGTGCCATTTGTCTGGTCGGCAGAATGCCAGTCATCGTTTGATAATTTGAAGCAGAAGTTGATATCAGCGCCTATTCTTACATTGCCAGTTGGACCCGGAGGTTTTACCGTATATTGTGATGCGTCAGGTAAAGGACTTGGATGTGTCCTTATGCAACATGGGAAGGTGATAGCGTATGCATCTAGGCAACGAGAAAAATTATCCAACTCATGATTTAGAGTTGGCGGCAGTAGTATTTGCTTTGAAGCTATGGAGGCATTACTTATATGGTGACCGAGTAGACATGTACACCGACCACAAAAGTCTGAAGTACATCTTTACTCAGAAGGAGCTGAACATGAGGCAGAGAAGATGGTTAGAGCTGATCAAGGATTATGACATGGAGCTTCAGAATCATCCAGGCAAGGCTAATATGGTAGCAGACGCTCTCAGCAGAAGAGGCGGCGCATTTATGTTGACAATGCAGAAGCACATCTTAGATGACCTTCAGGAGATGGGCATCGAAGTTATACTTCCTAATGATATAGGAATTATGACGAGTCTACAAGTTCAATCCGACTTGGTAGGCAGGATCAAGGTGGCCCAGGCACAGGACCCAAGGATTCAGAAGCTTAGGACAGAATGTGAGTCAGGGCTCAGAAAAGAGATACAAATCTACGAAGATAGTACCCTTAGGTTTGGATCACATCTATGTGTACCTAGTGGAGATATCAGACAGGAAGTTATGACAGAAGCTCACAGTTCTCAGTATTCTATACATTCTGGAAGGACCAAGATGTACCAAGATATCAAGCAGCACTTCTGGTAGAACAGGATGAAGAGGGAGATAGCTAGGTTTGTTTTCCGTTGCTTGATATGTCAGCAAGTAAAGGCAGAACAGCAGAGGCCATCTGGATTATTACAACCACTTCCTATCCCGGAATGGAAGTGGAAACACATCACAATGGACTTTGTGACCGGTTTACCGAGATCACCAAGTGGTAAAGATGCTATTTGGGTGATAGTAGATCGGCTTACAAAGGTAGCACATTTTCTTCCTTTCGGAGTAGGGCAATCTACAGAAAAGTTGGCAGAGTTGTATATGCAACAGATAGTCAGGCAGCATGGAGTCCCTATCAGTATTGTGTCAGACCGAGATACCCGCTTTATATCACATTTCTGGAAGAGCTTGCATCATAGTCTGGGTACCAAGTTAAGATTTAGCACGGCTTACCATCCGCAGACGGACGGGCAATCAGAAAGGACAATTCAGACTTTGGAAGATATGTTGCGAGCTTGCACTCTGGATTTTGAAGGATCTTGGAAAAGCTACCTGTACTTAGTTGAGTTCTCATACAACAACAGTTATCAAGCCAGTATCCAGATGGTGCCATTTGAGGTACTATATGGTAAGAAGTATAGATCGCCACTAGCATGGGATGATATCGGGGAAAGGAAGATGCTAGGCCCAGAAATGATTATCCAGACGGTTGAAGTGATTAAAGGAATTAGAGAGCGACTTCGTGTTGCACAGGATCGGCATCGTCATTGGACGGACCAGCATCGTAGGCCGCTAGAGTTTTCTGTTAGGGACCACGTGTTCTTGCGGATCTCACCTACCCGTGGGGTCATTAGATTTGGCATTCGCGGGAAGTTGAGTCCACGATACGTAGGCCCATTTGTTATTCTTAATAGGGTAGGAGATGTTGCTTATCGTTTGTCCCTTCCACCTTCGTTATGAGAGGTGCATGACGTGTTTCATGTATCTCAATTACGAAGGTATGTATCGGACCCCAGCCATATCCTCGATCATTCAGAACTAGTTATTGGTACCAACCTGTCTTACGAGGAGCAGCCTGTGTCCATCTTGGACCGAAAAGAGAAGATACTCGAGAACCGAACAATTAACCTTGTCCGGGTTGCTTGGGGTCATCACACTTTGGGAGAGTCAACGTGGGAACGTGAAGATGATATCCGATCACGGTATCCACACCTGTTTGACTCACAAGGTATATCTTTTTCTGTGTACCTTGATTGTCTTGATTCCTCATGCTTATCACCTTTTGGGTAGAATTGCTTGATATCGTAGATTGTTAAATATAGATATGTTACTTGTTATGGACATTATAAAATGGTTGCTTGATTGAATTGCTTGTACTTAGATTAGTTTAGCCCCGATGTTTCTATCCTGCTTAGATTTGAAATTCCGAGGACGGAATTTTTCTAAGAAGGGTAGAGATGTCACTCCCCGTTCCCAGAATGCGTATTTTATATATGTACTACTCAAATGTATTTATTTAATATTTATCATGTATTATCCTGTATTTAAATTCCTTTAAATTCATGTTAATTAATTATCTGCATTTTACTTTCTGCTTTTATTTTTCTGCTTTAGCTAGACTTTGGGTTTGGCTTGGTTTGGTTTAGTTAGTTGGTTCATCATGAACCAAACCTAATAGCCCCACCTACCACCACCTTTTCATTTAAAGCCAACCCCCCTTTCTCTCTCTTTATTATTTTTCCTTCACCATCACTCTTCTTCTTCTTTCTCATCACTCCCTCCACCTACCAAACCGTAGGCAAGTACAACTTGCTTCCCATGAGAACCCATGTTTTTATAGTTCATTTATCTTCCTCTCATGATCCTAAGAGAATTTAGAACTTGGCATTTTTCATTTCGAAGCCTTAATTTTTGTAGATCTAGAAATGAGTTATTTTCAGATTTTGGTGGTTTTGATCTATCAAACTTCTTTGTTTGCAAGTTTTGATGGTCTTATGTTGTAAAAGATTTTATTCTACCCAAATTCGACCTTTGGAAAGTTGGATTTGGACTTGTTTTGACCAAGTTATGGACTTTGGAAGCCTTGGGTGCAAACCATGGAGTTCTTGCTGTTTTGGAGAAGACAGTGAGCAGTGTGCGCTAGCTTTTTAGCTTGCACTGCAAGAGTTTCGCGCGCTCTTTAGCGTAGCGCAGTTTGATTCATACGCTGCCTTTTGGAAGCGTATGACTTGCGTACACTGGCTTGGATAGTAAGGAGTCGTATGGAGTTCATACGCTGCCTTTTGGAAGCGTATGACTTGCGTACGCTGGCTTGGATAGTAAGGAGTCGTATGGAGTTCATACGCAGCCTTTTGGAAGCGTATGACTTGCGTACGCTGGCTTGGATAGTAAGGAGTCGTATGGAGTTCATACGCTACCTTTTTGGAAGCGTATGACTTGCGTACGCTGGCTTGGATAGTAAGGAGTCGTATGGAGTTCATACGCTGCCTTTTGGAAGCGTATGACTTGCGTACGCTGGCTTGGATAGTAAGGAGTCGTATGGAGTTCATACGCTGCCTTTTTGGAAGCGTATGACTTGCGTACGCTGGCTTGGATAGTTAGGAGTCGTATGGAGTTCATACGCTGCCTTTTGGAAGCGTATGACTTGCGTACGCTGGCTTGGATAGTAAGGAGTCGTATGGAGTTCATACGCTGCCTTTTGGAAGCATATGACTTGCGTACGCTGGCTTGGATAGTAAGGAGTCGTATGGAGTTCATACGCTGCCTTTTGGAAGCGTATGACTTGCGTACGCTGGCTTGGATATTAAGGAGTCGTACCTGACTTGAGCGCAGCCTGACTTGGGCATAGACCAACCTTGGCGTAATCTAACCTTGGTGTTTCTATTTGCTCTATAATAGTTGACTTTCATGCTTTGGTACGAATTAACATTGATGGGTAATTTTACTAATAATTGATCATGTGTTCCTAGTTGGAACTGAGAGACTGGTTAGTCGTCTTATTGAATTGAATGAATGAGACACGTTCATATTAACTATGAACTATTGTAATCGACTGGCTAATCCCGAACCCCGGCATACAGACACATGCATGCTTCAATCTAATTAATTAATTATTTATTTATTTTTCTACAAAAGCAGCATGTGTACTTTATGGTCAAGGCACGATTATTTCGTGGTTAGATTTGATTGTTACATTACGCTATATAAGACCTACGACCTAGCCGTACGGGTATCGTTGTAGAGTTGCGCATATCGTACCCCGTACGAACGTACTCATTTGAATAACCATGATCCACGACATGGGATTTCACTCAACATAGAGATTATTAAGTTAAATAAAATAATAATTGTATGGAGAGAATGGATTCTCGAGTTCTTACATGGCAGCCCTCTTGGGACTATTAAGTGCCCGACAGGTCGGCTGGTCCCCACAGATACTGCAAACCTGCCACACGGGCACGGAGCGGCATCTGGTTATATTATTTATTGTATATTATATATTGATGACGGGCGTCCTGCTGGGACTCGTCTAATTCATGATTGGCACAATTGATTGACTGGGTAAACTAGCCTTGCTTGCATATAGTGAGAACTGAGGAATCTTTTATTGCATAATTCCAGGATAACTTGGAACACACAGTAGCAAGCCGTAGTAGTTGAATAGCCGTTTAAATTGATTTGTTTGTGTACTGTACCTACTCTGCTGCCTAACTAAGATGATCAGAATGTCAGGACATGACTGGCCAACTTCTGTCCTTGTTTGGTTGGGAGGTTGGTTCGAAGTGTCGTGATGTTATGAGAATCCTAGTGGCAAGCAGAGATCTATTTATCATATTTCTCATTACTGGTTTTAGTTCTCATGTCGTGCTCCCTTGTGGTACTTGCTATTAGAGGTCTAACCTCTCTGGTTTTGCATGGCCAGATTTAGAGCCGGCTCCCGAGGACTCAGCTTACTTCTACCTCCAAGATGGTCAACACTAGAGGGATGATCGCAGGAGGACTCGAGTGGATTTCTTACTTCTCCGCTCGTTTCGTTATCTACTTTATACCTTGCCGTTTGGCACCGACATGTTAGTCGGATCGTCTTGTACTTACTTTTACATAATTATAACTAAGTTAGGCTGCAGCTGATAACGATTGTGTATGCCTTGCCACATCATCTGGCTATATTTTGTAAAGCCAGATATCAAAGAATATTTTGACTAAGCGTTTGGGACGCCTTACTGCTTTATCCTATATGTTCTCTATTTTTGTTTCTTGTTTGAATGATTGAGACAATAGATGTGAAGTAACCATAGTGAGACTTTCATGTAGTATGCACCCCCCTCGTCTTGTAGACAGCATTGATCGTATTATACGGTATTCATCTACCCGTAATACGTAGCTGGCTGAGTCATTCCTCCGCTCTCCAGTATTCTGGTTCTGGGGCGTGACAGTGTGGTTATAGCCCTACTATACAGGGAGCTCCCGTTCAGAATACGGAGGAGACTCTGCCGAATTTTTCCAGAATTCTTGGTCAAAAATTTTGTTCGAAGATTCAGGCAGAACCGTTCATTTGGTTTACTGAACTACACTCGTGCAGATTTATTTTTATATAGTATACATGATCCTAGTACGTGCTAGGTAAACTGATGGCTAGATTAGTCGTCTAGCTAGTTGACATGTCTTGTCCGTCAGATAGCGTAAGGTGTGTGGTTCTACTCGGGAGACGGTCTGCTACCCCAGGCTTTGTTTGGTTTAAGGGTCGTGGTTCTGCTCCTGAGTGGTTCATGCAATCCTTGCCATTTCCTGGCGACATTAAATAATAGTCTCTTGTCTCCTAACCATTCTTCTAGGAACTATCCTAATTTAGCCAGATAGGGCTAGAAGTTGTCCTATGTATCGTGATTGTAACCTTTAGATATATCTGAGGATTGAGTATTATAAGATATATTATCCCAGGATATTGATTTGATGAACTCTTGTGTATTCTTGGATAGTGTTGCCATTTCCTTTTTAGATGATGTTCTAATTTGATCTGATATGACAATATGGATTTCTGGATTTTGATGATTGTGCGAGTGTTTTCGGAATGAGGAGAACATCGAGGGTATCATTACATGATTTTTACCCGACTTCCAAGCGCCTAAAACTTGGTACCATTATTGTATCCCAGTAGTTGGGAGACTTGTTTACTGATAGTCTGTGATCATTAATTAAGAGAGTCTTATGAGCCAGAGGGCCTAACATTGTTTATAGTTATTAGCTTAGTATCTGGTGATCGACTTGTTGACCTAAACTGGATCACAGTCAACCTGATTTAGATAATTAATGAAATGATAACTAATATGATCCAATTGAACACATCAAGTTCATGACCGAACATCATCTACGATCCAATACAACGTATCAAGCTCAAAGACAGACGTCATCAACAAAGCTGTTATAGTGCAAATGTATTTGTTCTTAGTCTGTAATCTTTCAATTTATTCCCTAGACTTATTACTCCAGGTTCCACCATACAATCCCTGAGCCAAACCAAACCATACTAGCCTATATGGAGCTTCTGGCCCAAGGTAGACAGAGTTATGGCCGAACTCTGCCCACTAAATTTTAGGATGCTAATTTTTAGTAATACCTTGATATAGGCTGTCCAATGTTCAAATTTTTGAATCTTTGAGACAGAATTCTAGCCGAATTTTGCCTCCTCAAACTAGTACATATAGGGCTTGATTTCTTTCATTTCAAATCATCTCTCACTCTCAATCTTCTAAGCCTTATATATTCTAAGCCTTACTCTTCCAATCTACTAGCCACAAAACTTCCTAAGCCCCAAGGTGCTCAGTAAGATTTAGCTAGAAGTTTCTGAGCAAGAGTGGAAAAGAAGTCACTTGGACAATTCCAAGTTTTGTCTCTACAAAGTAGTAAGAAGTTGGCATGCTCTTTTGAGTAAAGGCACGTGTGTACACTATTTCACAAATAGTGGATTTCAATCCTGAGCAAGAGTTCCCAGGCCTGGATTAGTCCTCCACGAGGGAAACCAGGTTATATCGTTGTATTTGCATATGCTCTTCTGATCTCTCTTAATTTTTGCATTACTACTCTGATTATATATTTTCTTGTTTGTTGCATCTGGACTTGGCGTAGAGTTCATTTTTATTGGCTATTTTTTACACAAACTCTATTCAACCCGCTCTAGAGTTGCCGACACGTAACTTTACGACTTTTCTGATAAGATATTTATTCTATCATAGATGGGAGACTACTGATGTATTGATCCAGTGGATAGATCAACTTGATGATTAGAGCTGTAGGCTCCCATATATACTTGAGATGTTATTATAGTAGAGATTCCGATAGTGTGCCTGACATGATACCCATGCTACGATGTGGGCAGATGGCTTCATGTGACTGACTGATTGTCCTTATTCCTGATATGACTACGTATATCCGTGCTACGATTTTAGCTTACCGTTTGAGGTACTGATCCTGTTATTAGACTGAGGTGCTTCTTGTTTACTAGCACACTGAGGTGCTATTTTCCTGATTATATTATAGTACGGTGCAATCCTTTTATTCTAGTTATATTATATGATTACCTGTACGGGTACTTTGGTAGTTGGCCATTAATCTTAGCATGGTCATGATTGATTGATTGCTTGTTGCATTACACTAAGAATAAATCACAACTGGGACTCTAGGTGCCAAGGTTGATTCGTACTTAGCATTTTCGTACTGAGGTACGACATCTAGAAGAATGATCATGTGACTACGACATGTGATTTCGGATAACTGTAGGAATAATCTAGGTAACTTAAACTAGTAGAAGCATTGGAAGGGAACGGAATCTCGAGGTCGTGTAGTACTAGCCACTTATTTCGGTTGGCCGCCATGGATATTGGGTAGCAGTATTCGGCTACTTTATGAACTATGTATTATATGCTTGTCTTATTTCGCACGATGGCCTAACGAAGGATCGCTACTTATCATGTCTTGTTATATTTGGCCCCGCTAGCCCAATAGATCGACAAGATATGAGGATTTATATATTCTGCATTGTTGGGTTAACCTAACCTCTATACAGAAAGCAGTAGGCATTTAAGTGGCCCCTTATTCCCCTAATTATTTATCTTGCTTCTTGCAAAGCTGGCTGATATCGAGTTCCAGTTGCCTATGCTGGTATTAGTGGATGTTTGGGTGACTGTGATGATTGTTGGTTATTTTGCTGCATTAGTTAGGGATTGTTATTGTGTGTTGGTACCGCACGATTCTTACCCTCATTTACCGTTCATATATGTTTTCCCAGTCATATATTTTTTCTGCTGGTTTTTTCGCCCGTCCTTGAGTTTTCTTTCTGGTACGTGCTGCGGATGGCCTGACCAACCCTGGATTGTTTACAGATTGCCAGTGACCAACCCTGTAGATCTTTCAGACTTGACTTGGAGGATGTGCTTTAGTTCCAAACCATGTAGGAACTGTGTGGGAAGGTATTATTATCAACATTATTTTATACTGTAGACTTCATGATTACCGTATAAGTATTTTCTGCTTTCCATATGGTTCTCTCTTTTGCAGATTAGTTCATTGTTATTGTATGTGGATATGAAATCGGATTTAGGCCATATATTGATTGCATGCTAGGTTACCCAACAAGATTGACAGCCATAATCGCAGTATGACGTAGTCGTACCTTATACGGAGTAGCTGGCCTACGTTCATCCCTGTATTCCAATACTGCAGCATGACACGGTTTTAGTGCTGGCCTATGTAGGTCTCGTTTTTAGATATTCTTGGGTATCACATGATTATTGATCTCAGTCCACTATTCCTTAGCATTCCAACTTGTTACACTTGTCCTTCACTCCTTTAATCTTGTGAACTGGTCCCTAACGCTACCTGGACCTGTCTTGCTTGACCATGTCTTGTTCATTGTTATCTACCTTTATTCTTTGTATTGATGGATGTGATCATATAGTTGGTCATGTCAATCGCTTTATCTGATAAGACGTTGTCTTGTCTCCACCCTTTGGTTACTTGTTATTTATCTTGGGTTATGTACTCTCCACCGACGTATTGCCTTTTTTGATTTTTCTGTTATCCCTTTCATGTGTTGACTTTATCTTCAAGCGTTGGCTTGATTGTTGTGCAAGGAAGATTTTATCGGGACTCTGAGATTGGATATTTTGACATTTATTGAGTATCCAGTAGATATTCTTGTATCAATTCAGCTCACTTGATTCTAGATAGTTCTGCCTTCCTGACTACCTATTCTAAATGTTGTTTTGGTCATAGACATATTTTTGTATATAATGATTATACCTAGATTTTGGATTTTTAGTACTATCTAGAAATGTGTTGTTACCTTGTTAGATGTTTTGTGATTTAACTGTGGGTTCTGGATTTGATTCATTTTGGATATTTGTGAAGAGTGACTGGGTGACCCTAGTATACCTTGATGGCGTTGTAGCAAAAGTTGCAGTCGTTCGATTATAGTGCCATGGTGAATCTTTTGCAGCCATTCTGGATGTCATGGTAGAAAATAACCATAACACACATTGTGATCGGATATAAGAAAACTATTGTTGTCGATTTTGTAGGAACGAAATCGTAAAGTAGAATACTCTAGAGGGGGGGTAAATAGAGTTGGCAGCAGAATAATGCTAATTAAAAAATGTTAGCAGCAATATCACAGAATAATAATCACAACTAAATAATGTAAAGGCAGAGATAAGAAAGCAAACGCAAAGACATCGATGTATACTGGTTTCCCTCTGTTGAGGACTAGTCTAGTCGGTAGAACTCTTGCTACAAGTTGAATCCACTATTGGCTAAACCGCAAGTTTTCTTACGAAGTCCTTGCAACTTCTACAACGCGAGATTTGATACGAAGAACTCGTCCAACTTCAATTGTGAAGAGGTATTCTTCTATCAAGCCTTCTGATTACAATCACTCTGAAACTTCTAGACCGCACCGCACTGGCAAATCGACTAGAGGATTGTAACTGGCTTAGGATCTGAAATTTAAAGCTCGAAAAAAACTCTTTGGAAGACTGAAAGCTTTTTAGAAGAGAGAAGATTGAAAGTGAATGAGTGAGTTAAAACAATCGAAATCCTTCTCTATTTATAGGAGTTCCAAAGACAGAATTCTGGCAGAATTCGGGCAGAACTCTATGAGCAAATCTCGGTCAAATCCGCAACTGCAGGAGGACCAAGTTCCAAGGAATTCAAAAACAAAACGGCCACTAACCGAACTCTGGCCGAGTTCTGTCAGGGTTAGGTTATGGTTTTAAAAATAGCTTTTGGGAAATTTTGAAAACCTTTTGAAAACCTTTTTGGAGCTTTTGTAAATACGAATGTTTTTCAAAACTAAGGACATTTTAAAAATATTTTGAAATCATTTTGGAATATCCTATTTGCCAGTACGACTCGGTATACAAAGTTTTCCTAGACTCGAATAAAATAAAAAATATATTGCTCGAAGAAATACAAACTCGAACAGGCAAACAACGCTTCGGTCTTGAACTGAGTAGATAGCCATTCTTGAGTATGTCCAAGAGTCCGAGATATCATGACTAGTTCCATATATCGAGACAGAGTTTGATCAATTATTAAAATCAGTTTGACCATATGACCAATGGGCCAACAATCTTCCCCAATTTGATAATTGACAAACTATGAATGATATAACATCTAAGCTTGGAATCAAATCAAAAATAGTAAAGTAAAATTGTTCATATCCTGCATGCATTTTCTCAAAAGATATTAGATCCTTATTTCTCCCCCGTTGTCACTTAACAAAATAATTGCAAAAGAGAAAGCTCCCCCGCAATCAATGTATAAGTAACAAACAATGAAGAAACACAAAAAAAATAATGACAGATGGTAGAGACAGAAAAAAATAACATCACAGGCAAGTATTTGTCTCAGGCAGTTTATAATATAACAGAGAATTAATTCATAGGCAGTTTATAATAAAGAAGCATATAAAGATGCTATAAATAAATAAATAAACTGATGTAAAAGATAAACTACGAATCCCATAAAAATGATGTTCAAGAGACATAAAAAAAATATCCAGTACAAGTCTGATAATAAAAAGCTAAAAAGACAGAAACTTGGAATATCGGAGCATTTCCAAGTGTAAAGTGGACAATATCTAAGTCTCAAAAATCAGCTAATATATCACATCTCCTCCTCCTCATCATCATCATCAGCATGACCGACATGTCCAGAGGGACCAGCTGCAGAAGTACCAGCGCCAGAAGGGTGAGGAGGGGCGCCAGTGTAAAACTTACCGACATAGTCTCGAGGAGCACGGTCAGAACAGTACCAATTATATGCGTTACCGGGCTGAAAGTAGGCATGAACAGCCTCATCCTCACAGCGGTAACCAGAGAAGGCTGGATCTCTAGGAATAGAACCGGCAGAATGTCCAGTCTGAGCAAATCGAAGATCAGCGAGAGAATTTGCTGTCGCCTGATAACGAGTGACATCGCGGAACTCACGTTCGCGGGCCATATCCGTCATCGAGACATGCAAATCAGAAGGATGCTGGTATATGCCTTCAAATGTCATTGCATACTGCTGAGTAGGTGGAGGAGGTGGAGCAGTAGGAGGAGCAGTAGGAGGAGCAGCAGCAGTCGTACTATGATGAGATAGCTTAAGAAACTTGGGCTCAGGGTCTTGAGTACAAGTTGACAAATCAATATCAAAATGCTGGAAGATGCGTGGAAGAATCATCGCATAATAGAGATTTCTATCTCTTGCACGACAACGTCCCATCATCTGGATAATAGTCTTAGGGACAGAAAAAGTAATCCCCTTAAGAATGTGATACATAGCAGATAGTTCAAGTGATGTGACATCATCCTTTGAAGTAGACTTCGGAAGGAGAGTGGAGTAGATGATGCGATGCAGTTCATAATTAAACAAGTTCAAGTTGTTTGCCTTGAACTTTCCCGAGCGAACTCGATCAGTGGAACAAAGTTCAGCTTCGAAACTAGCAAGTATCGTGCCGTCGGGGAAATCAAATTCAGTGATATCAACAAGCGGTGCACCTTCGTTAGATAGACCAAGGATTTCCGCTAAGACGACATCATTGAACTCGATGTCTAGTCCGCCAACATGAGTACTTACGTCAAACATGTTTAATATGATATTGCAGTTGAACAGTCTAATGGCATTAGTTGCTACCGGGAAACAAAGTTTAACAACGTGTTGTAACCCTAATGCCTCAAAATAAGGGCGGTGTTCTGGAAACACAGTCCATTTGATAGGAGCGCCTGTGCATATGGATCTCATGGAAAAGTCTCCATACCACAAAAGGGCTTGATCTAGGGTTTGAAAATAAAACCCATCGAACGCGCCATCGCTCGATTGAACTGGTGAAAAGAGGGAATCCGTGGGTGGATTTGAAGATGATCCTTCCTCACTAGGATTGGTCGTCTTCTTCCTCTTGAAGGGGTTAAATCCCTTTGGCGGCATTGTGCAATAAAAGTAAATATGCATGAAATTGAAAGGAGGAGAAATATGAAGTTATACCTCACGAGATTCAAGTATGTTGTAGAGGACAATAAACTCCGCACGAATCCAAAATTTGGATGGATTTCACCACGTAGATTGGATAAAACGGAGTGGTGAAGAACTAGGGTTTGAGGTCTCTCGCGTGGCTGCTGTTGCTGTGATGGTGGTGTTTAGAAGCAATGAAGAAGAAAGGCTCTCGGGTTCTGTTTATATAGCCAGATACCTTTAACCGAACTCGGGCCGAATTCGGTCCGAAGTCTAGCCGAATTCGCCTGGGGTTGGTTTGGAACACTTTCTTTTTCATGGACTCATTTCAAATATTTAATTCAAAGATTAGTAATTTTAACATTCAATTAATATAATTAATGTTATTTTATAGATTAAATATCGTTACACAGCTACTGTCTCAGATTAGTTGTAGTAGTACTGTCCCAGCTGGCGGAGGTTCACCGGAGAACTCTTAAGTACCGCTTCGCTTCAACCGTAGTTGTGGTGACGGACAGACTCTTTATTGGCTTGTCTCTAACACAGTTTTTGCGTATTGAAATAAAATCATAAAACAAAATTAATTAACATTATTGACGTCAAAAATTCCTAATTCTCGACGTAAATAATTGAAACGATCTTCTGCTAGAGATTTTGTGAAGATGTCAGCTAATTGATTCTCAGTATCTATGTACACAAGGTTAATATCTCCATTTTGATGATAATCTCTAAGAAAATGATGTCGAATCTCGATATGCTTAGTACGAGAATGACATACTAGATTCTTAGTCAAATTAATTGTGCTCGTGTTGTCACAGAAAATGGGAATATGTGTGTAAAATAAATCATAGTCTTCTAAGGTTTGTTTTATCCACAAAATTTGAGCACAACAACGTCCTGCGTCGATATACTCAGCCTCTGTTGTTGATAAGGCTACAGAATTTTGCTTTTTACTAAACCATGAGACTAAAGCCTTGCCTAAGAAATGACATGTGCCGCTGGTACTTTTTCTATCAACTTTGCATCCAGCAAAATCTGCATCCGAGTAACCAATAAGGTCAAAGGACTTAGTTTTGGGATACCATAAGCCAACAGAAGAAGTGCCCTTAAGGTATCGAAAGATACGCTTAAGTGCGCACAGATGTGATTCCTTTGGATTAGCTTGAAAACGTGCATACAGGCAAACACTAAAATAATATCTAGATGACTAGCAGTTAAATAATGTAAACTACCGATCATACCTCGATACTTACGTGTGTCGACCGGCTTGTCTTGTTCATCAATATCAAGCTTTGTTGAAGTTGCCATCAGATTGCCAATAGGTTTGACATTATCCAGATCAAACTTCTTTAGCAAATCTTTTGTGTACTTGGCTGGATTTATGAATGTCCCATTGTCAGTTTATTTGATTTGCAGTCCGAGAAAGAATTTCAGCTCTCCCATCATGCTCATCTCAAACTCATTCTGCATACACTTAGAGAATTCTTGACACAGAGATTCATCAGTAGATCCAAATATAATATCATCAACATAGACTTGTATTAAGAGAAGCTTGCCATTAAAAGACTTAATAAAAAGTGTAGTGTCAACCTTGCCTTTTAAAAAACCGTTGTCAAGTAGGAAAGAGCTTAGACGATCATACCAAGCACGAGGGGCTTGTTTTAAACCGTATAAAGTTTTCTTCAACTTGAAAACATGATCAAGGTTTTTAAAATCTGTGAAACCTGGAGGTTGTGCTACAAAAACTTCTTCTTTTATAAAACTATTTAAAAATGCACCCTTGACATCCATTTGAAATCATTTGAAATTATGAAAACATGCAAATGCACATAACATGCGAATGGATTCTAATCTCGCAACTGGGGCATAAGTCTCATCGTAGTCGATACCTTCTTTCTGATTGTATCCTTGAGCTACGAGTCGAGCCTTATTACGAGTCACTTAACCATTCTCGTTCAGTTTATTTCGGAATATCCAACGGGTGCCAATGACCGGATGATCAATAGGCTTGGGAACAAGTTCCCAAACTTGATTCCGTTCAAATTGGTTTAATTCCTCTTGTATAGCATCTATCCAAAAATTATCACTACATGCTTCATCAATGGTTTTGGGTTCTAGCTGTGAAATGAATGCAACACTAGAAACAATATCTCTACTGGATGTACGAGTACTTACACCTTTGGTAATATCACCAATTACCAAATCCTTTGGATGATCAGCCATAAATTTTAATCTTTTCGGCAGACTCTGAAGGTAGCTGGTTCCTGGATCTTCTCTAGGAGGATCAGCTAGTGCTGAGCTTGGTTGAGAATCAGCTGGTGTTGAGCTTGGTACAGTTAGATCTTCGTTATTGTCATCGATAGTCATTTGATTCAATTCATCAAAGGTAACGTTGATTGATTCTTCGATGATCATAGTTCGTTTGTTGAAGACTCTGTATCCTTTGCTCTTGGCCGCATAACCTAAAAATATACCTTCATCGGCCTTTTCGTCAAACTTTCCCAAATTATCTTTTGTATTAAGAATAAAGCATTTACAACCAAATATTCTAAAATATGAAACTGATGGAATTCTATCAAACCATAACTCAGATGGAGTCTTCTTCGATTTGGGTCGAATTAGAACTCTATTAAGAACAAAACAAGCTGTATTGACAGCTTCAGCCCAGAAATATTTGGGTAGACTAAACTGGTTTAATATTACTCTGGCCATTTCGGATAGAGTTCTGTTCTTACGTTCCACAACTCTATTTTGTTATGGAGTCCTAGGGCAGGAGAACTCATGTACAAAACTGTGTGTGTCACAAAATTGCTCAAACTCTGCATTCTCGAATTCGCCACCATGATCGCTTCTAATACGCACTACAAGAAATGTGGATTTCCGTGACAAGTAATTTGTGACAAGTGTCAAAATTGTCACTAAAAGGGATATTTTTGTGGCAAATAATATTTGTTATCACTCATAATTTGATTCTGTGACAACAATTTTTTTCCGTCACACAATTAAATCATTTAGTGACCATATTTTTATTGGTCGTCACTTAATGTTGTTACTGAAATAAATTTTAAATTTTAGACTTATGTCAAATACAACTTATGTGTGATAAGTAAAAATACTTGTCACTTAAGGGTTTTTTATAGTTACAAGAAAATATTATTGTCACATAAAGGTATTAGCAACAAAATTAATAAAAATTTCTTGTCACTTAAAAGTTTCTTTTAGTTACCAAATAATTGTTTGTCACACAAAAGTATTAGTCACAAAGAAGATATTTATTTCTTGTAACAAAAACTGAAAGTAATTTAAAAAAAGTTAAATAAACAAAATATTCTGATTTTGATACTGTTTTGACATTAATATTAAATTGTAACCGGATTTGACCATACCAAAAAAAACTCTCAATTGTGACAAACTTTTACGAGGTTCCCGAAAAAAGTAGCAGTTACGACAAAATAAATCGTTCCATCGGAAATCTCTCATAAAAGTCCATACTAATTCTGACGCATAAAGAGCACTCGAAAAAGGCCCATTTTTTGGTAGAAATTGTTCAACAATTGGCGGGATTTGCTGGTTCCAATACTATTTTAGATCGGAATAATTCTTTCTCGAAAAAAGGTATTATCATTTACGTGGACATATTGGATCGGTTGAAACTAGTAGACTAATTACGATGACATAAATTTTGTTACTAAAATAATACTTTTATATATTTTGTTATTGAGTTTTAGCAATGAAATTTTTTCAAGCCAGCTTAAATTTTCAGCCCTACCCGAAATTTTCTTCCAAAATCTAAAATCCCTCCTCCCAAATTCCAAATTCCCTGAATCCCTCCTCCCAAATTTGACAAACCACCCCCCCCAATCTCTCCAATACACCTAGAGCTTCACCCAATGGCCTCTACCAGCTCCAAGCAGGCCCGTCGTGACCGGCATGGCATCTCGCTCACTACACCAACATAGATAATTTGCGACAATTTGCGACAGTTAGAGTTGTCCAACAACGACGTATTAAAATTGTCATTGTATTTTCGACGGACTAACACCGTAGTTTAACATCAAAATTTATTTCATCAAAACATTATATTTGGATTGACCAATTAAAACAGTTAGTTAACATTCAAATTTCGTTCAAAATTTCAGCTCCCTAGTCCCCATTGAAAATTTTAGCCCCCGAACACCCCCCCCAAAAAAAAATCTTACATTCTCTGCTTTCCATCTCTTTTCTCAAAACTCTCCTCTAAAAACCCACACCGCTGCTGTAACTCGCTGGAACCACACTGGCCCTTTTCTCAATCCACCATCAGTAATCCTCTCTAAAAAACAATAAACCCCCTCTCTAAAACTAACTACCAAAACCTACGTCGTGGTTCTTCCTACCTTTGCACCCTCCCCCTTCAGAGCTCCTCCGCGACGTGATCGAGCGGGTGGAGGCAACATTGGAGGCGTGACCGGCGCGGAGGGACGTCGTCGCGTGCGCGTCGGTGTGCCGGTCGTAGAGGGAAACCACGAAGGAGATCATCAGGACGCCGGAGAAGTCCGCCCGGATCACTTTCCCGATCTCTCTCAAACTGGTGAAACCCTAGCTTTTAAATAAAAAATATATAATTTTGGGGATTAGGGTTTCGATTGATTTGGTGGCGGTGGTGATTTTTTTTTGTGCAGCCGGGACCGAGGGATAGCCTGATCCAGTGCTTTATCAAACGGGAGCGAACGACTGGGATCTTCCGGCTGTACTTGGGACACAACCTTGGTAAGCAATTGCTCTCATCTTCTGTTGTTTGTTGTTCAAAATGTTAAATTTGCTCGATTTTTAGTGGAACATTATGATGTTAGAGAGAAATGGTATAACAAGCAATTCATAGGATCAAACTGTTGAAATTATGTTCGGTCCAAATCTGAATGTAGTGTCAGGTCCGATTTCAATGTGTTCTAGGTGTATTTTAGGATTGGTAGGTTATTTCAGCATGTTAGTTGAAGATTCAATCTTTATTTATCGAGTGACTTAAGACTACCTTGCCATAATGAGTCTTCTTTTGTATTCATTATTGTCTATGTAGTACGTCGTTTTATATGATCAATGTTTTAGCTTGGTATTATAAGAAACAAAATGTCATCAGGGCTTTTGTAGTTTCGTAAAAGCCAACACAAACATTCACCCTAAAATAAACATATAGAACTATATATGATGTGCAATGTTGTATGAATACAGATATGAATAAGGACATGATACGTATACAGGATACATATATAGGATACGAATATTTTTAGATGGCTACAATATAATTTCCTTTGTCGCATGAATACAAACACGGATACAGGTACGAAACGACATGGATATAGACCCCATTTTTCTGTGTCTATGCCAAATAAATGATGTGATTCAGCAACATGCCTACAATCGCGAGCGAAGGAGAGAGTGGTTCTTGGTGCAAAATAGGTGTATAGAATCTAAAGATGATGCTGTAGTTTTCCATTTCTAAATAAGCTATTATTCTTCCCTACTGATGGAGGAGTTTGGTGAGTGTTGCAGCTCATTTTTATATCTAACTTTGTTCTGTAGAAGAGATAGAGACAATGAAATTTTTTTCTTCCATAATATTCCAAAAAATATATGGATAATTATATACCAATGATGATTTTTGGACCAAAATATCAAGTAATTTGAAACTATCGCAAATCCGTCCCCATTTCGAACCTAGTTCATAATTTAACATACGACGAATCCCGATTAGAGAATTTTTAACCCTCTACAGTTTTTAGGTCTTACGAAATTTCTCAAAAAATTTGACAGCCCCTTTGTATATTTTGATTCAAAAACATGGCAACAATATATAAATCATGCCGGAAGCACCACGTGGGTATAAATTCCTTTAACAGATAAACCCACACCGGGAACCCACACAAATCATATAAATATATTCATTATAAAATTTGGTTAATATGAGATAGTAGTAACAATTTAAGAAAGCAACTACCAAACTAAAAATGAAGTTGATGGTTTTTAATATTCTACTTTACAACTTGTTAAAAAGAGAACATATTAAGAATATCTCATGGTGGAATTAAGAAGAAAAAATTCATTCTATAAATACAACAAACCTGACAAAAGTATAATAAACTAATTAAAGGGTCTAATAGTGTCCAAAAAGTATAATAAACTCTGCTTTTTATTTTATTTTTATAGTTGACTGGTAGCTTTACTACTGTTGTTCTGGTTGGATAAATAGTTGTTGAAGGCTGGAACTAAAGCTGCCAAGTTGCCCTCTTCTAATCCTTGGATAGTGACAACTGCTTGGACTTGCTATGGAGATTGAGTGCTGACACAGGTCCACTCCATGAAGAGCACCTAATGTAATAAATGATATGAGACAGGCGAGATAAACTTAGGGAGCTACTATTTGGACCGCCATTGGAGTCCGGTGGAGGCTGGAGCAAATAAGGTTCCCGGTGTGGGTTCCCGGTGTGGTCAAAATTTAAGGAGATGGAGTCTGGTGGAGGCTGGAGCAAATAAGGAGGGATACATGAGTTACGGACTATTGACAGTCACATCAATGACGAACCAAATTGTATTTTCGATAAATTTAACATATGGCCTCAGAGTCTGACTTGTTTTTTTATTTCAAATATTTCAATTATGGTGTGAAGGTGACTCGGAACTTACTACAAACACTATAAACTATAGGTGGAAGTGGAACGAAAATTTAACGACTTTCTTGACCTTTTTTTTATTAATGGCAGTCTATTTAAGCTTGCATCAAGTTGCTCGCTTTATTTTTTGTCATGTTTGTTAATGTAATGTAGTTCTGCCTGGGCATTGGACCATCATAGGTGCTCCAAGAGGTTAGAGCTCATTGTCACGCCCCAGAACCAGAATACTGGAGAGCGGGGGAATGACTCAGCCAGCTACGTATTACGGGTAGATGAATACCGTATAATACGATCAATGTTGTCTAACCAGACGAGGGGGTGCATACTACATAAAGGTCTTGCTATGGTCATTACACATCTATTGTCTCAATCATTTAATCAAGGAAACAGAAATAGAGAACATGTAAGATAAAGCAGTAAGGCGTCCCAAACGCTCAGTCAAAATGTTCTTGAGATCTGGCTTTACAAAATATAGCCAGATGGTATAGCAAGTATACACAATTGTTATCAGCTGCAGTCTGACTTAATTACAATTATGTAAAAGTAAGTACAAGACAATCCGACTAACATGTCGGTGCCAAACGGCTAAGTATAAAGATGAATAACAAAACGAACGGTGAAGTAAGGAACCCACTCGAGTCCTCCTGCGATCATTCTCCTAGTATTGACCATCTTGGAGGTAGAAGTACGCTGGATCCTCGGAAATCGACTCTAAATCTGGCCATGCAAAACCAGAGAGGTTAGACCTCTAATAGCAAGTACCACAAGGAAGGACGATATGAAGGACATAAACCAGTAAATAAAAGAATGTAATAATAGATCTCTGCTTGCTACTAGGATTCATATCACATCACGACACTTCGAACCAACCTCCCAACAAAACAAGGACAGAAGTTGGCCCGTCATGTCCTGACATTCTGATCATCCCAGTTAGGTAACAGAGTAGTACAGTACACAAACAAATCATCTTGAACGGTCAATCAAATTCTACGGCTTGCTATTGTGGGTCCCAAGTTATCCTAGAATAATGCAATAAAGATTCCTCAGTTCTTACTATGTGCGAGCAAGGCTAGTCTATCCAGTCGATCATGTGCGCCATGCATGAATTAGACGAGTCCTAGCAGGACGCCCGTCAATATACAATATACAATAATAGTAAAAGCAGATACTGTTCCCTGCCCGTGTGGCAGATTTACAGTATCTGTGGGAACTAGCCGGCCCGTCGGGTACTATTTATCCCAAGGGGGCTGCCATATAAGAACTCGGGAATCCATTCTCTCTATGCAATCATTATTTTATTTAACTTAATAGTCCCTACGTTGAGTGAAATCCCATGCCGTGGATCATGGTCATTCAAATGAGTACTTTCGTACGGGGTACGATATGCTCAACTCTACAACGATACCAGTACGGTTAGGTTGCAGGTCTTACATAGCGTAATGCAACAATCAAATCTAACCACGGTAATCATGCCTTGACCATAAGTACACATGCTTCTTTGTAGAAAAATAACTAAAATAATTAAATAAATAGATTGAAGCCTGCATGTGCATGTATGTCAATATTCGAGATCAGCCAGTCGATTGCAATAGTTCATAACATGAACGTGTCTCATTCATTCATTTTAATAAGACGACTAGCCAGTCTCTTAGTTCCAACTAGGAACGCATGATCAATTAGTCAAATAACCATCGTTATCAATGGTGACAAGGCATGAAAGTCATTTATCATCAAATAGGGTCGAGTCTATAACTCTCGAGGTCAAGTTCTAGTCATACTGGGTATCCATGGATCAATCAGGACACAAGGCGCATTTTACATAACAATCTATTTTAACAAATTTAACATATCATGAATTATCAAGAAATTCACGTAAAAAGGCGTAAGGATATAATAGAAGAATTATCATGCCATCATTAAATGAATATGTTGAGGAATAAATAAAAACACCCAGGTCAGGAAGTCAAGCCAACAAATCTATGCTAAGGCCAAAAGTCACGCAAGAAGTCTATGCTTAAGACCAACAAGTCATGCTAAGTCTAGCTGGGGTGAGCGTGGAAATTGGGCGTGAACAGTGAGCGTGAAAAGTGATACACGCTGGCGAGCGTGAGCGTAAAAAGTCATGCAAGCAAGCACAGCGTGAGCGTGAAGGGAAAATCCACGCACGCATAAGAGAGCATGACTAAAAATCCACGCACTCATGGAAGTGTGCGTGACTAAAAATACACGCAGACTCGTGGATGTGTGCGTGACTAAAAATACACGCACGTACAGAGTGAGCGTGACTAAAATACACGCACGCACACACAGTGTGAACGTAACTCAAAAGTCACGCAGACACGCACAGTGTGAACGTTACTCAAAAGTTACGCACGCATGTAAAGACATGAGCGTGACTAAAAATACACGCAAACACGTAAAGACGTGTGCGTGACTGGGCTGATGTTTACGCGAGCACGTAAGAACGTGTGCGTGAAACATCTTCCAAACTCCAAGTCCCATGGAGCCTTGATCCAGTGCCAGAGAAAATACACGCAAAGTTGGTGGACCAAGAACCCATGAACAGCCGAAATACTATAACTTAGATCTAGAGAAAACCAGCCGTAGAAATCAAAAACGTTAAGAACTAATCTCTCTCAGAATCATGAGAGGAAGGGAAATGAACCACAAAAATGGTTCTCCAAGCAAGAAGCAAGATTGTACTTGCCTTCTCCTGCTGCTGGTAGGTGGTGGAGAGTAATGAGAGGAAGAAGAAGAAGTAATGGTGAGAATGAAGTAATGAGGAGAGAGAAAGAGATGAAAGCTTTAAATAGGAAGAGTGGTAGGTGGGAGCTAGTGGGCCGGGTTGTCCACCACCAATCCGAACCCAAAAGGCCGAACCAAATAACACTAAAGCAGCAAATAAAATGCAGGTAATAAAATTGCAGAAATATAATTACGGAAATAAAATTGCAGGAAATAAATTAACATAGAATTTAAAGAGCAGATAATTAATTAACATGAAAATTTAAATACAGAATACTACATGATAAATACTAAATAAATACTCATGAGTTGTACATATATAAAAATACGCATTCCGGGAACGGGGAGTGACATCTCTACCCACCTTAGAAAAATTTTGTCCTCGGAATTTCAAATCCAAGCAGGATAGAAACATCGGGACTAAACTAATACAAGCAATTTTAGTGAGCAAGCAATCATTATTACCATATCAAAAGCAAGTACTATATATGTAAATCCATCAATCTACGATATCAGGTAGTTCTACCCATAAAGTGATAAGCATGAGAAATCAAGACAATCAAGGTATACAGAAAAAAATATACCTTGTGAGTCAAACAGGTGTGGATACCGTGATCGGATATCATCCTCACGTTCCCACATTGACTCTTCCAAGGAGTGATGACCCCAAGCAACACGGACAAGACTAATTGTTCGGTTCTTGAGTATCTTCTCTCTTCGGTCCAAAATGGACACAGGCTGTTCCTCGTAAGACAGGTTGGTACCAACAACCAGCTCAGAGTGATCGAGGACATGGCTTGGATCCGATATATACCTACGTAATTAAGATACATAAAATACGTCATGCACCTCTCGTAACGAAGGTGGGAGTGATAAACGATAAGCAACATCGCCTATCCGATCAAGGATAACGAATGGGCCCACGTACCGCGGACTCAATTTCCCGCGAACGCCAAATCTAATGACCCCACGAGTAGGTGAGATCCGCAAGAATACGTGGTCCCTAACAGAGAATTCTAACGGCCTACGATGCTAGTCCGCCCAATGACGATGCCGATCCTGCGCAACTCGAAGTCGCTCTCTAATTTCTTTAACTACTTCAACCGTCTGAACAATTATTTCAGGGCCTAGCATCTTCCTCTCCCCGATATTATCCCAGGCAAGTGGTGACCTGCACTTCTTACCATATAATGCTTCGAATGGCGCCATCTGGATACTGGCTTGATAACTATTGTTGTATGAGAACTCGACCAAGTGCAGGTGACTCTCCCAAGACCCTCCAAAATCTAGAGTGCAAGCTCGCAACATGTCTTCTAAAGTCTGAATCGTTCTTTCTGATTGTCCATCTGTCTGCGGATGGTAAGTCGTGCTAAATCTTAACTTGGTACCCAGACTATGATGTAAGCTCTTCCAGAAATATGATGTAAAGCGGGTATCTCGATCTGACACAATACTAACAGGGACTCCATGCTGCCTAACTATCTGTTGCATATATAACTCTGCCAACTTTTCTGTAGATTGTCCTACTCTGAAGGGAAAAAAGTGTGCTACCTTCGTAAGTCGGTCTACTATCACCCAAATAGCATCCTTACCACTTGGTGATCTTGGTAAACCGGTCACAAAGTCCATTGTAATATGCTCCCATTTCTATTCCGGGATAGGAAGTGGTTGCAATAACCCAGCTGGCCTCTGCTGTTCTACCTTCACCTGCTGACATACCAAGCAACGGAAAACAAATCTAGCTATCTCTCTCTTCATCCCGTTCCACCAGAAATGCTGCTTGATATCTTGGTACATCTTGGTCCCTCCCGGGTGAATAGAATACTGAGAATAGTGAGCTTCTGCCATAACCTCCTATCTGATATTCCCACTAGGCACACATAGACGCGATCCAGACCTAAGTGTACCATCTTCATGAATTCTCATCTCCTTTCTGAGCCCTGACTCACATTCTGCCCTAAGCTTCTGAATCCTTGGGTCCTGTGCCTGAGCTGTCTTGATCCTATCTACTAAGTCAGATTGAACTTGCAGACTAGTTAGAACTCCTACATCACTAGGAAGTATAACTTCGATGCCCATCTCCTGAAGGTCTTCTAATGTGCTTCTGTGTTGTCAACATAAATGTGCCGCCTCTCCTACTGAGAGCGTCTGCCACTACATTCGCCTTGCCTGGATGGTACTGAAGCTCCACGTCATAATCCTTAATCAACTCCAGCCATCTTCTCTGCCTCATGTTTAATTCTTTCTGAGTAAAGATGTACTTCAGACTTTTATAGTCTGTGTACATCTCCACTCGGTCACCATATAAGTAATGCCTCCATAGCTTCAGAGCAAATACTACTGCCGCTAACTCCAAATCATGAGTTGGATAATTCTTTTCGTTGTCCCGAAGCTGCCTAGATGCATATATTATCACCTTCCTATGTTGCATAAGGACACATCCAAGTCCTTTACCTGACGCATCACAATATACTGTAAAACCTCCGGGTCCAACTGGCAATGTAAGAATAGGTGATGATATCAACTTCTGCTTCAAAGTCTCGAATGATGCCTGACATTCTGCCGACCAAACGAATGGCACATCCTTCCGGGTCAAGCGGGTCATGGGTGCTGAAAGCCTTGCAAAGTCTGACACAAACCTTCTGTAATATCCTGCCAATCCCAAGAAACTCTGCACATCTGCTACGATCTTGGGTACTGGCCAACTCTCTACTGCTTCTACCTTCTTGGGATCTACTGCTACTCCAGCTCCTGATATGATATGACCCAAAAAATGAAATGTGATCCGACCAAAACTCATACTTGCTGAGCTTGGCATACAACTGGTTCTCTCTCAGAACCTGCAACACTTTCCTGAGGTGGTCTTCATGTCCTCTTTACTAGCAGAGTATACGAGAATGTCGTCAAGAAACACAACGACAAACTGGTCTAAATATGGCATAAAGATACGATTCATCAAATCCATGAATATTGCTGGAGCATTGGTCAAACCAAACGGCATTACTAAGAACTCGTAATGCCCATACTTCGACCTGAATGCTGTCTTGGGAATATCTTCCTTCCGAACCCTCACCTGATGGTACCCTGAACGAAGATCTATCTTGGAAAAAACTCTAGATTTGCTCAACTGATCAAATAAGTCGTCGATCCTGGGTAATGGGTACTTGTTCTTCACTGTTACCGCGTTAAGCTTCATGTAGTCAATGCATAATCTGGATGACCCATCCTTCTTTCCCACAAGTACCACTGGTGCTACCCATGGTGACACGCTAGCTTGGATGAACTTCTTCTCCTTCAGTTCCTCTATATGCTGATATACCTTGGCCTCCTCTGAATCCGCCATTCTGTAAACCCGATCTGATATCGGTTTAGTTCCTGGTGCCAATTCTATACTGAACTCAATATCTCTAATTGGTGGTAGACCTGGAAGTTCTTCAGGAAATACGTCTAGAAATTCTTTAACTACCTTCGGGATCTGAACTTCCTCCATCGCCGTCACTACTCCCTGCTCTTGCTGAGTTGCCTCTGATCTGACTAAGGTAAATCTCTTCATGCCTGAAATATCAAAAGATACACTCCCTCTACGACAATCTATTGTCGCATGACTGTCTTTCAGCCAGTCCATGCCTAAGATAACATCGAAATTTCCAACAGGAAATTCTATCAGCCGGGCAGGTAAGGAATGCCCGTAAACTACAACGCTACACGCTAAAATAACTCTACTAACTCCTACGAGCCCATTACCAGTAAGTATATTCAACCTCCCTGGCAATGCCTCGAACTTTATTCCTAGCCGTGTCGCAAATCGTGCAGATATAAATGAATAGGATGCTCCTGAATCAAACAATGCTACTGCGGGATATGAGGCGACGAGAATGTTACATGCCACAACATCTCCCGAAGCTAATGCCTCTTCCAAGGACAAAGTGAATGCCTGTCCTCGACCTCCTTGCAGATTTCTATGCTGCGGCCTAGCCTGATGCTGCTGCTGGCCCCTGCCTTGATGATGCTGGGGTGGTCTATGCTGGTGTTGCTGCATCGGCGGTCCCTGCTGCCGAAAGATCTGAGCCTGCTGCACTAACGGACGCTGTGCCAATGGCCTAACTGCCACTGCTGGTCCTCGATACTGGCCTGCCCTGGTGCTGGCAGAGCAGAAAACTGCTGCCCTGGTCCTCCGGACCTCGAATTCATGGGACATGTGGTAACCCGATGTTCTGGATTTCCACATATAAGACATAGTCCATTCAATATCCGACACACATCTCTAGTGTGACCCATCTTCCCACAATAAGTGTAGTCCACCGGGGGTTGCTGGTTCTTCCTCTGTTGCTGTTGCTGCTGCCTGGGTGGTGCTGGTCCTCGTATCGCCACATCGTGGATACGAATGCCAGTGGATGGTGCTGTTGTTCGGGGCGCTGCTTCTCCTCCTCCTTCAATCTGACTGTGGGATCTCTTCTGACCCCCAGTCCTTGTCGCAAGCCTCTGAATGGTGAGCTCGTGCCTTCGAGTTGCCGTCAATATCTCATCAAAAGTCTGGTAGTTGTGCCCCTCTATCAATTGCAAGAGCTCGAGATGAAACCCTTGCTGAAACCTCATGGCCCTCTGGCGCTCTGTTGCTACCATCTCTGGGGCGAATCTACTCAATCTGCAGAATTCCGCTGCATAAGCATCTACAGTCTTGCCGGCATGCCTGAGGTTGATAAACTTCTGTTGTAGCTCAAACTGCGCCACAAATCCATAGTACTTGGTCTTGAATCTTGCAGTGAAATCGTCCCAAGCCACAGGACGTCTGACGTCCACTTCCTCTGATTCCACTAGTCACGTGCGACATCCTGAAGTAACAACTTCACTAGATCCACACGCTCTTCTACCGGTACCTTAGCCGCTGTCAGAATAGCCTCCATATCCTTAAGCCATGCATCTGCTGAAATGGCATCCTCCGTGCCCTCGAAACGGCGGGGGTTGTACTTGCAAAACCTGGCTGATGCTCCTGAATCAGCCCTCACTCCTCTTTCCAAAGCCGTCTGCAATCCTTGGTTGAGTAACACATTCTGCTCTTATAGCTGAGTGTGCATGCGCTGCTGGGCCAACATCTGATGTTGCTGAGCAGCCATTATTTCTCTCATGACCTCCAGAAGGGCTGGTGTGTCCACTTCCACAGGGATAGGTGGAACTATGGGTGGGTTTGGAACTTCCGGATACTGCGGTCCAACCGCTGGTTCTACTATCACTTCTTCCTGGATAGTCTCCTTAGGTGAGACTGGCCCTGGTTGCTGACCAACCTGGTCATGTTGCCCATGTTGCCCTTGTTGTTGCTGCCCAGCTCTGACCGATGCGGACGAAGTGCCCCTAAGAAAAGGGATAAGAGAACAATCAAACGACCGGACATGAAGGATCAATGAAGTCAAAGGATACCGGAATGTCAAGCAAGAGTTGAGAATAACGAATCAGGAGATCAAGGGGAAACATGTGTGATTGAGACATCCTATAAATCAAAACACCCCACAAGTCTGAAATCAGACCTGCATGGGCCACCACTAAAACCTTGTCACGCCCCAGAACCAGAATACTGGAGAGCGGGGGAATGACTCAGCCAGCTACGTATTACGGGTAGATGAATACCGTATAATACGATCAATGCTGTCTAACCAGACGAGGGGGTGCATACTACATAAAGGTCTTGCTATGGTCATTACACATCTATTGTCTTAATCATTCAATCAAAGAAACAGAAATAGAGAACATGTAAGATAAAGCAGTAAGACGTCCCAAACGCTCAGTCAAAATGTTCTTGAGATCTGGCTTTACAAAATATAGCCAGATGGTATAGCAAGTATACACAATTGTTATCAGCTGCAGTCTGACTTAATTACAATTATGTAAAAGTAAGTACAAGACAATTCGACTAACATGTCGGTGCCAAACGGCTAAGTATAAAGATGAATAACAAAACGAGCGGTAAAGTAAGGAACCCACTCGAGTCCTCCTGCGATCATTCTCCTAGTATTGACCATCTTGGAGGTAGAAGTATGCTGGATCCTCGGAAACCGGCTCTAAATCTGGCCATGCAAAACCAGAGAGGTTAGACCTCTAATAGCAAGTACCACAAGGAAGGACGATATGAAGGACATAAACTAGTAAATAAAAGAATGTAATAATAGATATCTGCTTGCTACTAGGATTCATATCACATCCCGGCACTTCGAACCAACCTCCCAACCAAACAAGGACAGAAGTTGGCCCGTCATGTCCTGACATTCTGATCATCCCAGTTAGGTAACAGAGTAGTACAGTACACAAACAAATCATCTTGAACGGCCAATCAAATTCTACGGCTTGCCATTGTGGGTCCCAAGTTATCCTGGAATAATGCAATAAAGATTCCTCAGTTCTTACTATGTGCGAGCAAGGCTAGTCTATCCAGTCAATCATGTGCGCCATGCATGAATTAGACGAGTCCTAGCAGGACGCCCGTCAATATATAATATACAATAATAGTAAAAGCAGATACTGTTCCCTGCCCGTGTGGCAGATTTACAGTATCTGTGGGAACTAGCCGGCCCGTCGGGTACTATTCATCCCAAGGGGGCTGCCATGTAAGAACTCGGGAATCCATTTTCTCCATGCAATCATTATTTTATTTAACTTAATAGTCCCTACGTTGAGTGAAATCCCATGCCGTAGATCATGGTCATTCAAATGAGTACTTTCGTACGGGGTACGATATGCTCAACCCTACAACGATACCAGTGCGGTTAGGTTGCAGGTCTTACATAGCGTAATGCAACAATCAAATCTAACTACGGTAATCATGCCTTGACCATAAGTACACATGCTTCTTTGTAGAAAAATAACTAAAATAATTAAATAAATAGATTGAAGCCTGCATGTGCATGTATGTCAATATTCGAGATCAGCCAGTCGATTGCAATAGTTCATAACATGAACGTGTCTCATTCATTCATTTTAATAAGACGACTAGCCAGTCTCTTAGTTCCAACTCGGAATGCATGATCAATTAGTCAAATAACCATCGTTATCAATGGTGACAAGGCATGAAAGTCATTTATCATCAAATAGGGTCGAGTCTATAACTCTCGAGGTCAAGTTCTAGTCATACTGGGTATCCATGGATCAATCAGGACACAAGGCACATTTTACATAACAATCCATTTTAACAAATTTAACATATTATGAATTATCAAGAAATTTACGTAAAAAGGCGTAAGGATATAATAGAAGAATTATCATGCCATCATTAAATGAATATGTTGAGGAATAAATAAAAACACCCAGGTCAGGAAGTCACGCCAACAAATCTATGCTAAGGCCAAAAGTCACGCAAGAAGTCTATGCTTAAGACCAACAAGTCACGCTAAGTCTAGCTGGGGTGAGCGTGGAAATTGGGCGTGAACAGTGAGCGTGAAAAGTGATACACGCTGGCGAGCGTGAGCGTAAAAAGTCACGCAAGCAAGCACAGCGTGAGCATGAAGGGAAAATCCACGCACGTACAAGAGAGCGTGACTAAAAATCCACGCACTCATGGAAGTGTGCGTGACTAAAAATATACGCTGACTCGTGGATGTGTGCGTGACTAAAAATACACGCACGCACAGAGTGAGCGTGACTAAAATACACGCACGCACACACAGTATGAACGTAACGCAAAAGTCACGCAGACACGCACAGTGTGAACATTACTCAAAAGTTACGCACGCATGTAAAGACATGAGCGTGACTAAAAATACACGCAAATACGTAAAGACGTGTGCGTGACTGGGCTGATGTTTACGCGAGCACGTAAGAACGTGTTCGTGAAACATCTCCCAAACACCAAGTCCCATGGAGCCTTGATCCAGTGCCAGAGAAAATACACGCAAAGTTGGTGGACCAAGAACCCATGAACAGCCGAAATACTATAACTTAGATCTAGAGAAAACCAGCCGTAGAAATCAAAAACGTTAAGAACTAATCTCTCTCAGAATCATGAGAGGAAGGAAAATGAACCACAAAAATGGTTCTCCAAGCAAGAAGCAAGATTGCACTTGCCTTCTCCTGCTGCTGGTAGGTGGTGGAGAGTAATGAGAGGAAGAAGAAGAAGTAATGGTGATAATGAAGTAATGAGGAGAGAGAAAGAGATGGAAGCTTTAAATAGGAAGAGTGGTAGGTGGGAGCTAGTAGGCCGGGTTGTCCACCACCAATCCGAACCCAAAAGGCCGAACCAAATAACACTAAAGCAGCAAATAAAATGCAGGTAATAAAATTGCAGAAATATAATTGCAGAAATAAAATTGCAGGAAATAAATTAACATGGAATTTAAAGAGCAGATAATTAATTAACATAAAAATTTAAATATAGAATACTACATGATAAATACTAAATAAATACTCATGAGTTGTACATATATAAAAATACGCATTCCGGGAACGGAGAGTGACACTCATTTTCTCCTTTATCTTTACCAGGTTACATCAGTGAAATTGAAGGATGGAAGAGTGTTGGATGCTGATATTGTTGTTGTTGGTGTTGACGGAAGACCACTTACAACACTTTTTAAAGGCCAAGTCGAAGAAGAGAAATGTGGAATCAAGGTCAGAACAACAAAGTGTATCTTCACTGCATCTGTAACATTATTATGAGGATAATATTAATGTGCTTGTGAGAAAGATAACTTATTTTAAACAACCTGATCTAGATAACTTATCTCATTAATTCTATAAAATTTTGCACTGAACATGCCGGATGGCAAGCTGCAAACAACAAACATAAATAAAGTTGCTTACATCTAACTTCTCTTCTGGCTGGACCTTGGCATACAAGCTGAACCAAGAATGATGTTCAAAGAACACCCATAAATAAAGTTGCTCACATAATATAGGATAGGAGACATACTTGCAGCAAGGATGATAATATTTCTTAATCTGAGAATTACCTTATTGCAGGTTCTTGATAGAAGTTACTTTAAAATGTTTCTTACTCTCAAAATATTCTACTTCGTTGGCTTTGGCAGTGTATTTATGGGTTCTTTTTCCTAATACCTTTATTAAAGTTTACCGGTTTTAGATTTGTTTGTATTTTTCAATATTTTAATCGTTAAGATAATAAATATTGTACTATATCTGATTGTGGATCCAAATAATCCAATTAAGTATAAATTATGACAAGCATGATTAAAAATTAATGAGATGTTCAAAAATGTATGATATTGTGGTGGCTTCATCTTATACTTCTATTAAGTAGCCAAATTGTTCTAATTTCACATCAATTTTTGCAGAATTCACAAGATATGAATCCTTTGATTCTTTCTTTGGCTGTCCGGACAATGGGATGCATCTGTGTTGACAAAATCACATAGTACCTTTGTGACCCCCTTCAAAGATGTTTTAAGGTCTATTTATCTTCCACCATATATTGTTTAACTCGATCGTCTTCCCCTTAGATTTAATTTTCATTAGATCTTTCCTATTATTTGTCTTTCATCGAATAGTTCTTTTCTTCATAGTTACAAATTGGCTTCGTTTTCCTAAGATGAAGACAAGGATTATTACTACTACTTCCTATAACCAGGATGATGATCCTAACAGTTGCAATTTGTGTTGTTAAACTATATGACATTAATCCTGAGTTAGTACAAGATAGGGGATTTTTTGAGACTCTCAACGACTTACTATATAACAATAATCCAATGGTAGTAGCAAATGCAGTTGCAGCTCTTCATGAAATCCAAGAGCGCCATGATATTGTGAGGAAACAAGAGAGGAGACTTCTTGAGTTACAATAGGTAAAATTATGTTCATGTCTATTGTCATGATCTTGTGTAACTATCTAAAATTGTTTTATGAATTGAGGCCGCAGTGTGCAAGCTCTCTATGTTAGAGCTTTCAACTTCCTGAAGAGTTAAGATAGCTAGAGGGTTCATAGAACGAAGGATCTTGTAGTCACTTGTGGAGGCTGAGATGTTGTTACCAGGCTCATTGAACGTAACTCTATTATCTCATGCATCTTTACATATCTATGTACTCATGCATCTGACTATAACAATAATGAAGCATTTATCCCCAGTCCTTTTTGATCTTCTCCTTACATTGTTAAGAGGCATCATCTCTTTTACATTAGCAACTACCATGTTCATTACTCCCTCTATCCTGGTTTTGGTTTCTCCCCGCCAATAGCTTATTTTGCTATGACTATTTTACTACTAAGTACCATTGTATCAGTTTGTTTTGTTTTATTATTTGCAAAGCTCTAGTGGTCCTCAAATCTCTTCCTGATATAGGGTTCCTCTATTCTTGTTACTGGTGGAAAAGACTCTTCTTCTTTGGTGACCTGCAATGTCTCATTTCAATTTACCTAATATTTTCTGCGGCACCAATGACAACTACACCACTGTCCATGGTTGCTCTTTCTATATTTGTTCCCTTGTTAGCGAGCTAGGTCATTGGCTAGAGAGTTATCCTGTGTTGATGTTCCACCCACGGTGGAAGTGTTTTCTTCTCTAGAGATTAGTCAAGTTGCAGGCACTACCAACATGGATGGTTCACTAAAGGTACTCATTTGACTCTTCACCTTTTATTTATTCAACCTTTACTATCCAAAGGATTCAAAACTTTTATGTACTATTGATATTGTCTAACTACTATTTACATGGGCTCAACTTCCATTTAAAGGATTTTATTTTTGTTTCATGACATTGATTAATGTTGTATGATACATAGAATTGGTATTTTTGATTCACTAGACATATTTCTCCAATGATGTTTCAGTACATGACAGAACAGGTTTTATAGTTTCCAGCAGTCTTTAATTAGGTAGATTCTTTCTGTATGTTACTGAGTTTTATTATGTGTCTTATTTTACTTATATATTCAAGATGCCAATTTATTCAATCATGTTTTTTTGTAGCACTACATCAAACTCAGTTAGCTGAAAAAATTAGACAATGATTGATCTTTTGGACGCATTGGACTTCAATCGTCTTTTATATTTCCTATGTATAGATTGTTTAACCATTCATTTGGTACAACCTACAATGTAAGAAGCCTTCAAACTGAATCATCGAGGTGATGAAATGTAACCTGCCTTTGCAACCAACCAAGGAGGGCTTGCAGAGATGCGGTGGTAGTAGAGCTGAAAGGAAGACTCTAAACAAAATAAATGTTGTAAAGTCATGCTCTATAAGAAATTTAGTGTATCTATGATAGAGGAATGCTTCTTTCTTATTTTTATGTGGAGAAGATGGTCGTTCTCCTTTGTGCTTGTATTGTTATGTGTTGTATTCGATTATTGCAACGTGAATTTGAATTTGTATTAATGTGCATTTTGATTAGGGTTCATCTTGTACTATTTCTTTGTTGTTGGTTGAATAAAGGTTATAACTGTTATGAAAATTTGTCACGCCTAATCCATCACGGTTATTACCGCGACAAAAATTATTTGTCACGGTAATAACCGTTGGCAATGGCCTATTTTGGTGTAGTGTGAGCACAATCATGCATACCCTCTTCTACAAGAATTATGTTATATTGTATTATGTTGTGTTCAATGTATAATAATAATGAAAAAAAATATCATGACAAAATTGATTTGCCACCAAACATATAAAGTGTACACTACGGTAACAATATTTACCTTTACTAAACATATAACAGTGACAACAATAAAAGTGTTACGGCAAGTGTTTACAATGATGACGTGTACTTGTCACTAAACACATATATTTATTGTGACAACAATAAATGTGTTACTTATTTTTTTTTGTGATATCAAACGCCGTCACAGAAATAATTTTTAATTTTATTTTCAAAAATATATATTTATTTTTAATTACAATAAAATATTATTTGTGACAATATTGTGCGTCACTTATAACATTTTTAGTGACACATTCGTTGTCACAGAAGGTATACTATCAGTGACAACGTATTTTTGTCACAGTAGATAACTTTTTGTGATAATATCTTTTAGTCGTCACTTATTCTTTTAGCTACGGAGGTATATGCTACGAAAGTATGTTGTTACTGTACTCATCACAGAAGATGTGTTGTGACGAGTTTCATAACTTCTATGACAACTTTACGTATCACAGAAACTATATTTTCTTGTAGTGACGAGTGATCAGGTAACCTTTTCATTCTGTACTTTCTTGCAAAAGGCGACAAATTCGGATAATACATCATTCTTGCGTGTCAAAAAGTATACCTACGTGTATCTAGAGTAATCATCTACAATTACAAAAGTGTATAGCTTACCTCCGAGGCTAGCAACTCTTCTAGGACCAAATAAGTCCATATGTAGCAACTGTAGAGGTCTAGTAGTACATACTGCGTTTACTGACTTAAATGTGGATCTGGTAGCTTTGTTCTTTTCACATTGGCTGCATACCGAATCCTTCTTGAATGTTATGTCCGGTAAACCGCGTACTAGCTTCTTCGTGGATAATCTTGGGATTGTGTCTATATTTACGTGACCGAGTCTCATATGCCACAGATGACTCTCATCACTTTTAGCCATTAAGCATCTACCTGAAATGTTAGTTTCTTCCAACAAATAGAAAACATATATGTTGTCTTCCCTGATACCTTCAAAGATAGTACTACCAGTTGAGCTATCAACTATAGTACATTTGTCTTTGTCAAAGTTGATGCCATAACCATGATCAGCTAAATGACTTATGCTGAGTAGATTATGTTTCAACTCGGTAACCAGACAGACATCTTTAATCACAAGATAGGGAGATTTACCAACATCACCGATACCAATGATATACCCTTTCAAGTTGTTACCGAAGGAGACAGAGCCTTCCTTTTTCTTCTTCGACAGTGTTGCAAATAGTGTAGCGTCATCGGTCATATGCCGTGAACAACCGCTGTCGAGAATCCATTTGCTTTTAGCATGTGAAAGGTGTTCCACCTACAAAACAGTTTGCAGATGAAATTTTTGGTACCCATTTCTTGTAGGGTCCTGAAATGTTAGCTTTTGGTATCCATGCATAAATATTTAAATCAACAAGCTTTCTGATTCTACATGCAAGAGAAATATGACCAGTGTGGCCACAATAATGACATTGTGCATGTTGAGTGTTGAAAGCTCAGTGGTGTGCATGGTTGGTAGGTTTAGGTTTTCTAGTATAGAAGAAAGTATACCTATAATCCTGTTTGGGCTTAACCTTTTGGGGTAAAGGTTTGATAGGGTTAGGTCTGACAGTGTGTGGTTTGGGAATGTTCCGATTTTTCGGTAAGTAACACGTGTTAGGGTAGGAAGCAGCAGTCTCAGGCTGTTTTCCTAACCTAATTTCCAATCTTTAGGAGGTGTCATACAACTTAGTATAGTCAGAAGTGAGTGCTTGCATTCTGACTTGTGCACTTTGAAGACTTTTCTTCTTTTTAGAAAGTTTTTCTTTCAGTTGGTCAATAACCTTGTCTTTTTCTTCAGATGACTTGGTAGTCTCGTGTAATAAGAGCTTAATAGAAGAAAGCTCACCAGAATCACTAACATTATTTCTAACCTCAGCTAGTAGGTCGGTAAGTCTTCCTATTTTATCTTTGTACTCTTTGAGTACCTTCTTAGAGGTCTGATATTTGCTACGCAGTTTTCTGTAATCACTTATCAGTTCACTGAAGGCATCTCCTAATTGTTCAAAGGTGAAGTCATCATATGTATCAACTACAGGTTCAGAGAGTACCTGATCGGATGCCATAAAGCATATATTTGCAGCGTCTTCTGATTGATCGTCTTCTGAGTCGCTGGCTTCACTTTCATGCCATATGCTGGTGTTGGCATATCTCCGAGATGTTGATCTCTTCAGGTTCCCTTTCTCATACCTGTTGCTCTTCTTGCTTGATGATGAGTTTGTAGGACAATCCTTCTTCATGTGTCTCTTCTTTTTGCAGCCATAGCAGACAGCATCATCTTGATACCAGTTGTTGCTGCTATTGTTTTCTTTGGCTTTCTTCTCATATCTCATGAATCTTTTGAATTTCCTTGCTAGGAGTGCTTAATCTTCAGTATCAGATTCACTGCTGTCTGAATCACCTTCAGCAGCTTTTCTGTGCTGAACCTTGAAAGCGATCGTCTTCTCCTTTGGTGCAGGCTCTTCAAAATCTTGTAGCTCCAGTTCATGAGTGAGTAGCTTACCCATGAGTACTTCGAGGGACATAGTTGTGAGGTCGTTCCTTTCAATGATCGCAGTAGCCTTTGGAATCCAGTTCTTGGTAAGTGCTCGCAGGAGTTTGTGAATCTTTTCATGGTTAATATAATCTTTGCCTAGGAAGGACAAAGGATTTACAATATCCAAGAATCTTTCGAACATCTGAGTAACTGTTTCGTTGGGCTTCATCTTGAACACCTTATATTCTTGAGTAAGTCTACTGACCATTGATTCTTTGACTTGAGTCATGCCTTCATGTGTGACTTCAAGAAGCTTCCATACTTCATTAGCAGTTGTGCAGATAGACACCCTGTTAAATTCAGTTCTGTCTAAAGCACAAAATAAAGCGTTAATAGCACGTGCGTCAAGACTGGCCTTTTTTTTTCTTCCTCTGTATATCTGTTATGGGATTTTTCAATTAAAACTCCATCAACATTTATACGAGGTGGCTTTTGATAGCCATCAATAACAATAGACCATAAATCAAAGTCAAGTGATTTCAAGAAGAAACTCATCCGTGTTTTCTAATAGGTATAATTTGTACCATCAAACAGTGGATGTCTGTTTGTGGCCTGGCCTTCACTTTTGAATTTCACAGTTGCCATGTGTTGTGCTGTGATCTATATAACAATTAGTTAAATGAATAAATAATTGCAATATTACCTTGCTTTACCTGTAACACCCGCTCTGATACCAATTGTAGGAACGAAATCGTAAAGCAGAATACTCTAGAGGGGGGTGAATAGAGTTGGCAGCAGAATAATGCTAATTAAAAAATGTTAGCAGCAAGATTACAAAATAATAATCACAACTAAATAATGTAAAGGCAGAGATAAGAAAGCAAACGCAAAGACAGCGATGTATACTGGTTTTCCTCTGTTGAGGACTAGTCCAGTCGGTAGAACTCTTGCTACCAGTTGAATCCACTATTGGCAAAACTGTAAGTTTTCTTACGAAGTCCTTGCAACTTCTACAACGCGAGCTTTGATACGAAGAACTCGTCCAACTTCAATTGTAAAGAGGTATTCTTCTATCAAGCTTCTGATTACAATCACACTGAAACTTCTAGACCGCACCGCACAGGCAAATCGACTAGAGGATTGTAACTGGCTTGGGATCTGAAATTTAAAGCTCGAAAAAACTCTTTGGAAGACTGAAAGCTTTTTAGAAGAGAGAAAATTGAAAGTGAATGAGTGAGTTAAAATGATCGAAATCCTTCTCTATTTATAGGAGTTCCAAAGACAGAATTCTGACAGAATTCGGGCAGAACTCGATGAGCAAATCTCGGTCAAATTCGCAACTGAAGGCGAACCAAGTTCCAAGGAATTCAAAAACAAAACGGCCACTAACCGAACTCTGGCCGAACTCTGGCCGAGTTCTGTCAGGGTTAGGTTATGGTTTTAAAAATAGTTTTTGGGAAATTTTGAAAACCTTTTTGAAAACCTTTTTGGAGCTTTTGTAAATACGAATGTTTTTCAAAACTAAGGACATTTTAAAAATATTTTGAAATCATTTTGGAATAGCCTATTTGCCAGTACGACTCGGTGTACAAAGTATTCCTAGACTCAAATAAAATGAAAAATACATTCCTCAAAGAAATACAGACTCGAACATGCAAACAACGCTTCGGTCTTGAACTGAGTAGATAGCCATTCTTGAGTATGTCCAAGAATCCGAGATATCTTGACTAGTTCCATATATCGAGACAGAGTTTGATCAATTATTAAAATCAGTTTGACCATATGACCAATGGGCTAACAGATTTGAGACAAATATCTTGTATTTTATGATTTTTTGTGCATTTTTAGGCAGTTGGGATTTCAGGTTTTCCGATATTGTTGTAAAACCCCTAAATTTCTACTATATTTTTAGTACTGATTTTTTTTTGTATTTATATGTCGCATAGTCTATTCTACGTCGTACAAAAATTTACGTTTTTCGTATTTCCTCGTCGAGTGCGAATATGTGCGAGGTACATATTTTTAGAAAAATAATTTTTGATTTTGTTATCAGTGATGGTTTCAAACTAATATATATAATAATTATTTTTATTAAGAGTTGTGAAAAGTATCTATCGAGATTGGCAAAACTTATTATTTTAATTATTTATAAAATTCTATCTTATTTTAATATTGGTAAATTAGAAAACTAGATTTATGAGAATATGCTACTAGTGTAAAGCACATAAAAAATTATTTCATGTATATTTTTAAATTTAATTTTTATTATTTATAATAAATTATTTAGCAAGAAGGTATTTTAAATATTTGAATATTTATGTTTACTTTCAAAATTGTTTATCTAAATTATTAAAAATGTATTTAAAAGAGAGATTTCCTACTACTATTTATAATATTTATTCCCATTTTCGTAATTATTATGCTATTTTAATAAAAAGGCAGTTTGAAAATTTTTCTATTAATACTTAAATATTTATTATGATTTCTAAAATTAATTATTACATAAATTCTATAAAAAAAATTGGATTTATTTATGATAAATTAAATGGTGATTAGATTTATTGATTTAAATTAAGTAGTTTAATTTAAATGTGTTATTTATCTATATTTAAATTGGATTTGGATTTAGATTTAGATATGAATGTATTGGTTTAAATTTAATAGTAAAATTATCTATTTGGATTTTAAAAATCTCAATCATTATCTAATTGGGAATTTCCACATCCTATAAATAGGCAGGTACTCCTCCATAAATTACTCACATCCACAAATTTCTCCACAAATATACGTGCATCGTGTCTGTGTCCATCCAAATTCTTATTCCATATTTTTACATATTCAATTTCAACCTCTCCGTGTCGGACACACCCCGACACAATCGAATTCCTAACACTATTCCTAGCCCCGATCTATCCCGACCACCGCCAATCGACTTCTACACCTAGGTTCAGCCATACCGGCCGACCACCACTAACTCGTGCATCGCCACCACCTGTAACCACCGCCCAAGCCTTGGACTGGCCACTGCCACCGCCTCCTCCCCGGCCACGACCAACACCATCGCCGACCACCCGTCTCTAACACATCATCACCATCACCCGACAACCTAGCAGCCACTATATAATGCCTATAGTTCGTATTACGTATCTTGGTATACGTGTACGTATTCTTGACTCGTATTGCGTATTTTCCTGTATGGTTATTTTGGCATGTCATTGGATATGGCATAGCTTGGTTCGGCTTAGCTTGGTTTGGTTTGCTTTTGGGTTCATCATGAACCAAAAGAAAACCCCCACCTACCACCACCACCCTCATTTATATTTCCACCTAACTCTCTCTCTCTTCATTTTATTCTTCACCTTTACTTTTTCTTCTCCACCATTTACTCTTCCACCTACCAGAAAAGAGAGCTAGGCAAGTGCAAACTTGCTTCATGATGGATCTCAAGTTTTATTGTTCCATTCTCTTCCTTACTTGATTTTAAGACTCTTTAGAACTTGGCCTTTTTCATTTTGATGGATAATTTCTTGTAGATCTAAATTTACAACTTTTCGGTTTTCTTGGTTTTGATCTCTAAAACTTGGTTATTTTCGAAAATAAATAGTTCTATGTTGTAGAGAATTCAATTTCATACAGTTTTGGCTTTTGTTTCGCTTGATTTCGACTTCGGATGAGGAAGTTATGGCCAAAAGCAATTTTGGTCATTTCTATGTTCATCTGCGGCATGAACTGCATGTCGCAGTAGGTGCATATGATGTCGCAGTTGAGCCACATGTCGCAGAAGGCGCATATGATGTCGCAGTTGAGCCGCATGAGCTGCATGTCGCAGAAGGCGCATATGATGTCGCAGTTGAGGCGCATGTCGCAGTAGGCGCATATGATGTCGCAGTTGAGCCGCATGAGCCGCATGTCGCAGAAGGCGCATATGATGTCGCAGTTGAGGCGCATGTCGCAGTAGGCGCATATGATGTCGCAGTTGAGCCGCATGAGCCGCATGTCGCAGAAGGCGCATATGATGTCGCTGTTGAGCCGCATGAGCCGCATGTCGCAGTAGGCGCATATGATGTCGCAGTTGAGCCGTATGAGCCGCATGTTGCAGAAGGCGCATATGATGTCGCAGTTGAGCTACATGAGGCGCATGTCGCAGTAGGCGCATATGATGTCGCAGTTGAGCCACATGAGCCGCATGTCGCAGAAGGCGCATATGATATCGCAGTTGAGGCGCATGTCGCAGTAGGCACATATGATGTCGCAGTTGAGCCGCATGAGCCGCATGTCGCAGAAGGCGCATATGATGTCGCAGTTGAGCCGCATGAGCCGCATGTCGTAGTAGGCGCATATGATGTCGCAGTTGAGCCGCATGAGCCGCATGTCGCAGAAGGCGCATATGATGTCGCAGTTGAGCCACATGAGGCGCATGTCGCAGTAGGCGCATATGATGTCACAGTTGAGCCGCATGAGCCGCATATCGCAGTAGGCGCATATGATGTCGCAGTTGAGCCGCATGAGCCGCATGTCGCAGTAGGCGCATATGATGTCGCAATTGAGGCACATGTCACAGTAGACGCATATGGGGTCGCTGAATAGGCCGCTTGATGCCTATTTTGGCTATTTCTAACTGTTATATGTCCTAATTGACTGAATTGTGGCTCGAACTTCTTCCAACTCCCAACGTGAAAGTTGTAGATCTTTTCCTTGCCATCAAGAATATGTTACTAGTTATCTTATGCAAGTTTCTCTCATTCATGATATTGTAAGAATAGAACACGGTAGTGGCCCGCTGTGGCACACTCTTGACAAGGAAACTGACATGATATATCTCGACATGCTGTTACGACAGCTAGCCTGCCATGACAAGTATAAAAGACTTAGACACTGTGGGCGATTGTGTTTGTACAAATAAACTAGTACTGTCTTGCATCATGTCTAGGATGGGGACCCCTGAGTACCACGGTCAGGGGTACCTACTGAAATTGACTAAGAATAATTAACTAGAATGATTCAGTAGTCATGAAGAGATTCCCAGCTACAGGCAATCCCGTTATCTGGGCGCATTCAGTGGACTTGTAGCCTACCGACGAGTAGGGCACATTTCCAGCACACAGTCACGTGTTGCATTCTTCCTAAACGGACATTCGACCTGGATAACCGGATGGTCTACAGGGCTTGTGGCTGTTAGGATAATCTCATTGCATCTTGCTAGTAACTAGGCCTGTGATAACCCTAGTTAGTTAAAAGTATCAAGCCGTACTCTTGATTGGCCGTGATTGATTGGATGTAGTTTATTCCAGCTTAGTCTTATTCTGATCCTGTGCAAGATTGTGACATGACATGATTATTGATGCTTGCCTTAACAATAACGATCGGAGGTCGAGTTCTGTTCAGGCGAAGGGTTACAACCCCGGTCCTTGTTTGGTTTAAGGATTGTAACTGGCTCCCGGAGCAGTTCTGTGTCCTCTCTTCGTTTATTGTCTTATTACAATCCCATGCCATGTTCGTCATGTTTTACCTTACCTTAATACCATGATTATTTATACTGGCCATAGCAATAAAGATCAGGGGTCCAGTTCTGTTCAGACGAAGGGTTACAACCCCGGTCCTTGTTTGGTTTAAGGGTTGTAACCTGGCTCCTGGAGCAGTTCTGTGTCCTCTCTTCATTTATTGTCTTATTGCAATCCCATGACATGTTCGTCATGTTTTACCTTACCTTAATACCATGATTATTTATACTGGCCATACCAATAAAGATCAGGGGTCCAGTTCTGTTCAGGCGAAGGGTTACAACCCCGGTCCTTGTTTGGTTTAAGGGTTGTAACCTGGCTCCAAAGCAGTTCTGTGTCCTCTCTTCGTTTATTGTCTTCACTGTACCAATAGTATTTGAGACGGGTTTCTATTCAGGTGAAGGGCTGCAACCCCGGTCCTTGTTTGGTTTAAAGGTTGTGACCTGGCTACTTGAATAGTTTCTTCGTACTCAGTTTACTGTTGTTATCTCTATTATTATTAGTTCTTTATTTATTATCTTTAATATTCTATTGTGATATGCTGGTTTTAGTTCCTTAGTGAAGCCTCCTTTGTGGTACTTGCTCTTTCTGGGGTCTGACCAAGCTGGTTTTGTGTGGCCAGATATCGGAGCAGCAACAGAGGATCCACCTGTCTTTCAGCCCGATGGTGACCACCAGGCGTAACCAGGGCAACGAGTGGGTTTCTTTTGTCCTCCAACTCTACTTGTAAAATTATTCTTTTGAGGCGTTTAGCCGGTGAGCACGTGTTAGCTCGTATTGCACCTTATTTACTGTCTGCCTACGGGCTGTAACATGATTGACAAATCCTAGGGTTGATCATGTATTGACTAAAACTCTTGCTAGTCCTGACATTTTGTAGGACTAGCTTCATGATCATCCAATATGTAATATATGGGACGCCTTACTATTGTATATTTGGTGCTCTGACATCTTCTAACTGTTACTACTTGCTTGTGATTGAGACAATAGGCTTGTTCATGACCATAGGAGACTGTTGGATTGTAGTTAAACCCTCATGTATCTAGACAACCGTGACCGTATAGTGACCTGGATTCTATTTCATTATACGTAGATGGCTATGTCTGCCCCCGCTCTCCAGTATTCTGGTTCTGGGGCGTGACATGGTTTTAGTGGTGGCCCATGCAGGTCTTGTAAATCAAGATATGTGAGGGTTTGCCGAATAGATGTCTCATTCAGTATTCGCCCTTGATCTCTGCTCGTATCTTCAAATCCCTGAGAATCTTGACCTGATCACATGCTTGTATCATTGATCTGTCATGGTCCTTTCTTATTGTTCCCGATGTCGTCTTCTTCAGCGACATTGTTCCTGGACCTGCCGATCAGCAAGGCGGGGCACCTCCTACGGACCAGCAGCAACCTGGAGATCAAGCCCAGTATTCAGGAGTAGCCTCCAGAGTCATGCCTACCGAAGGAGAACCACCAGTTCAGCCCGTCCAGCCTGCAGAGCCTGATTATGGCACCTTGGTGGGTCTCATCAGGTCCCTATTAGCTTTCCAGGATCGTCGTGTAGATGCTTTGCACCAGGCGGTGGCAGACGCTTTGACCAGAGGAGGTCATCAGGGTAATAGCACGGCCAACAGCTTCAAACGCTTGAACCCTCCCTTCTTCGACGGCAGTGAAGATACGATTGCTGCAGATGCTTGGCTTCAGGACACAGAGGTGATTCTAGAAGCAGCCAGGACTCTAGAGAACGATAAGGTGGCCGTAGTGCGCCTGCAGTTATTGGATCTTGCCTGCAGCTGGTGGGCAGCGCAGGCAGATGGATTAGTGGCCCCTATTTCATGGGCAGTATTCAGGGAGAGATTCCAGACCAAGTATTTTGATGCTGTAGCTCGGTATGATCTACAGACGAGGTTCACCAATCTGAAGCAGATGGGCAGGACGGTCGACGGATATGCGGTCGAGTTTTCGAGACTTAGTCGGTTTGCTCCCACCTTGGTGGCGACCGAGTTCGATAGAGCCCAGCGGTTCCAGTAGGGGCTCCACCTAGAGATTTTATTGGCGGTGGAGCAGTTTGAGCATCAGACTTTTGATGCAGTGTTGAGAGCAGCCCGGAGGTATGAATACACCTCCCAGAGGATCGTGAATAGGACCGGAGGTCGGAAGCGATCTCACGGCCAGATGAATCAGTCTTCAACACCAGCCCCGGCGGCCAGGGCTTTGACCATTGGAGCTCCGAGGCGGGCGGCCTCAGTGACGTCGGTTCAGCATTCCACCCCGATGCACCCTCAGCAGCAGAAACAGAAGCATCTTCCGCAGTGGGATATTCACACTGCGGGAAGCCAGGGCATGTGGTATCGGAGTGTCGCAGAGCACAGGGTTTGTGCTTGGTTTGTGGTGCCCCGAACCACAGGATTTGGAATTGCTCGAACAGGGGAAGTTCATCCGCTTTCTCTAGTCCTTCAGTTAGAGGACCAGCACCAATCCAGCAGCAGCAGCCGCTGCAGTATCCGTTCACGAGGCCATTGCCGACGCAGGCCCAGGCATTCCAGCAGCAAAGATCGCAGCAGTATGCCCAAGTCCAAGCCCTGATCCAGAGCAGGCAGAGGAATTTTCAGCAGAGGGGACCCGCACCCAGAGGACATGGTCAAGTGCTGGCTTTGACCATGGGAGAAGAAGGAATAGCACCAGGTGAGGTGGTGGCAGGTACTATTCTCGTCAACACCTTTCCAGCTTCAGTATTATTTGATTCTGGTGCCTCGCATTCATTTATGTCTGCACGATTCGCAACACGGGTAGGATTGGAGCCCGAGTCATTATCAGTGAGGCTCAATATACTTACTGGTAACGGACTTGTGGGAGTAGATAGAGTGTTTTCCTCCTGTCGAATCGTAGTTAGCGGTAGAGAATTCCCCGCTAGATTGATAGAGTTCCCGATGGCAGATTATGATGTGGTCTTAGGGATGGATTAGTTGAGGGACCAGTATGCTAGGATAGACTGCCATATTGGCAGGGTTATTTTTAGCATTCCAGGCGAGCCAGAGTTTTCCTTCTCCCGAGGCGAAGTTGAACCTTCTCCTCCAGTGTTGCGGATGGCAGTGGCAGTAGTACAGTTACCTAGGATAGTCGAAGAGTTTCCAGATGTTTTCCCCGAAGAGCTTCCAGGGATGCTGCCAGAGCGGGAGATCGAGTTCACCATCGACTTGATTCCCGGGACAGCCCCAGTATCAGAGAGAGTCTACAGGATGGTGCCATCAGAGCTGGAGATATTATATAAGATGATTGAAGAACTCAGAACCAAGGGATTCATTCGTGCTATTGGATCGCCTTGGGGAGCCCCGATGCTTCTTGTGAAAAAAAAGGATGGTACGTCTAGATTATGTGTAGATTATCGTACCTTGAACTCGGTGACAATCAAGAACAGATATCCTCTCCCGAGGATAGATGACTTGTTTGATCAACTCAAGGGGGCGGCAGTGTTTTTGAAGATCGACTTGTGCTCAGGATACCATCAGATCAGAGTCAGAGAGCAGGACATCCCGAAGACTGCTTTCAGATCTAGGTATGGGCATTGGGAGTTCCTTGTGATGCCATTTGGAGCAACCAATGTACCGGCTGTATTCATGGACCTCATGAATCGCATCTTCATGCCTTATTTGGATCAGTTCGTAATTGTGTTCCTAGACGACATCCTGGTCTACAGTAAGAGTGAAGCGGTGCATGAGCAGCATCTCCGAGTTGTCCTCCAGATTCTCAGAGAGCACCAGTTGTATGCCAAGTTTAGTAAATACGAGTTCTGGCTCGATCGTATTTCGTACTTGGGTCATATCATCACCCGAGGAGGAGTTGAAGTGGATCCCCAGAAGATCGTGGCCATTGAATCGTGGCCAGTGCCTAGCACAGTGGCAGAGATTCGCAGTTTTCTTGGCTTTGTCGGCTACTACCGGCGATTTGTTCCAGACTTTGCTCGAATTTCAGCGCCATTGACCCAGTTGACCCGAAAGGATGTGCAGTTTGCTTGGACAGCAGAGTGCCAGAATTCTTTTGAGAGGTTGAAGCGAGGCTTGATGACGGCTCCTATTCTCACGCTTCCAGATGGAACTGGAGGATTCTCGGTGTATTATGATACTTCGGGAAGAGGTTTAGGATGTGTTCTGATGCAGCATGGGAAGGTAATAGCTTATGCGTCACGACAACTTCGTGATCATGAGAGAAATTACCCAACCCATGACTTGGAGCTGGCAGCGGTAGTGTTTGCACTTAAGCTTTGGAGGCACTACTTGTATGGAGATAGGGTGGAGATTTTCACCGACCATAAGAGCCTGAAGTTTGTTTTCACCCAGAAGGATCTCAACATGCGTCAGAGGAGATGGCTAGAGCTGCTTATGGATTATGATGTCAACTTGCAGTATCATCCTGGGAAGGCCAACGTTGTTGCAGATGCATTGAGCAGGAGGACAGGAGTTTATTTTCTGACAGCGCAACCAGAACTGTTAGCCGATCTTCAGAAGATGGGAATAGAAGTTGTCCTCCCTTCCAGTGTGGCATTGATGGCCAGCATGCAAGTTCAGTCCACTATAGTCGAGAGGATCCGGATGGCGCAGTCAGCAGATTCCAAGCTTCAGCGACTCAGAGCAGAGTGTGAGACAGGACGAAGACCAGAGTTATTCATTTATGAAGATGGTACACTTCGACATTGTAAGCGTCTTTGTGTACCCAGTGGAGATATCAGACAGGAGATCATGGCAGAGGCCCAAAGTTCGCAGTATTTTATTCATCTCGGTGGTACGAAGATGTACCGTGATATCCGCCAGCACTTTTGGTGGAATGGCATGAAGAGGGAGATAGCTCGGTTTGTCTCTCGTTGTTTAGTCTGCCAACAAGTTAAGGCTGAACATCAGAGACCAGCTCGACTACTTCAACTATTATCGATTCCCGAGTGGAAATGGGAGCATATAACCATAGATTTTGTGACTGGATTGCCTAGATCCCCGGCGAGCAGAGACGCTATTTGGGTTGTCATAGACAGGCTCACGAAGGCGGCTCACTTTCTCCCGTTCAGAGTTGGTCAGTCGACGGCTCAACTAGCGGAGATGTATCTCCGGCAGATTCTCAGATTGCACGGTGTACCAGTCAGTATCACTTCAGATAGAGATTCAAGATTTACGTCGCACTTTTGGCGTAGCTTGCAAGAAAGTTTGGGAACTCACCTCCAGTTCAGTTCAGCTTATCACCCGCAGACAGATGGCCAGTCGGAACGTACGATCCAGACTCTTGAAGATATGTTGAGATCTTGTACGCTCGACTTCGGTGGTTCGTAGGAAGATCACGTGCACCTGGTGGAGTTCTCGTACAACAACAGTTTCCAGGCCAGTATCCAGATGGCACCGTTCGAGGCACTGTATGGTAGGAAGTGTCGATCCCCGCTAGCATGGGACGATGTCGGAGAGAGGCAGATGCTTGGTCCGGAGATGATTGCTCAGACGGTTGAAGTGGTCAAAAGAGTCAGAGATCATCTTCGAGTTGCCCAAGATCGCCAGTGTCATTGGGCCGATTCTCATCGGTGCCCCCTTGAGTTTTCTGTCGGCGACCATGTATTCCTGAGGATTTTGTCTAACCGTGGCGTCATTCGTTTCGGCGTGCGGGGAAAGCTTAGTCCTAGGTATATAGGGCCATTCGACATTCTGGAGCGAGTAGGAGATATATCCTATCGTCTCGCTCTTCCACCGTCGCTACGTGAGGTACATGACGTATTCCATGTGTCCCAACTGCGACGGTATATCCCAGACCCGAGCCACATCCTGGATCATTCGGAATTGGTTGTTGGTACCAACCTTTCGTATGAGGAGAGGCCCGTGTCTATATTGGACCAAAGAGAGAAGACACTCAAGAACAAGACTATCAAGTTAGTCCGAGTTGCTTGGGGTCATCACTCTTTGGGTGAGTCGACGTGGGAGCGTGAGGATGATATCCGATCGCAATATCCTGACCTGTTTGACTCGTAAGGTATAATGTCTTCCTTATGCCTTATACTTTCAATTCCTTGCTTGAATAAATGACTGCATGATAGACTGCTTGTTATAGCTTACGATTAGTATAGCCTGTCCTTGCAATTCTAGCCTCTTGATTAAATTTCGAGGACGGAATTCTTCTAAGATGGGCAGAGTTGTAATGCCTATAGTTCGTATTACGTATCTTGGTATACGTGTACGTCTTCTTGACTCGTATTGCGTATTTTCCTGCATGGTTATTTTGGCATGTCATTGGATATGGCATAGCTTGGTTCGGCTTAGCTTGGTTTGGTTTGCTTTTGGGTTCATCATGAACCAAAAGAAAACCCCCACCTACCACCACCACCCTCATTTATATTTCCACCTAACTCTCTCTCTCTTCATTTTATTCTTCACCTTCACTTCTTCTTCTCCACCATTTACTCTTCCACCTACCAGAAAAGAGAGCTAGGCAAGTGCAAACTTACTTCATGATGGATCTCAAGTTTTATTGTTCCATTCTCTTCCTTACTTGATTTTAAGACTCTTTAGAACTTGGCCTTTTTCATTTTGATGGATAATTTCTTGTAGATCTAAGTTTATAACTTTTCAGTTTTCTTGGTTTTGATCTCTAAAACTTGGTTATTTTCGAAAACAAATAGTTCTATGTTGTAGAGAATTCAATTTCATGCAGTTTTGGCTTTTGTTTCGCTTGATTTTGACTTCGGATGAGGAAGTTATGGCCAAAAGAAATTCTGGTCATTTCTATGTTCATCTGCAGCATGAACTGCATGTCGCAGTAGGCGCATATGATGTCGCAGTTGAGCCGCATGTCGCAGAAGGCGCATATGATGTCGCAGTTGAGCCGTATGAGCCGCATGTCGCAGAAGGCGCATATGATGTCGCAGTTGAGGCGCATGTCGCAGTAGGCGCATATGATGTCGCAGTTGAGCCGCATGAACCGCATGTCGCAGAAGGCGCATATGATGTCGCAGTTGAGGTGCATGTCGCAGTAGGCGCATATGATGTCGCAGTTGAGCCGCATGAGCCGCATGTCGCAGAAGGCGCATATGATGTCGCAGTTGAGCCGCATGAGCCGCATGTCACAGTAGGCGCATATGATGTCGCAGTTGAGCCGCACGAGCCGCATGTCGCAGAAGGCGCATATGATGTCGCAGTTGAGCCGCATGAGGCGCATATCGCAGTAGGCGCATATGATGTCGCAGTTGAGCCGCATGAGCCGCATGTCGCAGAAGGCGCATATGATGTCGCAGTTGAGGCGTATGTCGCAGTAGGCGCATATGATGTCGCAGTTGAGTTGCATGAGCCGCATGTCGCAGTAGGCGCATATGATGTCGTAGTTGAGGCGCATGTCGCAGTAGGCGCATATGGTGTCGCTGAATAGGCCGCATGATGCCTATTTTGGCTATTTCTAACTGTTATATGTCCTAATTGACTGAATTGTGGCTCGAACTTCTCCCAACTCCCAACGTAAAAGTTATAGATCTTTTCCTTGCCATCAAGAATATGTCACTAGTTATCTTATACAAGTTTCTCTCATTCATGATATTGTAAGAATAGAACACGGTAGTGGCCCGCTGTGGCACACTCTTGACAAGTAAACTTGCATGATATATCTCGGCATGCTGTTACGACAGCTAGCCTGCCATGACAAGTATGAAAGACTTGGACACCGTGGACGATTGTGTTTGTACAAATAAACTAGTACTGTCTTGCATCATGTCTAGGATGGGGACCCCTGAGTACCACGGTCAGGGGTACCTACTGAAATTGACTAAGGATAATTAACTAGAATGATTCAGTAGTCATGAAGAGATTCCCAGCTACAGGCAATCCCGTTATCTGGGCGCATTCAGTGGACATGTAGCCTACCGACGAGTAGGGCACATTTCCAGTACACAGTCACGTGTTGCATTCTTCCTAAACGGACATTCGACCTGGATAACCGGATGGTCTGCAGGGCTTGTGGCTGTTGGGATAATCTCATTGCATCTTGCTAGTAACTTGGCCTGTGATAACCCTAGTTAGTTAAAAGTATCAAGCCGTACTCTTGATTGGCCGTGATTGATTGGATGTAGTTTATTCTAGCTTAGTCTTATCCTGATCCTATGCAAGATTGTGACATGACATGATTATTGATGCTTGCCTTAACAATAACGATCGGGGGTCCAGTTCTGTTCAGGCGAAGGGTTACAACCCCGATCCTTGTTTGGTTTAAGGGTTGTAACCTGGCTCCCGGAGCAGTTCTGTGTCCTCTCTTCGTTTATTGTCTTATTGCAATCCCATGCCATGTTCGTCATGTTTTACCTTACCTTAATACCATGATTATTTATACTGGCCATAGCAATAAAGATCAGGGGTCCAGTTCTGTTCAGGCAAAGGGTTACAACCCCGGTCCTTGTTTGGTTTAAGGGTTGTAACCTGGCTCCCGGAGCAGTTCTGTGTCCTCTCTTCATTTATTGTCTTATTGCAATCCCATGCCATGTTCGTCATGTTTTACCTTACCTTAATACCATGATTATTTATACTGGCCATAGCAATAAAGATCAGGGGTCCAGTTCTGTTCAGGCGAAAGGTTACAACCTCGGTCCTTGTTTGGTTTAAGGGTTGTAACCTGGCTCCCGGAGCAGTTCTGTGTCCTCTCTTCGTTTATTGTCTTTACTGTACCAATAGTATTTGAGACGGGTTTCTATTCAGGTGAAGGGCTGTAACCCCGGTCCTTGTTTGGTTTAAGGGTTGTGACCTGGCTATTTGAATAGTTTCCTCGTACTCAGTTTACTGTTGTTATCTCTATTATTATCAGTTCTTCATTTATTATCTTTAATATTCTATTGTGATATGCTGGTTTTAGTTCCTTAGTGAAGCCTCATTAATGGCACTTGCTCTTTCTGTGGTCTGACCCAGCTGGTTTTGTGTGGCCAGATATCGGAGCAGCAACAGAGGATCCACCTGTCTTCCAGCCCGATGGTGACCACCAGGCGTAACCAGGGCAAGAGTGGGTTTCTTTTGTCCTTCCACTCTACTTGTAAAATTATTCTTTTGAGGCGTTTAGCCGGCGAGCACGTGTTAGCTCGTATTGCACCTTATTTACTGTCTGCCTACGGGCTGTAACATGATTGACAAATCCTAGGGTTGATCATGTATTGACTAATACTCTTGCTAGTCCTGACATTTTGTACGACTAGCTTCATGATCATCCAATATGTAATGTACGGGACGCCTTACTATTGTATATTTGGTGCTCTGACATCTTGTAACTGTTACTACTTGCTTGTGATTGAGACAATATGCTTGTTCATGACCATAGGAGACTGTTGGATTGTAGTTAAACCCTCATGTATCTAGACATCCGTGACCGTATAGTGACGTGGATTCCATTTCATTATACGTAGCTGGCTATGTCTGCCCCCGCTCTCCAGTATTCTGGTTCTGGGGCGTGACACACTACCACAACCATCACCCCCATAAATGATCACCGCGGCCACCGTCGCGGTAGCCTAGCCACCACCGACCTATCCATCGTCACCATTGGACGAAGCCGGAAAACCCGTTCCCCCACCAAGCGAATCGCCAAATAACATCACCACGCAACAACAACAATAACATAAACCAACAACCAACCCCAGACTCACCTGCTGCAAGCGTCGTCCCCGCGCCTCTGGGTGCCGTCGCCTCCCTCTCAGGTGGCCGCACCTTGCCACGACCACCAGAGTCCTCTCTGGTGAAGCCTCTGCGTCGCCCCTCTCCCTCAAAGCCCAACTCTCCGCGATCTGAGCGCTCTGCCGCGCTCGGCGGGGCCACTGTCCCAAGCAGCCACCGCGTGGCTTCCTTCTACCAGCCAAGCCCGACCGAAACCCCTTTCCTTCAAACTCCGTCGCCCACCGTGACCGCATCGACTCCTCAGCTTGCCCCAACTCCTCCTCCTCGCACCGACGACCCTCCTCCGTAGCGCCGGAGCTGCACCATGGCCAGCGATGCGAAACCGCTCAGTGAGCGAACCACCTCCGCGAGGCCGACGTGTCGACGAACCTCTCCGCCGCGTCGGGCCACCGAAACCCCCCGATCACTGAACTCCCGCCTCCGCCTCTCCTTTCCCCACTCTTCCTCTTCCTCCGATCCCACCGTCCGCCGCACCCGCGCTTGGGTACGGCCGAGCGAGCGATTCTCCGTCGACCGCACCGGCGTGGATTTTACCGTCGTGACCCCAAAACCTCCAGCCTGAACCGCTGGCGACTCCTCCCATTCGGTCGGCTGCCGCACAAAGCTGCGTCGCCTCCGCTGGTACTCCCCCTTCTCTTCCTCGCCCTCTCCTTCACCCCACTTCCCCTTCTCTTCGCTCACTTCAAACCCTCTCTTTTCCATTGATTTTTCTCTCTCTCTCTCTCTCTCTGCTACTCCTCTCTCTTATGTGACATTGATTTCTTTTTTATTTTTATTTTTATTTTATTATTATTTTGCTACTGGTATCGAGAGAAGTAGTGTAATGTTACTCTATTGTTTTTGATATACTTGTATATATTATTAGTAGGATTAATATTAATATTATTATTGTTATTATTATATAAAGAGAGTTAATATTTGTATTATAATTATTATATAGAGAGAGGTAGTGTCCTCGAATAGAGAGAGAGGTGATGACAGCTGCTGTACGGTTGCTTTTTACTATTATTTTTTAAATTATTATTATTATTATTGTTGCTATTACTTTAAATTGTACTAGTTTATTTTCAAGATCTTTTATTATACAGTAGGTAATAAAGATGTGATAAATACTTTAATTATTATCTCTAAGTATTTCTCTACTACTAGTACCAAATGTCTTACTAAAATTTTTTATTAACTATATATATATGGTAAATAATTGTCAAAAACTATTTTATAAATTGTGGACTTGGATATAATATTAAAATATTTTATCTAGTTAGATAAGTTACATGACAAAATTTCGGCTGGTATTAAAATATTCTCTAAAAATTCTAAAATATGTTAATATAGTTTCTTTTTACCTAGAAATCATATTCTCTAAAGTGTGTTAATATAGTTTTTCAAATTCGTATATATATTGTTTATCTAATCTCCTTTGATTATCCTCATATCCAAGAATAAGCCCATTATTCCTATTGACCCTAACCAATTTGACCGTCCTGGACTTGATGGAACCATCCGTGCCGCCAACAGAGGTCCCCTTGTGTAGTTGTTACCCGAAGTCGCAGTTCGTGCCACATTGATCATTGCAGTACACCAGGCGTCCTACCAGGCAAGATACCTTGCCTTTACTGTTTAATTTCTTGCTCAATATCATGCATGTTTTATTAGTTATAAGTTGTTATTTCAAAACCATATGTAGTTGCAAATTATTATACTTTAGTTTTCTTTATGCACTTGGCCTAGAGTTAAGGGACCACCTTTGTTTATGCCGCATTCATTGGTCCGACACATGTGTGCCACGATGTCACGTGTCTCATATAGATTCGGACTTGCGTACCGACTATACATCGGTGCGTACAGGACGAGCATTAGGATATAACCGCTAATATAATTGCCTAGAAGATTAGCAGTTATTAGAAATATCGTGATATAGATTCAGCACGAGTAGTGCATGGGAAGGGGGAAGACAGTTATTAGGCACAGGAGCTTTCACACATTTACTTTTCTCTAGCTGCCATTTGTGACTCAGCCGAGAGCTAGTTTGCCGTACATTTATTTACTTTCCTCTAGATGCCACTAGTGCCTCAGTTGAAGCACAAATGTGCCGTGCATTTACTTACCTCTAGCTTTCGTTAGTGACTCACCCAAGAGCTAGTGGACGTGCATTTATTTTCATCTAGATGTCCCTTAGCTCTCACCCGAGTGCTAATGGGCCGTGTATTTACTTTTCTCTAGATGCCACTACTGTCTTGGTTGAAATGCTAACGCGCCGTGTTTCTAGTCTCGAGAGCCTTTGTGTGGAACGTTGTCTTCAAAGTGCATTTTCACATAGAACGGTTAAGGACCTTTATTTGTGTAGTCACATATACTTTTCCGTTGAGCTTTATTTAGTCAGTTATTGGCATGATATTATGTGTCTTATTATGTCCCTCTGAGGACCTGGTTATCTCGCCCGGTGTGTGCTCTTGTCTTTCGCAGGTGTTCTAGCTCTAGTCGTGATCATCACTATTTCTTCGAGGATGATTACACTTGGATCGTCTTCGCTTCGCTCGCCAACTTCATTTCTTTTCTCATGTATTTTTCCTTTACTTGTTGGTAGTGGATTTGTCTCCGCCCAACATATTGTATCAAGACAATTTATTATCATTATATGATATCTTTTATTCATTTATTTTGTTGTGGATGAGATTAGTTATAGTTCTACTACATTTTACAGCTTATGTATTCATACGAGATTTCCATATATTGGAGTGTACTTCGTATATATATAGCTGGCATGTCTACGTTCCTAGTCCTACGTATTTTGGGACTGGGACGTTACATGTTTTTGTGGTGGCCCATGCAGGTCAAGATAAAATGTTTGGTTACTTTACCGTACCAAGCAAGCCTGCAAATAGGATTAGAAGTCTAGGATCTCATCCACATACTTGACCTCCTTCCTCGATTCCATATTCGAACTATCGTTCGACTCATCGACTGCGTCTTGCTTGATTCCTTCTATCATTACTCGTATATTCCCTTCGTGCTTGCTTGAGATTGACCCTACTAGTTAGATGTCCCAAACATCCTTAGCTTAATTCTTTAAGTTGGGTAGAATACCCCGCGACCTGACACACCCTTGACCATTAAGGAAATACAAATAGTATTATCTAGACCATAGAGACTAGAGGAATTTAACCGATTTGGTCAACCAAGCCTTGGTCAATAAGACCGTACAGTGATGGTATAGGAATAAACAAGACTTAGATCCTTATTACTCTTAGACTATTCATATTTGTTTTTATTTCATCTACCATCGTGCATATGTTCTACTATCTAGACTAATGATGCTATTATAGCCTAGTATTTGCAAGCTAATTCTTTATCGAGCTTGATCAAGACATATGATATTGAGCAGCCGCTCACTAACATATTGTCTAATCAGAACCGGTGCACGATGGTCTGATCAACCAAGTGCACTTTGGTTCGCTTTTGTCTATTATTCTACGTGGATGGAACATGAATAAACTTATCCTTTAGAATCCCATCCACGACTGCCTTAAAAATTCTTTCAAAATTATACGGTCGTCCTTGAATCACGTATTGGTATTCGATAAAATCGTCATTGAACTCCTTATTGCTTTCGCCTCTACCTATTTTAGAAGGACGGAGGCTTGGTACTAGAAATTCCTCTAGCTACCCTATCACCTATAACCCTCAACCTACTCTCAAATCATACCTTCTAGGTATTTTATCCATTCTCTCTAACCTTTATTGCATATTCTAACTTTAACCCCCACTTATTTTCCTTCTTGTGTTAACCCATGATTATCCTTGCCGTTACTGAAATCGAGATTTCCTAATGCATCTTTCGTTGAGCATTGTGAATTGTTTTGTGCCTTCTCACCCCCCTGCGAATCCTTAATTTCGAGGACAAAATTCTTTTAAGTTTGGTAGGATGTAAAACCCCTAAATTTCTACTATATTTTTAGTACTGATTTTTTTTTGTATTTATACGTCGCATAGTCGTATTGTACGTCGCGCGGGAATTTGCGTTTTTCGTATTTCCTCGTCGAGTGTGAATATGTGCGAGGTACATATTTTTAGAAAAATGATATTTGATTTTATTATCGGTGATGGTTTCAAAATAATATATATAATAATTATTTTTATTAAGAGTTGTGAAAAGTTTCTATCGAGATTGGCAAAACTTATTTTTTTAATTATTTATAAAATACTATCTTATTTTAATAGTGGTAAATTAGAAAACTAGATTTATGAGAATATGCTACTCGTGTAAAGCACATGAAAAGTTATTTCATGTATATTTTCAAAAAAAATTTATTATTTATAATAAATTATTTAGCAAGAAGGTATTTTAAATATTTGAATATTTATGTTTACTTTCAAAATTGTTTATCTAAATTATTAAAAATGTATTTTAAAGAGAGATTTCCTACTACTATTTAAAATATTTATTCTCATTTTCGAAATTATTATGCTATTTAAATAAAAAGGTAGTTTTAAATTTTTTTATTAATACTTAAATATTTATTATGATTTTCGAAATTAATTATTATATATATTCTATAAAAAAAAATTTGGATTTATTTATGATAAATTAAATGGTGATTAGATTTATTGATTTAAATTAAGTAGTTTAATTTAAATGTGTTATTTATCTATATTTAAATTGGATTTGGATTTAGATTTAGATATGAATCTATTGGTTTAAATTTAATAGTAAAATTATCTATTTGGGTTTTAAAAATCTCAATTATTATCCAACTTGGAATTTCCACATCCTATAAATAGGCAAGTTCTCCTCCATAAATTCCTCACATCCACAAATATACGTGCATCGTGTCTGTGTCCATCCAAATTCTTATTCCATATTTTTACATATACAATTTCAACCTCTCCGTGTCGGACACACCCCGACACAATCGAATTCCTAACCCTATCCCTAGCCCCGATCTATCCCGACCACCGCCATCGACTTCCACACCTCTGTCCGGCCACACAGGCCGACCGCCACTAGCCCATGCACCGCCAACACCTGCAACCATCGCCCAAGCCCTGGGCTGGCTACTGCCACCGCCACTGCCCCGGCCACAACCAACACCATCGCCGACCACCCGCCGCCAACACATCATCACCATCATCCGACAACCTAGCAGCCACTACCACAACCATCACCCCCATAAACGACCACCACGGCCACCGCCGCGGTAGCCTGGCCACCACCTACCTATCCACCGTCACCATCGGCCGAAGTCGGAAAACCCGCTCCCCCACCTGGCGAATCGCCAAATCCCATCACCACGCAACAACAATAATAACAGAAACCAACACCCAACCCCAGACTCACCTGCTGCAAGCATCGTCCCCGCGCCTCTGGTTACCGTCGCCTCCCTCTTAGGTGGCCGCACCTTGCCACGACCACCAGAGTCCTCTCCGGTGAAGCCTCTGCGTCGTCCCTCTTCCTCACAGTCCAACTCTCCGTGACCTGAGCGCTCCGTCGCACTCGACGTGGCCACCTCCCCGAGCAGCCACCGCGTGGCTCCCTTCTACCAGCCAAGCGCGACTGAAACTCCTTTTCCTCAAACTCCGTCGCCCGCCGTGACCGCATCGACTCCTCCGCTTGCCCCAACTCCTCCTCCTCGCACCGGCTGTCACGACCCGCACCCACCGTGAGGGTACGAGTACGTAACAACGCCCAGCCTACGCCGCAGTGTCGGCGGTAGAACGCTGTTCTAGGTCATGAACTATAACTAGCATAATATGAATACTCTCCATAAGGAGGCCAACACAGAGGTACAACACAATCACAATCTAAGGTAGAATGATAAAGATAGATAAACATGAAATCCAAAAGAGATACAGGAGATAGAAGTCTAAGTGTCTAAGATACATAATCCCAGAAATATATCTCAAAACTCAAATACAGTAATCCACAAGTAAATACAACTCCAGACAAAATGAAATAACTATCTAAACAACCTCTACTGTGTCTCCTCTAGGCTTGCAGACAATCCCAGGCTATCTGTAAAATTTATCAACAGGTCCAGTCAGGACAGGAGCGAGCACAATACGTCTCATGCAGTTCATATCATGTCAGGAAATATAAAGCAGGCAATAGAATAAGATACATGAAACGCTGTAAGAAGATGTACATAAAAATATGAGAGATATTTGATAACTGGAAATATATATACATGATAAGTAAGAATTGTAAGTGACTAGTGATTTAGAGTACGAGATGGCATGTAATTGGCTTAGGTTGTACATGATGAACATGAAAAGTAACAGAGTGTACATGATGGGTAAATCACATGACCATTTATACTTACCCCTACCCACAATCAATACACAAGGATCTATTCAAGTTACGTTACGGACATGATGTTTTGGTTATACAAGAAACACATGAGGAAACATGAGCGTACTTGAAAGAACATGAGAGTACATAAACGTACATGTATGAACATGAGAGAACATGAGTGTACATGAATAACGCAGAAGCAAGGAATACATGATGTATACGAAATACGTGTCATAAAGTATTCGATGCGCCCGCTAAGGGGGTAATATCCCAAGAAGAGATCCGTATAGTACCAATCCGTGATGATAACGTGACAACATCAAGTAAAAGTAATCTAGAACGAGAATATAATTCGTGACAAGTATGAAACGATCAGAGAATGTACTCGCCTGATATCTGAATGTCCAAGGTAAAGATACTGTCCGAGGAGAGGTGTCTGGCTCCTAATTGGAACAGCACAAGTCACAACATGTCCAGAAGGGTAATATAAAGCACTACAATGCATTCTACATGAATCTAGGTCAAACTAGGCCAAAGTCAACCCTTGGTCAACTCTGGTCAACTGCACTAGTCAAAATATGTCATGTCCTAACCCAACAAGTTTTACTAGGCCTAACCAAGACTATCCTAGCAAGCACACATCAATACAAGGCTATACAAGCCAACATACACCCAACTCTATATAGCATGCAATTATTCAATACTCAAATAGGCAAGAATTCACATTGGATATACACTAGGTAATCTATTACTTTAAACTATATATGTCTACACATATATACACATGCATATATTAGTATTCAACATTAGGTCTATAATCATGGCATTTCAAATGGTTATATAAACTTATATATTACAACACAATATGCTAACATATATATAATATACATACATAGCTAAGTTAACTGTATTCATAAATACTTATTTAAGATGCTATGTGTGTGTATGTGAACATGGCAAAGGGGCAAGTGAGGGTTAAATGGGCATACATAGTGTATACATATCAAAGAGTGTCAAAGTGTAAGTGAACAAAGTGTCAAGTGTGATAGTGTCTACATAGTGTAAGGGGTACATGAGGTAATATAGGATTTGTGTTAACATAGAACATTACATCTCATTAACTTGTATATTACATATATTACATCTATTATTACATTACATTCATGCTTGCATTCATTCATCATTCATTTATTCTCTTGCACTACTATATGCACCATACATTACATACTATGGAACCTACATATTCGTTACAAGCCATACATATACATGCTTACATTAGATAGGATACTTACACCTCATACATCATTTATTTAAACATTTACTCATTCTTGCATTCTCTATTTAATTACATAATGTATATACATTAACATGGGTTAAAATCAAATAGAACATTATATTACACACAAGGGTGCACAAAATGCATATGCCGAATAGTAACTCCTACTAATAATCAATACTGTACCATCTCAGCATGAATTAAAATCTAGGATTAAAGTATGTTATAGATCTATGTGTTAGCTTTTCGAAACTTCAAACGAATCGCGTTTTCGTTTCCGGAAACTCCCGGAATCGCGAAAACACCGAGAACGCGTTTATCTTTCGTACAGCTGACACTCAAATAATTCTCTAGAAAGTTACAGATGGAATTAGGCCTATTAATATATGTTTTTGGAAAGCTAACTTCAATATGCTTCTTTTAAAAAAAATGAGAGATTAAACCGAGCTTTGAGCTAGAAGTTATGACATTTCTAAGTTAGGGCTGAAATTAAAAACGTGGATAAAAATCATGACGGATTTGGGTAGTTTGAGACAAAAGAACACAAGTATATAACATAATATATCAAGAACTCATTCTCTACACTAATATATATATGAGACACTATAGAACACATCTCCAATACAAAAATATGAGATTAAACATGTAATAATTCATTCATATATAACAACAACACATAGTGTGTCCAAATTTGGGGTTTTCCCACATGGACACAACCACAACACAAAGGACACTCCTATGACCTCCAAATGGACACGAAATGGACACAAATGGAGATACAACCATGGAGGTCATTCCTATGGGTTAAAAATAGACCTATGTGCATGAGGAAATGAAAAGTGGAAGGTATTTATACCTCCCGGTAGATCGAATCGAAGAAAAGCCTTCCCGGAGCGACACCGACACGTAGAGATTCCAAAAGGACACGAACGAGCTCCGAATCCTCCCAAACTTGGATAGCTTCTTCCTTGGCTAGAATGGAGAAGAAAAGAAGAAGATTTGGTGGCAAAATAGAAGGATTTGGTGGAGAAATTGCTAGGGATTGCTCTCTAGGAATTTGGGGAAGAACAAGAGAGAGAGTGTGGATGAGAATAATGAAATGAACTTGAACCTATCCTCTCCCAAAGTGGCTGGCCATATGGGGCTATTTGTCCTATTATGGTAAGGTCCAAAATGCCCCCACTAACCTATTCTATGAGTATTAGGAAAGGGCTAATTGGTTGGGGCTAAATTAGTCATTCTAAAGTCTCTAATCACACTAACCTTATCCATAATAATTAGTCTAACCTCTAACTAAAATATTTCTATCATGTGGACTAAAATTAATATCATGTGGGCCATGCCTAACTAGTGTGTGGGTTCCACTAGAGTCAAACTACCCCCGGGTCCCCGTTTCAAGTCGGATTGAGTTGAAATTCGAACCCGACTCAAATAACCCCAAAATAATATCATAAATAATAAAATAAATTTCAACCACAAAATAATATCATAAATAATAAAATAAATTTTAAAAATATTCAAAAATGTAAAATGACAAAAATATCCCTGTTTCTGAAAACTGGGGGTGACAAATCTATCCACCTTAAAAAAAATTCGTCCTCGAAATTAAAACAAAGCAATCATAGGAAACACATGCAGAAAACAATCTCATTCAAATACTTTTCAAAAAAATCAGCAATAAAAAAAATCTCTTTGAGGCACATCAAACATTTGTAAATAAAAACTGATACGTGTCCGATACGGACACAAAACCATCACAAAATCACACCTATCAAAGGTCAAAATCAACAATCACCAACGCAATAAATATTAAAATAATTCAAAGAGGTCAAATGCAAAATATTCTTAGGCCAGAAATGATATTAAAATATCCTAATCACATGGTTAGGCTCTAGGTCAAACAGTCTTTAGGGTTTCACTAGCAAAACATCAAAATCACAAGTCATAATTTTAAATAGTTTTAAAATGATTTAAAAATTACCGAAAATCATATCATGATTTAAGTGTCAAATCAATAAATGATTAAAATTACAAAATTTCAAAATTATCTTTATTTTAGAGAACTGGGTGTTACAAGTCTACCCACCTTAGAAAAATTTTATCCTCAAAATTAAAATGTTCATACTCCTTCTAGGTCAAACCCCCCACAATCAAAGTCTCAGAACTTAAACAATCATACGATTTAAAAGGATGACATACAGGATCATGGCATACGGTGGTAGTGAAAGTCTCATCAAGGTATGCTAGTCATGCTAAACCAAAACGGTCATATGGTATCAAAACACACAAGCAATCTAGGGTGCTAAACTAGAAAAGATACAGAAATAACAATCATCAAGACTGTAAGGCAGTCTACTATCCTATATGAAAACTGGTACTTATCAAAATAAAATAAAGTTAACCACCATTTTTCTAATAAGGGGTACTATTCAAGAAAATCAAAATCAAAAGTTAAAGAATGAAAGCCAGTTGCATGAAAATCCAATCACAATATATTTATATATATAGCGTTAGAGAGGAAAAAGCTAGCATTATGTACAAGTTATGTAGTTCGTGTGTGTATGGGTGTATGTGGACATGTTCATATGGTTAGATAATAGGCGTGTGTGTATGTAAAATATACATGAAAGTGCATAGGAGGATTTGGGGTTTCAAACAATAACTATCAAGTTACACTAATCATGGCATATTGGTTAAACAATCTACAATACACAACTCATTTGCTCATAACATACATGGCTAACCATGTATATATGTATATATAAAGAGGTAGAGATTTAGTTATGTATGTATATACATTATAACATATATGCCTAAGCTCTATATATATCTATATAGATATATAATCATGACATAGAAAGGAAGAGTTAGGTTACATGACAGGGTATACTAAGTTAGGGGGTGTGTGTGTGTCCTTGTACAGGGTTATAGCTTAGTATTGAAAGGTTAATCCCAATTTTAGTTCAACATTATATGCAAAGTCTGAAAATAAGCTAACATTTAAAGCAGTGAAATATTAACATAATACAGTCTCAGATTTGACAATTTCAACACAAAACTCAACCAAATTTTTTGAATTGAAACCCTACGTATAGCATACATGTGCAGTGATATAAACATAACTAATAACATGAAATCTGTATTTGAATTACGAATTTAAACTAGAAAAGCAGAAAACCAGAAATATTGGAGTTTTGAAAATTTAAACATTAACGACATATTAATATGTATTTAGCTAGGTGGAATCAAAGTGTAGCATGCATACGTGTCAGAAAAGTGTCCACTATATATATTCATATATATATTCTCATGTCCCAATATAAAAATTAATTCTACGTTAAGACTAACATTTAGATTCCTACCAAGATTGCAAGCAGGTGATTGATGTAATCAAGACAGTTTATTATTATTATTATTTAATGCGAGAATAATAGCAAGAAGGAAATAACAATGAAATTTGTTCTGCTTATCTGTTTAAAGAAGGAGCCATTTTGAAACCCAGTGCTAAAATATCAAATCCAAGATAAGGTCTAGCAAAATCATCAATTTATTGTATTATGTAGAATCTCATAGCAAGAAGTTACACAAGCTACTCCTAAGTTAAATAATTAGAAACTAAACAAAACAAACCAATTAATAATATTTTTTTTTGAAGGACTGAAACAAAAGTAGCAAAAACATGTTCGAAAACATTTAAGGTACAATCTGATAATCATATGCGTCTATCCAAAATTATGGTACTCTAAATCCTCGTCATACTAGTAAGCAAGGCTACGATAATCATAGAGTCCTTGACTTATGCACATACCTCTAGAATCATGGTATTTAACATTTTCGCGATGCCGCTAGCTTGGCTGCGAAAACCTTACATTCCTACACCCGAGAAATATATCCAAAGTCAGACTATATGTCCTCACCATACTGGCTAATGTGGCTATAGAAGACTAGATTCCATAACATGATAACCTAGCCCATATAATTTTATCTTGTCAAAAATTAAATTAAATCAACAATGAATGCCCATAAATCAAATCAAATTTATCAACGAACTTCAAAATTTAAAATGAACAAAAATCCATCAAAATACAAACTCGGATGCAATAGCTATCATCAAAATTCAAAATTCGACAATCATCCATCAAAATCAATGAATACAAACTCAAATTCAACCATAATCTATCAAAATCAAATTTAACAACAGAAAGTAAAAATAAATCAAATCAAGGGAAAAAAGAGTTTTCAAATCGAAGTTAAAATAAGATTCTCAAGGGTCGTCCCGGGAATCTCTCAAGGGTTCCTAACTGTGATTGAGTACCTTCAAAATATGTCCTATTCCTACTGCAGGCTGTAGTGGTACTCAAGTTCGAATACCACTACATAAACTCGACCTGCATAGGCCACCACTAAAAACGAGTCACGACCCGCACCCACCGTGAGGGTACGAGTAAGAAACAACGCCCAGCCTACGCCGCAGTATTGGCGGTAGAACGCTGTTCTAGGTCATGAACTATAACTAGTATAATATGAATACTCTCCATAAGGAGGCCAACACAGAGGTACAATTCAATCACAATCTAAGGTAGAATGATAAAGATAGATAAACATGAAATCCAAAAGAGATACAGGAGATAGAAGTCTAAGTGTCTAAGATACATAATCCCAGAAATATATCTCAAAACTCAAATACAGTAATCCACAAGTAAATACAACTCCAGACAAAATGAAATAACTATCTAAACAACATCTACTGTGTCTCCTCTAGGCTAGCAGGCAATCCCAGGCTATCTGTAAAATTTATCAACAGGTCCAGTCAGGACAGAAGCGAGCACAATACGTCTCATACAGTTCATATTATGTCAGGAAATATAAATCAGGCAATAGAATAAGATACATGAAATGTTGTAAGAAGATGTACATGAAAACAGGAGAGATATTTGATAACTGGAAATATATATACATGATAAGTAAGAACTGTAAGTGACTAGTGATTTAGAGTACGAGATGGCATGTAATTGGCTTAGGTTGTACATAATGAACATGAAAAGTAACAGAGTGTACATGATGGGTAAATCACATGACCATTTATACTCACCCCTACCCACAATCAATACACAAGGATCTATTCAAGTTACGTTACGGACTTGATGATTTAGCGTACATGAAAGAACATGAGAGTACATGAACGTACATGTAAGAACATGAGAGAACATGAGTGTACATGAATAACACAGAAGTAAGGAATACATGATGTACATGAAACACATGTCATAAAGTATCCGATGCACCCGCTAAGTGGGTAACATCCCAAGAAGAGATCCGTATAGTACCAATCCGTGATGATAATGTGACAACATCAAGTAAAAGTAATCTAGAGCGAGAATATAATTCGTGACAAGTATGAAACGATCAGAGAATGTACTCGCCTGATATCTGAATGTCCAAGGTAAAGATACTGTCCGAGGAGAGGTGTCTGGCTCCTAATTGGAACAGCACAAGTCACAACATGTCCAGAAGGGTAATATAAAGCACTACAATACATTCTACATGAATCTAGGTCAAACTAGGCTAAAGTCAACCCTTGGTCAACTCTGGTCAACTGCACTAGTCAAACTATGTCATGTCCTAACCCAACAAGTCTTACTAGGCCTAACCAAGACTATCCTAGCAAGCACACATCAATACAAGGCTATACAAGCCAACATACACCCAACTCTATATAGCATGCAATTATTCAATACTCAAATAGGCAAGAATTCACATTGGATATACACTAGGTAATCTATTACTTTAAACTATATATGTCTACACATATATACACATGCATATATTGGTATTCAACATTAGGTCTATAATTATGGCATTTCAAATGGTTATATAAACTTATATATTACAACACAATATGCTAACATATATATAATATACATACATAGCTAAGTTAACTGTATTCATAAATACTTATTTAAGAGGCTATGTGTGTGTATGTGAACATGGCAAAGGGGCAAGTGAGGGTTAAATGGACATACATAGTGAATACATATCAAAGAGTGTCAAAGTGTAAGTGAACAAAGTGTCAAGTGTGATAGTGTCTACATAGTGTAAGGGGTACATGAGGTAATATAGGATTTGTGTTAACATAGAACATTACATCTCATTAACTTGTATATTACATATATTACATCTATTATTACATTACATTCATGCTTGCATTCATTCATCATTCATTTATTCTCTTGCACTACTATATGCACCATACATTACATACTATGGAACCTACATATTCATTACAAGCCATACTTATACATGCTTACATTAGATAGAATACTTACACCTCATACATCATTTATTTAAACATTTACTCATTCTTGCATTCTCTATTTAATTACATAATGTATATACATTAACATGGGTTAAAATCAAATAGAACATTATATTACACACAAGGGTGCACAAAATGCATATGCCGAATAGTAACTCCTACTAATAATCAATACTGTACCATCTCAGCATGAATTAAAATCTAGGATTAAAGTATGTTATAGATCTATGTGTTAGCATTCCGAAGCTTCAAATGGATCGCATTTTCGTTTCTGGAAACTCCCGGAATCGCGAAAACACCGAGAACGCGTTTGTCTTTCATACAGCTGACACTCAAATAATTTTCCAGAAAGTTACAGAAGGAATTAGGCCTATTAATATATGTTTTTGGAAAGCTAACTTCAATACGCTTCTTTTAAAAAAACGGAAGATTAAACCGAGCTTTGAGCTAGAAGTTATGACATTTCTAAGTTAGGGCTGAAATTAAAAACGTGGATAAAAATCATGACGGATTTGGGTAGTTTGAGACAAAAGAACACAAGTATATAACATAATATATCAAGAACTCATTCTCTATACTAATATATATATATGAGACACTATAGAACACATCTCCAATACAAAAATATGAGATTAAACATGTAATAATTTATTCATATATAACAGCAACACATAGTGTGTCCAAATTTGGGGTTTTCCCACATGGACACAACCACAACACAAAGGACACTCCTATGACCTCCAAATGGACACGAAATAGACACAAATGGAGATACAACCATGGAGGTCATTCCTATGGGTTCAAAATAGACCTATGTGCATGAGGAAATGAAAAGGAGTAGGGATTTATACCTCCCGGTAGATCGAATCGGAGAAAAGCCTTCCCGGAGCGACACCGACACGTAGAGATTCCAAAAGGACACGAACGAGCTCCGAATCCTCCCAAACTTGGATAGCTTTTGCCTTGGCTAGAATGGAGAAGGAAAGAAGAAGATTTGGTGGCAAAATGGAAGGATTTGGTGGAGAAATTGCTAGGGATTGCTCTCTAGGAATTTGGGTAAGAACAAGAGCGAGAGTGTGGATGAGAATAATAAAATGAACTTGAACCTATCCTCTCCCAAAGTGGCTGACCATATGGGGCTATTTGTCCTATTATGGTAAGGTCCAAAATGCTTCCACTAACCGATTCTATGAGTATTAGGAAAGGGCTAATTGGTTGGGGCTAAATTAGTCATTCTAAAGTCTCTAATCACACTAACCTTATCCATAATAATTAGTCTAACCTCTAACTAAAATATTTCTATCATGTGGACTAAATTAATATTATGTGGGCCATGCCTAACTAGTGTGTGGGTCCCACTAAAGTCAAACTACCCCCGGGTCCCTGTTTCAAGTCGGATTGAGTTGAAATTCGAACCCGACTCAAATAACCCCAAAACAATATCATAAATAATAAAATAAATTTCAACCCCAAAATAATATCATAAATAATAAAATAAATTTTTAAAATATTCATAAATGTAAAATGACAAAAATACCCCTGTTTCTAAAAACTGGAGGTGACACCGGCGACCCTCCTCCGTAGCGCCGGAGCTGCACCATGGCCAGCGATCCAAAACTCCTCAGTGAGTGAACCACCTCTGCGAGGCCGACGTGTCGACGAACCGCTCTGCCGCGTCGGTCCACCGAAACCTCCCGATCACCGAACTCCCGCCTCTGCCTCTCCTTCCCCCACTCTTCCTCTTCCTCCGATCCCGCCATCCGCCGCACCCGCGCTCGGGTCCGGCCGAGCGAGCAACCCTCCGTCGACTGCACCGGCGTAGATTTCACCGTCGCGACCCCAAAACCTCCAGCGTTGACCGCCGGCGACTCCTCCCACTCGGCCAGCCGCCGTACAAACCCGCATCGCCCCCGTTGGTACTCCCCCCTTCTTTTTCTCGCCCTCTCCTTCACCCCACTTCCTCCTTCTCTTCGCTCACTTCCACCCCTCTCTTTTCCATTGATTTTTCTCTCTCTCTCTGCTACTCCTCTCTCTTATGTGACTTTGATTTTTTTTATTATTATTTTGCTACTGGTGTCGAGAGAAGTAGTGTAAAGTTAGTGTATTGTTTTTGATATACTTGTATATATTATTAGTAGGATTAATATTAATATTATATTATTATTATATAAAGAGAGTTAATATTTGTATTATAATTATTATATAGAGAGAGGTAGTGTCCCCTCGAAAAGAGAGAGAGGTGATGACAGCTGCTATACGGTTGCTTTTTACTATTAATTTTTTAAATTATTATTATTGTTGCTCTTACTTAAAATTGTGCTAGTTTATTTTCAAGATCTTTTATTATACAGTAGGTAATAAAGATGTGATAAATACTTTAATTATTATCTCTAAGTATTTCGCTACTACTAGTACCAAGTGTTTTACTAAATTTTTTTATTAACTATATATATGGTAAATAATTGTCAAAAACTATTTTATAAATTGTGGACTAGGATATAATACTGAAATATTTTATTTAGTTAGATAAGTTACATGGCAAAATTTCGGCTGGTATTAAAATATTCTTAAAAATTCTAAAATATGTTAATATAGTTTCTTCTTACCTAGAAATTATATTCTCTAAAGTATGTTAATATAGTTTTTCAAATTCGTATATATATTGTTTATCTAATCTCCTTTGATTATCCTCATATCCAAGACTAAGCCCATTATTCCTATCGACCCTAGCCAATTTGACCGTCCTGGACTCGATGTAACCATCCGTGCCGCCAACAGAGGTCCCCTTGTGTAGTTGTTACCCGAAGTCAGAGTTCGTGCAACATTGATCATTGCAGTACACCAAGCGTCCTACCAGGCAAGACACCTTGCCTTTACTGTTTAATTTCTTGCTCAATATCATGCATGTTTTATTTCTTATAAGTTGTTCTTTCAAAACCATATTTAGTTGCAAATTATTATACTTTAGTTTTCATTATGCACTTGGCCTAGAGTTAAGGGACCACCTTTGTTTGTACCGCATTCATTGACCCGACACATGTGTGCCACGATGTCACGTGTCTCAAATAGATTCGGACTTGTGTACCGATCGTACATCGGTGCGTACAGGACGAGGGTTAGGATATAACCGCTAATATAATTGCCTAGAAGACTTAGCGGTTATTAGAAATATCGTGGTGTGGATTCAGCACGAGTAGTACATGGGGAGGGGAAAGACAGTTATTAGGCGCAGGGGCTTTCACACATTTACTTTTCTCTTGATGCCATTTGTGACTCAGTCGAGAGCTAGTGTGCCGCGCATTTATTTACTTTCCTCTAGATGCCACTAGTGCCTCGGTTGAAACACAAATGTGCCGTGCATTTACTTTCCTCTAGCTGCCGTTAGTGACTCAACCAAGAGCTAGTGGTCGTACATTTATTTTTCTCTATATGCCCCTTAGCTCTCACCCGAGTGCTAATGGGCCGTGTATTTACTTTTCTCTAGAAGCCACTAGTGCCTTGGTTGAAATGCTAACGCGCCGTGTTTCTAGTCTCGAGAGCCCTTGTGTGGAGCGTTGTCTTCAAAGTGCATTTTTATATAGAATGCTTAAGGACCTTTATTTGTGTAGTCACATATACTTTTCTGTTGAACTTTATTTATTCAGTTATTGGCATGATATTATGTGTCTTGTTACGTCCCTCTGAGGACCTGGTTATCTTGCCAGGTGTGTGCTCTTGTCTTTCGCAGGTGTTTTAGCTCTAGTCGTGATCACCGCTATTTTTTCGAGGATGATTACACTTGGATCGTCTTCGCTTCGCTCGCCAACTTCATTTCTTTTCTCATGTATTTTTTCTTTACTTGTTGGTAGTAGATTTGTCTCTGCCCAACATATTGTATCAAGACAATTCATTATCATTATATGATATCTTTTATTTATTTATTTTATTATGGATGAGATTAGTTATGGTTCTACTGCATTTTACAGCTTATGTATTCATACGATGTTGCCATATATTAGAGTGTACTTCGTATGTATATAGTTGGCATGTCTACGTTCCTAATCCTACGTATTTTGGGATTGGGGCGTTAAAATTGTTTTCGATATTTTGTACTTATTTTGATTCATGAAGTTGTTTCGTGCATGTGCGATTTTGATTTTTTAAGATTCTTTCAGTGTTTTGGATTTACTTTAAGAGTTGATTTGTGTAGCTAGACATTGTTCTTTCTGATATTTTCATATAGAAATTTTTTCATTTCTAGTTGTATTACTTTATTTCTGTAAGGTGGGTAGAGTTTTCATGATATATATAAATACTAGTTTTGAAAACCCTATTTTAAATGATTTCAAAATTTCGATAACGAAAATTTTGTAAGGTGGGTAGGATGTCACCTCCCTTTTTTGAAAATAAGTATATGTTGTATTTCAAAAATTCGGATGATTTTTAAATTTTGTATTTTATTAAATATTATTATTATTTGGTATATTGACATGAGCCCCAATTTTTCATTTTGTTCCTATTATTATTATTAATTACAACCTGTAACTCCACTTTTCCTAAATTGTAAAATTGAGTATTTCTCTATAATCCTATATTGTTTTCCAATATTTAAATTTATGAGTTTTATTAAACTCTAAATATCTGAAATTATTATTATTCTTATTAATAGCTTTGGTAGCCTTAATAGATTTCAATTGATTAATTTTTAACTGAATAATTTAATTACATGTTTAAGATTTATTTTTATTGTTCTAATTTAAGGATTTCATCAATGATCTTTTCTTAAACCCAACTTTTAATCTCCAATCCCAGCAACATGCCTTTGGGCCGATACAACCTAACTTAATCACCATCACTCCTTTTAAACCAATTGCTTCATTCATCCATTCAATCTTCTATTCCTTGTCTTCTTTCCCTCTAACTTCTCTGTTACTGCAATTGGGAACGACGACGACGACGAAGAGCCATCGATCACCGGCGACCAAGTGAAGATTCCATAAGCCATCTTCCCATCCGTTGGATCGTAACCGTTTCTTGCTGAGAAATCTTAGCCGCCCATCTGTAACAACTTTGTAACCGCCTAACCACCGTTGCCCGCCCAACCGTCGGTCAGTGACTGTGTAATCGTCTGCCCGCTTGACCACTGCCTATAAATTGACCCCTAGTCCCCTTCTTCTTCATGACCTTTCCTACGGCGAAGCCCTGCTAGAATTTCCCCTCACCGTGCTTTCCTTTGAGAGCTCAAAGTGACAGCCATGGCGATTAGGGAGACGAAACACTGTTGCAGCAAATCGATCCAGAGTGATTGATTCTTCTTCATCGGTCAATAACGACATTGGTAAGAAATTCCTTTCTGCGATCGATTCTTCATGTACTCCTTGATCGATCGTCACCTTCCTGAATTTAATTCTTCTCTGACAGAAGAATCACGAGTAGATATATGGAGAGCTGCTAAATTTCTCTGTTCTAGATCAAGTCTCCGAGTTCATTCAAGACTCTTCTTCCTTGGTGAGTTTTTATTCGATTCTTCTTATGCTCCTTAATTCCTTATTGATCAGTCAACCATTTCTGGAATGATAATCCAATTTCTGCAGGTGAATCTTGATCAATTTTTTCAGTCTTTGGATTGATCTAAGTATCTAGATTGTAGGAGTTGAATTGGGGATTTTATTGTATGATTCGTATGAACTTCTCTCCAATTTGGAGTCATTACAAATTCAAACTAAACTCACATTGCTGTTTTCTCTGTATGTTTATTACATTTCGACAAAATGACTAAGACAGTAGAGGAAACTGCTTTGAACATGATCACTTCGGTATCGGACACTGAAGACACGTCTGGCAGTATCTTGAGCATTCAGGTATCTTATTTCTTCCCTTCAGTCGTTGTCTTATCGAGTCTAACTGGAAAGTTCAGAGATCGGTTGTGGATATGTCAGTATTAACACAGTAAAGAAGTCCAGACTACTGTATGAGGGATATGAAGAGAAGACTTCGTGTCGGCGTGTCTAGTTGAGGTGTCAGAATTTGACACGAGTTATTTGCATCACTGTTCGAACATAAGAGATTGGATCAGAGTTTTAAGAAACCTGGGTTCTTCTTTAGTTTAAATTTGATTTTGACCGTTAGTTTCACCCAGGTTTGGGAATGAACTAAATTTTTGATTTAAAGGCATTGGTGTTGGCAGTAACTGTTAGGCAAGCATCTAGGTGTATAAGTTAGTTGGACTTGTGGTCGAGCATAGCCCAGGTTTGAATACAAATAGGAAATTGTGTATTGGCATGTCCTCTTCAATCAAAGCAATAATTAGGATGAACAAGTGGAGTAGGTATAGTGAGTGTTGGTATTCTTTGATTGTTAGACCATTCGTATTGGGTGTTAACAACAGTTGGGCCAGACATGGGCCTTTGGAGGATTATTAAGTATTGATTGCTATTATGACAGTCAGCCTTAGTTTAGTAGAGACTTGTACCTTGAAGACTTGGGCTTGGGCTTTTCTTAGTTAACAGTTGCATTTTATTCAGGATTGATTTTATTAGTTGCTAACTCTATATTATCTTGGGCTCAGCTAGTAGAGTTCATTAGCGTGGATAATATAGGATAGACTTGCTAGCTTTAATCAGTTATGTTATCATGACTAGAGTACATGTAAATGAATAATTGTAGAATTAGGAGATCATACTAAGTTCATAGATATTATAGTGTACTCTAATTGTACTTTCCTATTTTATGTGATCTAGAAGACTTGGGCAAAATCCCGAAAAAGAGGCAAGTACATGTACTTAGTATTACCATTATTGCATGCATAACACATACACATTGTCATCTTGTCATTGTTTCACTTGTTCCTGCTTTTTAGCTTGCATTGATTCTCGTGTCGGGGGGGGGAGGACGTTCTAAGACATGTGATTGACTAATATTGGACAAATATTGCCTGATAGAATACACCGTATGCCTGATGTCCATTTTATGCGTGACTGATAGCATTATCGTCAGACATGCATGATTACTGCGTGACTGATAGCATTGTCGTCCGACGTGTCTGATTATTAATTGACTGTTAGCATTGTCGTCAGACATACCTGATTATTGATTGACTGATAGCATATTTTATATGCTTGATTACTTATTATTTCACACATGTTGATAACGTCCAATTGTACATGTACACATAGCTAGTGTATACTTTATATTCATATTGCTTTTCTGTCTTTCAGTTCTATTTGCTATACTATTCCATTGATCTTCCATGGTAAGTTTTATTGAGTTACATTGTGCTTTCCTCATTTCCAAACTGGATCGTTGATTACAGGTGAGATGGATCTTTAGATTGTCATGGCTGACATTGGAGCTCACTTGACATTGAGCTATTTAGTTTCATGTATAGGAAGTTGATTGAGTGTATTTGATTATATGTTGTTGTTGTAGCATTTATCTTTTACCGGCTTTGTAATCGGTCATTCATGTATAAGTTGTAATAATTGTATAGTGGATTGCTGTGATAATATAGATTCCGAGATTAGATGCTTTGATGAGATTATTCTTGTTATTGATGACTAGACGGCTCACTACCGCTCTCAACGACAGTGTAGACCGGGCATACATCGGCCCGTACCCGATTATTCGGGAGCGGGGCGTGACATATTTTTGTGGTGGCCCATGAAGGTCTACCTAATGGTGCTTAGGACTAGAGTATCATTGGGATCCCGCGAAATAGGAAACTCATCACAGCATAGGTTGATTGCGTGATTGTGTATATTTTGCTAACTATAGTAATTTTTGAATATATTTTTCTATGCCTCATAGTGTACCCTACAAAAGTCGCGATTAAAATCAGATTTTCCAAATTCTAACATATTCTAACATCATTAAGATCTAGGCCTTCACTATATTCTAACATATTCTAACATCATTAAGATCTAGGCCTTCACCATATTCTATCTTCCTTCACCATATTCTAACATCATTAAGATCTAGGCCTTCTTGCTATTAAAATCAGATTTTCCAAATTCTTTCTTTATTAAGTCTATATTAGACCATTTTAATTCCTCTAATAAGAATTCTACTCCTCTATATCTGTTTAGACCCTAGAATCTGTCACGACCTGCACCCGCTTTTCGGATACGAAGCGTGTCCAAGCCCAGCCTACGCCGCAGTGTCGGCGGTAGTACACTGTCTATACAAAAGTCACGACAATCTAGAATCACATGGTAAACTATATCTCATCCACAGAATAATCGAATCAACCAAGATCAATAAAATACTAAAGAAACTGAATAATATGACTGAATATATCCAAGATTCAATGTCACATCCGGTGGACACAAATCCACTACCAATAGACGGAAGAAGAAATAAATACATGAAATACACTAATTGAATACAACCTGCTAATCAAGGCAACCCCAACTGCAAAGCTCCGTGGTCTGGTGCTGACTCAACCGCTCAACTGCTCCTGACTCAAACTCGGCTAAACCTGAAGAGATCATCAGGTCCTCAGAGGACTAGCAAGATACATAAAAACGAGCCTTTCTAACAGTTTATTATGCATGGAGAAAAAAATACATAATAAATAAGTAAAATTGAGCAATGAATAAACACAAAACTGTACACTGTCTAAACATAAATGAACTGCTGGAGAAGAACAAGAGGACACGATATCACGATGTCAACGGATAGCCAAATCGAATACTCAAACCCTCGTCCCTAGTGTGGACTCGGAGGTTTGAACAACTACTAGCCCTCGCCCCTAGTGTGGACTCGCACGCTAGCGTCACCCTCGTCCCTAGTGTGAACTCGCAGGTATGAACCATATACTACTAACCCTCGTCCCTAGTGTGGACTCGCAGGTTAGCATCACCCTCGTCCCTAGTGTGGACTCGCAGGTGTGAACCATATACTACTAACCCTCGTCCCTAGTGTGGACTCGCAGGTTAGCATCACCCTTGCCCCTAGTGTGGGCTCGCAGGTATGGACCAATAACTACTAACCCTCGTCCCTAGTGTGGACTCGCAGGTTAGCTTAAGACACAGATAACTACTAACCCTCATCCCTAATGTGGACTCGCAGGTTAGCTTCAAAATTTTACGATACGGAGTAAAAGCAGTTCAGTTCACGACTTCTCGAACCACGACACGACTCAATCAAGGCTCAAATGAATACATTCAATGAGATACAAAGCTAATTATGAACACGGTCTATATAGCAATGATATAAATATATAAGCAGGATATGAAAGATACATGTCAATAATATGAGAAAAATTGGATAATAAATAAAGACAGTGCATGTAAATAAAGCTGTGTAGAAAGACAAGGTATACTTGCCTGTTGTCCTGAGCTGCGGATACAGGTCAAGAGTCCGTATCAAGTCCAAGTAACCTGTTTATAATTTAATATGATCAATATACAAATTTAAAAGTACAACAAGCCTATCTACTGTTGTTTAGGTTTCTAGGACAAACTACCCTATTTGGGTTTCCAAGTCAATTCTATACCAATACCTATACATGACATTTCCCACACTATTGCCCTTTACTCGTCCCCCTTATCTCTCTTTACACATGTCACCCTGCCCCCAATCTATTCCTACACATAGGTCTGATACCCCTTCATCAAGGACTGATACAATACAACAGAATGAACAAGGAGTAGGGGACTGGACTTGCATTAGAGTAGACTAAAACATAAAGGTGCAAGGCAGAGCATGAACGAGGAGATAAGGTTTATACATGAGGGGGTTTAACCAATACCAAAAAATAATTAGGAAGCTGAGATATTAATAAATGCTACGTAAAGTATGAACAAAACATATGGGACTGAACATAAGAATTCAAAGGGACAGAATGTAGTATGTAGTGGCTGATACCAAGTCCAATTTAAGCATTAAACAGTAAATGGACTGAAACATACTAAACATAAACCAAGTGGACTGTTAAGCTAAGGCAAGGGCTGAACCTATAAATGAATGGACTGAATTAAGCAAGGACTGAACAAAATATGCCCACAAGTGACTGAAATAATATATTAAGGACAACTGATATCAACCAGTAGGAGACTGAACTCAAGAACAGGTTTTCCCTTACCTCATATCTGAACCAATGACTGAGTTCAAGAATTGGACTGACGCTCAAAATATGTGACTAAATACATAAATAATGTGGGCCTGACTCTAATGCAAGGTACTAGTATTTATTGCCCTGGTGAACCTATTTAACTGAGACATCTTCTATTAATCTCCAGGTCTGTGCACCTATAAAGTCTCACACACTCGACTTCATGTTATTCACTGACCCTTACTGTCTCAGGGACATACTATCCCTATCTCTCTGTCTCTATCTCCTACAGGACAGTGGCCCATATGTGTCATAGCCACCACCTAAACCACCTTTCAGCCCTGCAGGAGCCAAATTTGCCTGCTGATAAGAGGCATGTCCAATTGGAAGATATAACAGGACCCATGAATATCTGATGTCTAAAGGCGTAATAGACTAGCATGTACCACCCCAGTTCAGATAAGGACAGATGCAAAAATGAATATAGTGAGTTATGTATATGCAAGTTAATACTTGAAGTATCAGAGAGTATTATGTGTTGACAGATATGAAGATATGGTAATATGAGTACTGCTATACTAATGAGGTGGTCTGATACAAGTGCATTAGTAGACTAATACCATAGAGTATCAGTCAGTTGAGAAGTGCAGGATACTCTATCCAATTTAGCACTAGAACATGCAGTTCAATACAGGCAGAGCCTATGTGGGTTTCAGGATTGATACTAAGGTGTTCCAATTGATGCCAAACAAATTTAGGAGGGACAAGGGTGCATGCAGGATATCATATTGGATTGATAGTTACTGTGAAGGATCTGGACAGATCAATATAGGCAATATCAAACAAGGTACTGGGTTTTTATAAAATAGCCTACACTAATCCATATAGTAAACATGACATTTAGCGAGATGTACGAGTCTGACACTTAAAGAGATGAGATTGCACATGGATAATATGCAGGACAGAGCCATCACACTGCACCTCATCACTGAACACAAGTCCAAAGAGGACTGATCATATTTAGATGTGATATGACTGACACTCTAGTGTCCTGGTCACATGAACCCACTGGACTTGAGTATCACGGAGACCAAATGTCTAAATCCTGAACACCAACTCACCCACACACCTATATCGATAAGATACATATACATTCCCATCTCCTATTCTGATCCTGTACTCTACACAGACCCAAACCTAACCTTCAACGTACTCTATCTCATATGACAGATGCTTCCTATTTGTGCCTAATATTCACGCAAGGATGGGAACTGAGGTAATACATGATAAGGTTGGCAAACAGGATACAAGGAAGTTCAGGTAGCTTGAGTAGATACAACATGGGAGAAAAACTGATGCTAGATACAACATGTTTACAAAATGTTGCAATTTGTATCAGTTGTATTTTTCCTCATATGACAGATTCCTTCTCATGCAAAACTGATACTAGAGAGTAGGTCATTGCCATAGGAACAATAGGAGGTACAACTACTAATATCCAAGAGTACCAGAACATGGGAGCATTTATAATAGAAATAGCTAGTATGGCTTATTCATGAATTATCATGACAAACTTAATAATATAAGTTGAGCCTGTATGAAAAGTTAAACATAGATCCCATGAAAGGAACAGAAGCACCAGACATTAAGAAACATCATGATGACTGCTCTAAGATGCAGGGCAAACACCATGAAATATGGTACTGAACAACTCAAAACTGAGCCTATGGTAAAGTATGGACAGATCACTAAGCAGGTACTGGACACCTATAGAGACTGAACCTATATTGTTCAAGGACTGAAACACTATCCAACCTACTGCACAACATATCCTTATTCCTGGGAGTGATACTTCTAAGGGCTAAAACCTGTTCTAAAGTGGCTGACACAGGCTGAAGTTAAAACATACCTTCAGGTCCAAGAAAAAATCAAGGCTGAAATAGTTGGGCACAGTGGACATGTGGTATAGAGATGGCATGTCTTCATTGTCTTGCTAGGAGAGCTTTAAACCTGTAGGCATACATCTGGTTTAGGATTCGACACCCATTCCCCTGTTTCCTAGTTCCGAACAGTACAATCCTTAAAGCCCCTCCCCTTCTTTAGCATTTAAACAAACGCTATGATGGTATTGCTATGTTTTAAAGGGGAATTACCTTAACTGATTTGAACATGAGTCACGGCGCCTCCATCGATGGCTCGGCCACTTCCTCGATCACCTCGACCTAAGGGAAAGGAACTGCGACAAACTGGAGTTGAGATGCTAGGGTTTTGCGGGGGTTGGATCGGCTACCAATCCCTCGAGATGTATATATATATACTAAGTTTATCAAATCAGGAGAGATAGAGAGGAGTTCGATTTATTCCTATCTAATGGTTTTGGTAAAGATAAATCTGAATTCCTAACGAATTTAAATACAGAGAAGTGTGGGTTATCAGAGGGATTTGGCCGTTAGGACTTTTTTAAAAAAAAAAGAAGTTAGCAAGCATCCTCCTAAAATCTTGTTTTATAAAATACCCTTTAAAAGTCAAGTTTTCATTATATCAATACATAATCTTTATAGTAAGTCACTAATTTATAGTATATATTAGTTTAGAAAAATATTTATGAAAACTAAAGATTATTTCTCATGAAAATACTGAGAATAAAATAACAAGATTTCAGAACGGGGGCCTACATCCTACCCACCTTAAAATAATTTCGTCCTCCAAATTCAGTAAGTTACGATCTATTAGAAAGAAATAGTCTACGCTACTGCGATTCAGAAACTCATAAACCAATATCCACTATAAGTCTACCAATAATATTACAACTGTAATCTACTATGACTTTCCGTCAGCTCCTCCTGTAGCCGGTGGGGTGTTCAAGAAAGCATTGTTCCTGTCTTGAAAATCCATTTACTGCAATAAAAGCAAACATTAGACGGCACAAAGATTTCAAGCATGATGCAAGTCAAAGATTCAAATAGAAATCAAGGACAGAGATCAATATTGTTTTCAAGACACGTGGATGAGGTCCTAAGTTTCTAATCCTATGTGCAGGCTCACGACGGTACAGTGATGTAACCGAAGTGATTAACGTAGACCTGCATGGGCCACCAAAAAAACTTGTCACGACCCGCACCCGCTTTTCGGATACGAAGCGTGTCCAAGCCCAGCCTACGCCGTAGTGTCGACAGTAGTACGCTGTCTATACACAAGTCACGGCAATCTAGAATCACATGGTAAACTATATCTCATCCATAGAATAATCGAATCAACCAAGATCAATGAAATACCAAAGAAACTGAATAATATGACTGAATATATCCAAGATTCAATGTCACGTCCGGTGGACACAAATCTACTACCAATAGACGGAAGGAGAAATAAATACATGAAATACACTAACTGAATACAACCTGCTAATCAAGGCAACCCCAACTGCAAAGCTCCGTGGTCTGGTGCTGACTCAACCGCTCAACTGCTCCTGACTCAAACTCGGCTAAACCTGAAGAGATCATTAAGTCCTCAGAGGACTAGCAAGATACATAAAAATGAGCCTTTCTAACAGTTTATTATACATGGAGAAAAAAATACAGAATAAACAAGTAAAATTGAGCAATAAATAAATACGAAACTGTACATTGTCTACACATAAATGAACTGCTGGAGAAGAACAAGAGGACACGATATCACGATGTCAACGGATAGCCAAATCGAATACTCAAACCCTCGTCCCTAGTATGGACTCGCAGGTTTCAACAACTACTATCCCTCGTCCCTAGTATGGACTCGCAGGCTTGCATCACCCTCGTCCCTAGTGTGGACTCGCAGGTGTGAAACATATACTACTAACCCTCGTCCGTAGTGTGGACTCGCATGTTAGCATCACCCTCGTCCCTAGTGTGGACTCGCAGGTGTGAACCATTTACTACTAACCCTCGTCCCTAGTGTGGACTCGCAGGTCAGCATCACCCTCGTCCCTAGTGTGGGCTCGCAGGTGTGGACCAATAACTACTAACCCTCGTCCCTAGAGTGGACTCGCAGGTTAGCTTAAGACAAAGATAACTACTAACCCTCGTCCCTAATATGGACTCGCAGGTTAGCTTCAAGATTTCAAAATACGGAGTAAAAGCAGTTCAGTTCACGACTTCTCGACCCACGACATGACTCAATCAAGGCTCAAATGAATACATCCAATGAGATACAAAGCTAACTGTAAACACGGTCTATATAGCAATGATACAGGTATATAAGTAGGATATGAAAGATACATGTCAATAATTTGAGAAAAACTGGATAATAAATAAAGACAGTGCATGTAAATAAAGTTGTATAGAAAGGCAAGGTATACTTGCCTGTTGTCCTGAGCTGCGGATACGGGTCAAGAGTCCGTATCAAGTCCAAGTAACCTGTTTATAATTTGATATTATCAATATACAAATTTAAAATTATAACACGCCTATCTACTGTTGTTTAGGTTTCTAGATCAAACTATCCTATTTGGGTTTCCAAGTCAATTCTATACCAATACCTATACATGATATTGCCCACACTACTGTCCTTTACTCATCCCCCTTATCTCTCTTTACCCATGTCACTCTGCCCCCAATCTATTCCGACACGTAGGTCTGATACCCCTTCATCAAGGACTGATACAATATAATAGAATGAACAAGGAGTAGGGGACTGGACTTACATTAGCGTAGACTGAAACATAAAGGTGCAAGGCAGAGCATGAACAAGGAGATAAGAATTATACATGAGGGGGGTTAACCAATACCAAAAAATAACTAGGAAGTTGAGATATTAATGAATGCTACCTAAAGGGATTGAATGTAGTATGCAGTAGCTGATACCAAGTCTAATTTAAGGACTGAACAGTAAATGGACTGAAACATACTTAACTTAAACCAAGTGGACTATTAAGCTAAGGCAAGGGCTGAACCTATAAATGAATTGACTGAATTAAGCAAGGACTGAACAATATATGCCCACAAGTGACTGAAACAATATATTAAGGACAACTGATATCAACCAGTAGGAGACTGAATTCAAGAACAGGTTTCCTCTTACCTCATATCTGAACCAATGACTGAGTTCAAGAAATGGACTGATGCTCAAAATATGGGACTGAATACATAAATAATGTGGGCCTGAACTCTAATGCAGGGTACTAGTGTTTACTGCCCTGGTGAACCTATTTAACTGAGACATCTTCTATTAATCTCCAGGTTTGTGCACCTATAAAGTCTCCCACAATCGACTTCATGTTATTCACTGACCCTTACTGTCTCAGGGACATACTATCCCTATCTCTCTGTCTCTGTCTCCTACAGGACAGTAGCCCATATGCGTCATAGCCACCACCTAAACCCCCTTTCAGCCCTGCAGGAGCCAAATTTGCCTGCTGATAAGAGACCTGTCCAATTGGAAGATATAACAGGACCCACGAATATCTGATGTCCAAAGGAGTAATAGACTAGCATGTACCACCCCTGTTCAGATAAGGACAGATGCAAAAATGAATGTAGTGAGTTATGTATATACAGGTTAATACTTGAAGTATCAGAGAGTATTATGTGTTGACAGATTTGAAGATATGGGAATATGAGTGCTGCTATACTAATGAGGTGGTCTGATACAAGTGTATTAGTAGACTAATACCATAGAGTATCAGTCAGTTGAGAAGTGCAGGATACTCTATCCAATTTAACACTAGAACATGCAGTTCAATGCAGGCAAGGCCTATGTGGGTTTCAGGATTGATACTAAGGTGTTCTAATTGATGCCAAACAAATTTAGGAGGGACAAGGGTACATGCAGGACATCATATTGGATAGATAGTTACAGTGAAGGATCTGGACAGATCAATGTAGGCAATATCAAACAAGGTACTGGGTTTTCAAAAAATAGCCTACACTAATCCAGATAGTGAACATGACATTTAGCGAGATGTACGAGTCTGACACTTAAAGAGATGAGATTGCACATGGATAATATGCAGGACAGAGCCATCATACTGCACCTCATCACTGAACACAAGTCCAAAGAGGACTAATCATATTTAGATGTGATATGACTGACACTCTAATGTCCTGGTCACATGAACCCACTGGACTTGAGTATCACTGAGACCAACTTTCTAAATCCTGAACACCAACTCACCCACACACCTATATCGATAAGATACATATACATTCCCATCTCCTATTCTAATCCTGTACTTTGCACAGACCCAAACCTAACCTTTAACGTACTCCATCTCAAAAGACAGATGCTTCATGTTTGTGCCTAATATTCACCCAAGGATTGGAACTGAGGTAATACATGATAAGGTTGGCAAACAGGATACAAGGAAGTTCAGGTAGCTAGAGTAGATACAACATGGGAGCAAAATTGATGCTAGATACAACATGTTTACAAAATATTGCAATTTGTCTCAGTTGTAATTTTTCTCATATGACAGATTCCTTCTCATACAAAACTGATACTAGAGAGTAGGTTATTGCCATATGAACAATAGGAGGTACAACTACTAATATCCAAGAGTACCAGAACATGGGAGCATTTATTATAGAAACAGCTAGTAAGGCTTGTTCATGAATTATCATGACAAACTTAATAATATAAGTTGAGCCTGTATGAAAAGTTAAACATAGATCCCATGAAAGGAACAGAAGCACCAGACATTGAGAAACATCATGATGACTGCTCTAAGATGCAGGGCAAACACCATAAAATATGGGACTGAACAACTCAAAACTGAGCCTATGGTGAAGTATGGACAGATCACTTAGCAGGTACTAGACATCTATAGAGACTGAACCTATATTGTTCTAGGACTGAAACACTATCCAACCTACTGCACACCCATATCCTAATTCTTGGGAGTGATACTTCTAAGGGCTAAAACCTGTTCTAAAGGGGCTGACACAGGCTGAAGTTAAAACATACCTTCAGGACCAAGACAAAATCAAGGCTGAAACAGTTAGGCACAGTGGACATGTGGTATAGAGATGGCATGTCTTCATTGTCTAGCTAGGAGAGCTTTAAACCTGTAGGCATACATCTGGTTTAGGATTCGACACCCATTCCCCTGTTTTCTAGTTCCGAACAGTACAATCCTTAAAGCCCCTCCCCTTCTTTAGCATTTAAACAAACGCTATGATGGTATTGCTATGTTTTAAAGGGGAATTACCTTAACTGATTTGAACATGAGTCACGGCGCCTCCTTCGATGGCTCGGCCACTTCCTCGATCACCTCGACCTAAGGGGGAGGAACTGCGGCAAACTGGAGTTGAGATGCTAGGGTTTTACGGGGGTGGGATCGGCTACCAATCCCTCGAGATGTATATATATGCTAAGTTTATCAAATCAGGAGAGATAGAGAGGAATTCGATTTATTCCTATCTAATGGTTTTGGTGAAGATAAATCTGAATTCGTAACGAATTCAAATACAGAGAAGTGTGGGTTATCAGAGGGATTTGGCCGTTAGGATTTTAAAAAAAAGAAAGAAGTTAGCAAGCCTCCTCCTAAAATCTTGTTTTATAAAATACCCTTTAAAAGTCAAGTTTTCATTATATCAATACATAATCTTTATAGTAAGTCACTAATTTATAGTATATATTAGTTTAGAAAAATATTTATGAAAACTCAAGATTATTTCTCATGAAAATACTGAGAATAAAATAACAAGATTTCAGAACGGGGGCTTACATCCTACCCACCTTAAAATAATTTCGTCCACGAAATTCAGTAAGTTACGATCTATTAGAAAGAAATAGTCTACGCTACTGCGATTCAGAAACTCATAAACCAATATCCACTATAAGTCTACCAAAAATATTACAACTGTAATCTACTATGACTTTCCGTCAGCTCCTCCTGTAGCCGGTGGGGTGTTCAAGAAAGCGTTGTTCCTGTCTTGAAAATCCATTTACTGCAATAAAAGCAAACATTAGACGGCACAAAGATTTCAAGCATGATGCAAGTCAAAGATTCAAATAGAAATCAAGGACAGAGATCAATACTGTTTTCAAGACACGTGGATGAGGTCCTAAGTTTCTAATCCTATGTGCAGGCTCACGACGGTACAGTGATGTAACCGAAGTGATTAACGTAGACCTGCATGGGCCACCAAAAAAACTTGTCACGACCCGCTCCCGCTTTTCGGATACGAAGCGTGTCCAAGCCCAGCCTACGCCGTAGTGTCGACAGTAGTACGCTGTCTATACACAAGTCACGGCAATCTAGAATCACATGGTAAACTATATCTCATCCATAGAATAATCGAATCAACCAAGATCAATGAAATACCAAAGAAACTGAATAATATGACTGAAAATATCCAAGATTTAATGTCACGTCCGGTGGACACAAATCTACTACCAATAGAAGGAAGGAGAAATAAATACATGAAACACACTAACTGAATACAACATGCTAATCAAGGCAACCCCAACTGCAAAGCTCTGTGGTCTGGTGCTGACTCAACCGCTCAACTTCTCCGGACTCAAACTCGACTAAACCTGAAGAGATCATCAGGTCCTCAGAGGACTAGCAAGATACATAAAAACGAGCCTTTCTAACAGTTTATTATGCATGGAAAAAAAATACAGAATAAACAAGTAAAATTGAGCAATGAATAAATACGAAACTGTACACTGTCTACACATAAATGAACTGCTGGAGAAGAACAAGAGGACACGATATCACGATGTCAACGGATAGCCAAATCGAATACTCAAACCCTCGTCCCTAGTATGGACTCGCAGGTTTGAACAACTACTATCCCTAGTCCCTAGTGTGGACTCGCAGGCTAGCATCACCCTCGTCCCTAGTGTGGACTCGCAGGTGTGAACCATATACTACTAACCCTCGTCCGTAGTGTGGACTCGCATGTTAGCATCACCTTCGTCCCTAGTGTGGACTCGCAGGTGTGAACCATATACTACTAACCCTCGTCCCTAGTATGGCCTCGCAGGTTAGCATCACCCTCGCCCCTAGTATGGGCTCGCAGGTGTGGACCAATAACTACCTCGTCCCTAGAGTGGACTCGCAGGTTAGCTTAAGACATAGATAACTACTAACCCTCGTCCCTAATGTGGACTCGCAGGTTAGCTTCAAGATTTCAAGACACGGAGTAAAAGCAGTTCAGTTCACGACTTCTCGACCCACGACACGACTCAATCAAGGCTCAAATGAATACATCCAATGAGATACAAAGCTAACTGTGAACACGGTCTATATAGCAATGATACAAGTATATAAGTAGGATATAAAAGATACATGTCAATAATTTGAGAAAAACTGGATAATAAATAAGGACAGTGCATGTAAATAAAGTTGTATAGAAAGGCAAGGTATACTTGCCTGTTGTCCTGAGCTACGAATACGAGTCAAGTGTCCGTATCAAGTCCAAGTAACCTGTTTATAATTTGATATTATCAATATACAAATTTAAAAGTACAACAAGCCTATCTACTGTTGTTTAGGTTTCTAGATTAAACTATCCTATTTGGGTTTCCAAGTCAATTCTATACCAATACCTATACATGACATTGCCCACACTACTGTCCTTTACTCATCCCCCTTATCTCTCTTTACCCATGTCACTCTGCCCCCAATCTATTCCTACACATAGGTCTGATACCCCTTCATCAAGGACTGATACAATATAATAGAATGAACAAGGAGTAGGGGACTGGACTTACATTAGAGTAGACTGAAACATAAAGGTGCAAGGCAGAGCATGAACAAGGAGATAAGGTTTATACATGAGGGGGTTTAACCAATACCAAAAAATAACTAGGAAGTTGAGATATTAATGAATGCTACGTAAAGTGTGAAGGCAAAACATATAGGACTGAACATGAGAATTCAAAAGGATTGAATGTAGTATGCAGTAGCTGATACCAAGTCTAATTTAAGGACTGAACAGTAAATGGACTGAAACATACTTAACTTAAACCAAGTGGACTGTTAAGTTAAGGCAAGGGCTGAACCTATAAATGAATTGACTGAATTAAGCAAGGACTGAACAAAATATGCCCACAAGTGACCGAAACAATATATTAAGGACAACTGATATCAACCAGTAGGAGACTGAATTCAAGAACAGGTTTCCTCTTACCTCATATCTGAACCAATGACTGAGTTCAAGAAATGGACTGATGCTCAAAATATGGGACTGAATACATAAATAATGTGGGCCTGAACTCTAATGCAAGGTACTAGTGTTTACTGCCCTGGTGAACCTATTTAACTGAGACATCTTCTATTAATCTCCAGGTTTGTGCACCTATAAAGTCTCCCACACTCGACTTCATGTTATTCACTGACCCTTACTGTCTCAGGGACATACTATCCCTATCTCTCTGTCTCTGTCTCCTACAGGACAGTGGCCCATATGCGTCATAGCCACCACCTAAACCCCCTTTCAGCCTTGCAGGAGCCAAATTTGCCTGCTGATAAGAGGCCTGTCCAATTGGAAGATATAACAGGACCCACGAATATCTGATGTCCAAAGGAGTAATAGACTAGCATGTACCACCCCTGTTCAGATAAGGACAGATGCAAAAATGAATGTAGTGAGTTATGTATATACAGGTTAATACTTGAAGTATCAGAGAGTATTATGTGTTGACAGATATAAAGATATGGGAATATGAGTGCTGCTATACTAATGAGGTGGTCTGATACAAGTGCATTAGTAGACTAATACCATAGAGTATCAGTCAGTTGAGAAGTGCAGGATACTCTATCCAATTTAACACTAGAACATGCAGTTCAATGCAGGCAGAGCCTTTGTGGGTTTCAGGATTGTTACTAAGGTGTTCCAATTGATGCCAAACAAATTTAGGAGGAAGAAGGGAACATGCAGGATATCATATTTGATAGATAGTTACAGTGAAGGATCTGGACAGATCAATGAATGTAGGCAATATCAAATAAGGTACTGGGTTTCATGAAATAGCCTACACTAATCCAGATAGTAAACATGACATTTAGCGAGATGTACGAGTCTGACACTTAAAGAGATGAGACTGCACATGGATAATATGCAGGACAGAGCCATCATACTGCACCTCATCTCTGAACACAAGTCCAAAGAGGACTGATCATATTTAGATGTGATATCACTGACACTCTAATGTCCTGGTCACATAAACCCACTGGATTTGGGTATCACGGAGACCAACTGTCTAAATCCTGAACACCAACTCACCCACACACCTATATCGATAAGATACATATACATTCCCATCTCCTATTCTAATCCTGTACTCTGTACCGACCCAAACCTAACCTTCAACGTACTCTATCTCGTATGACAAATGCTTCCTATTTGTGCCTAATATTCATGCAAGGATGGGAACTGAGGTAATATATGATAAGGTTGGCAAACAGGATACAAGGAAGTTCATGTAGCTTGAGTAGATACAACATGGGAGCAAAACTGATGCTAGATACAACATGTTTACAAAATGTTGCAATTTGTATCTGTTGCAATTTTTCTCATATGACAGATTCTTTCGAATGCAAAACTGATACTAGAGAGTAGGTCATTGCCATAGGAACAATAGGATGTACAACTACTAATATCCAAGAGTACCAGAACATGGGAGCATTTATTATAGAAATAGCTAGTATGGCTTGTTCATGAATTATCATGACAAACTGTCACGCCCCAGAACCAGAATACTGGAGAGCGGGGGCAGACATAGCCAGCTACGTATATTGAAATAGAATACATCTCAACTATACGGTCACGGCTGTCTAGATATGAGGGTTTACTACAAGCCAGCAGTCTCTTAAGGTCAAGCCTATTGTCTCAATCTCAAGCAATTAACGGAGTTACAAGATGTTAGAGCATCAAATATATATATATAAGGCGTCCCAAATATTACATATTGGATGATCATGAAGCTAGTCGTACAAAATGATAGGACTAGCAAGAGTTCAGTCATACATGATCAACCCTAGGATTTGTTAATCATGTTTACAGCCCGTAGGCAGACAGTAAGTAAATATGCATCGAGCTAACAGGTGCTCGTCGGCTAAACGCCTCAAAAGAATAAATTTACATATAAGTGGGTAAAACAAAAAGGGAAAACCCACTCGTAGCCCGGGTTCCGTCTAGTGTTCACCATTAGGCTGGAAGCTCGGTAGATCCTCGGGAGCTGCTCCGAAATCTGGCCCCACAAAACCAGCTGGGTCAAACCCCAGAAAGAGCAAGTGCCACAAAGGAGGCCACAAATAAGAACAAAAGCCAGCATATTAGAACATAAAGAATAAAGGAAAGTACAAGTAATAAAAGTACACAGGGCGATAAACGACTAGGGACGTGGAACCATTTCGGGGGCCAGGTTACAATCCTTAAACCAAACAAGGACTGGGATTGTAACCCTTCGCCTGAATAGCTCACTGCCTCTACCCATTTATCGTTAGAGATAAGTAAAACAATCATGATCAAGAGTTCCAGGTACAAGGCTAGACAAGACTTAGATAGGGCTGGACACCATTCATTCACAATCGGCCAAGCAAGTACTATGGCTTACTACTTTAACTAACTAGGGTTATCACAAGCCTAATTACTAACAAGATGCAAGTGAGAATTTTTAGTCCCAAGCCCTGCAGACCATCCAGTTATCCTTCCGCGGGTTGAGAGTTATAGTTGGGTACATCGCCCGGGAGACAAATGTACCCTTAGGTGACTTAGAGGGTGCAACACATGACAGTGTGCTGGAAATGTGCTCTACTCGTCGGCAAGCTACAAGTCCATTAAAGCGCCCAGATAACGAGATTGCCTGTGACTGGGAATTCTCCATGTTCTAGTTTGATCTAATAATTAGCCTAATCCAATTTAGCGCGAGTCCCTGGCCGTGGTACCCAGGAAGTCACGTCCTAGACATGATGCAAGACAAGACAAGTGGATTGTACAAGCAAGCAAGCAGGAACACCTACGGTGTCAAGGCAAGTCAAGTCAAGTTATCAAGTCAAGTCAAGTCAAGAGTGCGCCGCCACGGGCCACTATCAAGTTATCAAGGTAAATCATGTCAGGGTACTTGTCAGGGGTGCGCCACGACGGGCCACTATCAAGTCAGGTTGGTCGTGTCAGGAGTGCACCACTACGGGTCACTTATCATGTTATACTAGTTCCTTGCCATACCATGCTGTGTACAATAGTTATTCCAAACATATTAAGCAAAATCAAGTTCATGCCAAAAGGCGTAAGGATATAAAATGGGCGTAAAATACCTAATAAAATACTAATATAAAAAAAAAATAGGACTATAGAAGAGCCAAGATCAAGAAATAACAATTTCATCATAGACAAGTAGGTTGTGCAGGGTATGTACTGCGCAGGGTGCCAAGTGCGCAGGGTACCAACTGCGCAGGGTGCCAAGTGCGCAGGATGAGCTGCGCAGGGTACCAACTGCGCAGGGTGAGCTGCGCGGCAGATGGATTGCGCAGAAAATGGGTTGCACAGGAAATAGGTTGTGCAGACATGAACTGCGCAAGGGATGGCTTGCGCAAGGCTGGCTTGCGCATGGCTGGCTTGCGACAGCGCAGTCCAGCGCACCGCAAGGCACTGGCCAAGTGATTGCGCAATCGGCCATGCGCTAAAGAGCACAGGCCGGGGGTGCGCAATCGGCCATGCGCTAAAAAGCGCAAGGCTGGGGGCTGTTCTTCCTGGCCGAGAGCAAGTCCAAAAATACCAAGAACTTCAATCCTTCATATTTTTGTCAAATCAAAACCAAATCTAGATTTTCAAAGTTCTAACTTGAGTAAAATCAAATTCTCTTCCACATGGAAGCATCAAAATAAGGAAAAATCAAAGTTTAATAGATCAAAACCAAGGATTTTCGAAAATTGTTAAAACCTAGATCTAGAAGAATGAAAGCTCCAAATCACAAAATGTCAAGTTCTAATGTTGATCTACATGTCCTAATCTATCAAATGGACAAATAAAATTGGGTGCTTATTTGTTGGCAAGGTGCACTTGCCTATTGGTTGGGGAGTTGTGTGGAAGAAGGAAGAAGAAGAAGTTGTAAGAAATAAATGAGAGAATAAAGAGGAGAGAGAAAGTAGGTGGAGTTATAAAGTGGGGGAGTTGTGGTGTGTTGAGGGAGGAGTGTAGGTTAAAGTGTACCAATCATGATGAACCAAATATAACCAAACCAACTCCACCAAATAAAAACCAAGCCATGGTCCAAAACCCATTTACGAGAAACCAAAATCCGCAAGTCGAGAAAATTAAAATACGTGCCAAAATCAAATACGAGCATAAATACAAAATACAGGAAATGGGGGGTGACAACTCTACCCACCTTCAAAGAATTCCGTCCTCGGAATTTAATCAAGGAGCTAGAGATTGCCACGACAAGCTATACTAAGCACAGGCAAGCTACACTAAGCAGTTCAATCATACAATCATACAATGCAAGCAAGGAAAAGAAAAGTGTAAGGCATAAGAAAGACATTATACCTCACGAGTCAAACAGGTAGGGATATCGCGATCGGATGTCGTCCTCACGCTCCCACGTTGACTCACCTAGAGAGTGATGACCCCAAGCAACACGGACTAAGTTAATAGTCTTGTTCTTGAGCGTCTTTTCTCTCCGGTCCAATATAGACACGGGCCTCTCCTCATACGAAAGGTTGGTACCAACAACCAATTCCGAATGATCTAGGATATGGCTCGGGTCCGGGATGTACCGTCGTAATTGGGACACATGGAATACATCATGTACCTCACTTAGCGACGGCGGAAGAGCGAGACGATAGGACACATCGCCTACTCGCTCCAGAATATCGAACGGCCCTATATACCTAGGACTAAGCTTTCCCCGTACGCCAAAACGAATGACGTCGCGGGTAGGCGAGATCCTAAGGAATACATGGTCGCCGACGACAAATTCTAAGGGACGCCGATGAGCATCGGCCCAATGGCGCTGGCGATCCTGAGCAACTCGGAGGTGATCTCTGACTCTCCTAACCACTTCAACCGTCTGAGAAATCAGTTCTGGACCGAGCATCTGCCTCTCTCCGACATCGTCCCATGCTAACGGGGATCTGCACTTCCTACCATACAGAGCCTCGAAGGGTGCCATCTGGATACTGGCCTGGAAACTATTGTTGTACGAGAATTCCACCAGGTGCAGGTGATCCTCCCCCGAACCACCGAAGTCAAGGGTACACGACCGCAATATATCTTCGAGAGTTTGTATAGTACGCTCTGACTGTCCATCTGTCTGTGGATGATATGCTGAACTGAACTGGAGACGAGTCCCCAAACTTTGATGAAGACTGCGCCAGAAGTACGATGTGAATCTCGTATCCCTGTCTGATACTATACTGACTGGCACTCCATGGAGTCTGACGATCTGCCTGAGATACATCTCTGCTAGCTGTGCCGTCGACTGTCCAACTCTAAATGGAGGAAAGTATGCCACCTTGGTAAGCCTGTCTACAATGACCCAAATAGCATCTCTGCCTGTCGGAGATCTGGGTAATCCAGTCACGAAATCCATGGTAATGTGCTTCCATTTCCATTCTGGGATCGGCAAAGGTTGAAGAAGTCCAGCTGGCCTCTGATGTTCAGTCTTGACTTGTTGGCAAACCAAACATCGAGAGACATACCGGGCTATCTCCCTCTTCATACCATTCCACCAAAAGTGTTGACGAATATCTCTGTACATCTTCGTGCTGCCTGGGTGAATGGAGTACTGCAAACTGTGAGCCTCTGCCATGACTTCCTGTCTGATATCTCCACTGGGTACACAAAGACGCGTGCCGTGCCGAAGTGTACCATCGTCATAAATACATAACTCTGGCCTTCTCCCTGCCTCGCACTCTGCTCTGAGCCGCTGAATCTTGGAATCTGTTAACTGTGTTGTCCGGATCCTCTCAACTATGGTGGACTGAATCTGTAGGCTGGCCAACAAGGCCACATTGGAAGGAAGAACAACTTCAATACCCATCTTCTGAAGATCTGCTAACAGCTCTGGTTGCGCTGTCAGGAAATAAACTCCGGCTCTCCGGCTCAACGCATCTGCTACCACGTTGGCCTTCCCTGGGTGATACTGCAAGTCCACATCATAGTCCACAAGTAGCTCGAGCCATCTTCTCTGCCGCATATTAAGATCCTTCTGGGTGAAAACATACTTCAGGCTCTTATGATCAGTAAATATCTCCACTCTGTCTCCGTACAAGTAGTGCCTCCACAACTCAAGTGCAAACACTACTGCTGCTAGCTCCAAGTCGTGGGTCGGGTAATTCTTCTCATGATCACGGAGTTGACGTGATGCATAAGCAATTACCTTCCCATGCTGCATCAAAATACATCACAATCCTCTGCCTGAAGCGTCGCAATAAACTGTGAATCCTCCGGTCCCATCTGGAAGGGTGAGAATGGGAGCCGTTATCAAACCTCGCTTCAACTTCTCAAATGATTCCTGACATTCCGCTGTCCAAACGAATGGAACATCCTTGTGGGTCAACTGGGTCATCGGTGCTGAAATCCTTGCAAAATCAGAGACGAACCGCCGGTAGTAGCCGGCCAATCCAAGAAAGCTGCGAACTTCTACTACTGAGCTAGGTACTGGCCATGCCTCGATAGCCACAATCTTCTGGGGATCCACTTCCACTCCTCCTCTGGTAATGATGTGACCCAAGAAAGAAATGCGATCGAGCCAGAACTCGCATTTACTAAACTTGGCGTACAACTGGTGCTCTCTGAGAATCTGGAGGACAATTCTAAGATGCTGCTCGTGCTCTGCTTCACTCTTGCTGTAGACCAGGATGTCATCAAGGAATACTATCACAAACTGATCCAAGTAAGGCATAAAAATACGGTTCATGAGGTCCATGAACACTGCCGACGTATTGGTCGCTCCAAAGGGCATAACTAGAAACTCCCAATGCCCGTACCTAGATCTGAACGCCGTCTTCGGGATGTCCTTCTCTCTGACTCTGATCTGGTGGTATCCTGACCGCAAATCTATCTTCGAGAAAACTGAAGCCCTCTTGAGTTGATCAAACAAGTCATCTATCCTTGGAAGAGGGTATCTGTTCTTGATTGTCACTGAGTTCAAGGTACGGTAATTAACACATACCCTAGACGTACCATCCTTCTTTTTCACAAGAAGCATCGGGACTCCCCAAGGCGACCCACTAGCACGAATGAATCCCTTGGTTCTAAGTTCTTCAATCATCTTGTACAAAATCTCCAATTCTGAAGGCGCCATCATGTAGACTCGCTCTGATACTGGTGCTGTCCCGGGAATCAAGTCGATGGTGAACTCGATCTCTCGCTCTGGTGGCATCCCTGGAAGTTCCTCTGGGAAGACATCTGGAAACTCTTCAACTATCTGGGGCAACTGTACTGCTGCTACTGTCATCCGTAATACTGGAGGAGATGACTCTACTGTGCCTCTGGAAAATGAAAACTCTGGCTCTCCGGGAATACTAAAGACAACTCTGCCAACATGGCAGTCTATCCTAGCATAATAGTTCCTCAACCAATCCATGCCTAGGACTACATCATAGTCTGCCATAGGGAACTCTATGAGCCTAGCGGGAAACTCTCTACCGCTAACTACGATTCAACACGAGGAAAACACTCGATCTACTCCCACAAGACCATTACCAGTAAGTATATTGAGCCTCACTGATAATGACTCGGGCTCCAACCCTATCCGTGTCGCGAATCGTACAGACATGAATGAATGCGATGCACTAGAATCAAATAATACAGATGCTGGAAAGGTGTTAACGAGAATAGTACCTGCCACTACCTCATCTGGTGCAACTTCTTCTTCCATGGTCATCATCATAGCCTGACCTCTAGCTGCGGGTCCCCTCTGCTGGAATCCCCTCTGTCGGTTCTATGTAGGAGCCTAGGTGAACTGCTGCTGGAAGGCCTGGGCCTGGGGCGCCAATGGCCTCGGGTACTGCTGTTGCTGCTGTTGCTGGACTGGAACTGGGGCTGGTCCTCTCACCGAAGAACTAGAAAGATTGGATAATGATGGACCTCCCCTATTCGGGCAGGTCCCTATCTGGTGGTCTGCTCCCCCACAAGCCAGGCACAATCCCTGTGTCCTACGACACTCTGCCACTACATGGCCCGGCTTCCCGCAATGAGAACATCCCACCGCGGAAGACTGCTTCTGCTTCTGCTGCTGCGGGTACGTCGGGATCGAATGCTGAACCGACGTCACTGAGGCCGCCCGCCTCGGAGTTCCAATGGTTATACCCCTAGCTGCCGGGACTGGAGCTGAAGATTGGTGCATCTGGTTGTGGGACCGCTTCCTGCCTCCGGTCCTGTCCACAATTCTCCGGGAGGTATACTCATGCCTCCTCGCTGCCTTCAACACTGCATCGAACGTCTGGTGCTCGAACTGCTCCACAGCCAATAATATCTCTAAGTGCAGCCCTTGCTGGAACCGCTGAGCCCTATCGAACTCGGTTGCCACCAAGGTGGGGGCGAACCTACTCAGCCTAGAAAACTCGGTCGCATAGCCATCGACCGTCCTACCTCCTTGCTTCAAGTTGGTGAATCTGGTCTGCAGGTCGTACCGTGCCACCGCATCGAAGTACTTTGTCTGGAACCTCTCTTTGAACGTCGCCCAAGTGACTGGTACCGCTAACCCCATGGCCTGAGCTGCCCACCAATCGCGAGCCAAGTCTAACAACTGTAGGCGTACCACCGCCACCTTCTCATTCTTAGGTGTCCTAACTGCTTCTAGAACCACCTCGGTATCCTGAAACCAAGCGTCTGCGGCAATCGCATCTTCACTGCCGTCAAAGAAGGGAGGGTTCGAGCGCTTGAAACTGTTGGCCGTCTGATTCCCTTGGGGACCTCCTCGGTTTAGTGCATCATGAACTTCCTGGTGCAAGGCGTCACCTCGACGATCTTGGGATGCAAGTAGTCCTCTGATAAGCCCTACCAAAGGTCCCTCATCCTGTCTAGCTGGTTGAGCGGGCAGAGCTGCCTGAACTGGAGGTTCCGAGCCTCCGGGAAGCATAACTCGGGAGGCTACTCCAGAGTGCTGAGCTTGATCTTCCTGGCGCTGGGGTGCTTGTCGAGCTTCCTCTGGCTGGTTGGCAGGTCCGAGAGTAATGCCGCTGAAGAAGACGACATAGGAAACAGTAAGGAAAGGACCAGGACAGATCAATGATACAAGCAATGTGATTAGGTCGAGATTCTCAGGGATTTAAAGATACGAGCAGAGATCAAGGACGAATATTGATTGAGACATCTATTCGGTAAACCCTCACATTTCTTGAATGCCAAGACCTGTATGGGCCACCACTTAAACCATGTCACGCCCCAGAACCAGAATACTGGAGAGCGGGGGCAGACATAGCCAGCTACGTATATTGAAATAGAATACATCTCAACTATACGGTCACGGCTGTCTAGATATGAGGGTTTACTACAAGCCAGCAGTCTCTTAAGGTCAAGCCTATTGTCTCAATCTCAAGCAATTAACGGAGTTACAAGATGTTAGAGCATCAAATATATATATATATAAGGTGTCCCAAATATTACATATTGGATGATCATGAAGCTAGTCGTACAAAATGATAGGACTAGCAAGAGTTCAGTCATACATGATCAACCCTAGGATTTGTTAATCATGTTTACATCCCGTAGGCAGACAGTAAGTAAATATGCATCGAGCTAACAGGTGCTCGTCGGCTAAACGCCTCAAAAGAATAAATTTACATATAAGTGGGTGAAACAAAAAGGGAAAACCCACTCGTAGCCCGGGTTCCGTCTAGTGTTCACCATTGGGCTGGAAGCTCGGTAGATCCTCGGGAGCTGCTCCGAAATCTGGCCACACAAAACCAGCTGGGTCAAACCCCAGAAAGAGCAAGTGCCACAAAGGAGGCCACAAATAAGAACAAAAGCCAGCATATTAGAACATAAAGAATAAAGGAAAGTACAAGTAATAAAAGTACACAGGGCGATAAACGACTAGGGACGTGGAACCATTCCGGGGGCCAGGTTACAATCCTTAAACCAAACAAGGACCGGGATTGTAACCCTTCGCCTGAATAGCTCACTGCCTCTACCCATTTATCGTTAGAGATAAGTAAAACAATCATGATCAAGAGTTCCAGGTACAAGGCTAGACAAGACTTAGATAGGGCTGGACACCATTCATTCACAATCGGCCAAGCAAGTACTACGGCTTACTACTTTAACTAACTAGGGTTATCACAAGCCTAATTACTAACAAGATGCAAGTGAGAATTTCCAGTCCCAAGCCCTGCAGACCATCCAGTTATCCTTCTGCGGGTTGAGAGTTATAGTTGGGTACATCGCCCGGGAGACAAATGTACCCTTAGGTGACTTAGAGGGTGCAACACATGACAGTGTGCTGGAAATGTGCTCTACTCGTCGGCAAGCTACAAGTCCATTAAAGCGCCCAGATAACGAGATTGCCTGTGACTGGGAATTCTCCATGTTCTAGTTTGATCTAATAATTAGCCTAATCCAATTTAGCGCGAGTCCCTGGCCGTGGTACCCAGGAAGTCACGTCCTAGACATGATGCAAGACAAGACAAGTGGATTGTACAAGCAAGCAAGCAGGAACACCCACGGTGTCAAGGCAAGTCAAGTCAAGTTATCAAGTCAAGTCAAGTCAAGAGTGCGCCACCACGGGCCACTATCAAGTTATCAAGGTAAATCATGTCAGGGGTGCGCCACGACGGGCCACTATCAAATCAGGTTAGTCGTGTCAGGAGTGCACCACTACGGGTCACTTATCATGTTATACTAGTTCCTTGCCATACCATGCTGTGTACAATAGTTATTCCAAACATATTAAGCAAAATCAAGTTCATGCCAAAAGGCGTAAGGATATAAAATGGGCGTAAAATACCTAATAAAATACTAATATAAAAAAAAATAGGACTATAGAAGAGCCAAGATCAAGAAATAATAATTTCATCATAGACAAGTAGGTTGTGCAGGGTATGTACTGCGCAGGGTGCCAAGTGCGCAGGATGAGCTGCGCAGGATACCAACTGCGCAGGGTGCCAAGTGCGCAGGATGAGCTGCGCAGGGTACCAACTGCGCAGGGTGAGCTGCGCGGCAGATGGATTGCGCAGGAAATAGGTTGCGCAGGAAATAGGTTGCGCAGACATGAACTGCGCAAGGGATGGCTTGCGCAAGGCTGGCTTGCGCATGGCTGGCTTGCGCATGGCTGGCTTACGCCAGCGCAGTCCAGCGCAGCGCAAGGCACTGGCCAAGTGATTGCGCAATCGGCCATGCGCTAAAGAGCACAGGCCGGGGGTGCGCAATCGGCCATGCGCTAAAAAGCGCAAGGCTGGGGGCTGTTCTTCCTGGCCGAGAGCAAGTCCAAAAACACCAAGAACTTCAATCCTTCATATTCTTGTCAAATCAAAACCAAATCTAGATTTTTAAAGTTCTAACTTGAGTAAAATCAAATTCTCTTCCACATGGAAGCATCAAAACAAGCAAAAATCAAAGTTTAATAGATCAAAACCAAGGAATTTCGAAAATGGTTAAAACCTAGATCTAGAAGAATAAAAGCTCCAAATCACAAAATGTCAAGTTCTAATGTTGATCTACATGTCCTAATCTATCAAATGGACAAATAAAATTGGGTGCTTATTTGTTGGCAAGGTGCACTTGCCTATTGGTTGGGGAGTTGTGTGGAAGAAGGAAGAAGAAGAAGTTGTAAAAAATAAATAAGAGAATAAAGAGGAGAGAGAAAGTAGGTGGAGTTATAAAGTGGGGAAGTTGTGGTGTATTGAAGGAGGAGTGTAGGTTAAAGTGTACCAATCATGATGAACCAAATATAACCAAACCAACTCTACCAAATAAAAACCAAGCCATGGTCCAAAACCCATTTACGAGAAACCAAAATCTGCAAGTCGAGAAAATTAAAATACGTGCCAAAATCAAATACGAGCATAAATACGAAATACAGGAAATGGGGGTGACTCAAACTTAATAATATAAGTTGAGCCTGTATGAAAAGTTAAAAATAGATCCCATGAAAGGAACAGAACCACCAGACATTGAGAAACATCATGATGACTGCTCTAAGATGCAGGGCAAACACCATGAAATATGGGACTGAATAACTCAAAACTGAGCCTATGGTGAAGTATGGACAGATCACTAAGCAGGTACTGAACATCTATAGAGACTGAACCTATATTGTTCTAGGACTGAAACACTATCCAACCTACTGCACACCCACATCCTAATTCCTGGGAGTGATACTTCTAAGGGCTAAAACCTGTTCTAAAGGGGCTGACACAGGCTGAAGTTAAAACATACCTTCAGGTCCAAGACAAAATCAAGGCTGAAACAGTTGGGCACAGTGGACATGTGGTATAGAGATGGCAAGTCTTCATGGTCTTGCTAGGAGAGTTGTAAACCTGTAGGCATGAATCTGGTTTAGGATTCGACACCCATTCCCCTATTTCCTAGTTCCGAACAGTACAATCCTTAAAGCCCCTCTCCTACATTAGCATTTAAACAAACGCTATGATGGTATTGCTATGTTTTAAAGGGGAATTACCTTAACTGATTTGAACATGAGTCACGGCACCTCCTTCGATGGCTCGGCCACTTGCTCGATCACCTTGACCTAAGGGGGAGGAACTGCGACAAACTGGAGTTGAGATACTAGGGTTTTGCGGGGGTTGGAGAGGCTACCAATCCCTCGAGATGTATATATATACTAAGTTGATCAAATCAGGAGAGATAGAGAGGAATTCGATTTATTCCTATCTAATGGTTTTGGTAAAGATAAATCTGAATTCGTAACGAATTTAAATGCAGAGAAGTGTGGGTTATCAGAGGGATTTGGCCGTTAGGATTTTAAAAAGAAAAGAAGTTAGCAATTAGCCCCCTCCTAAAATCTTGTTTTACAAAATACTCTTTAAAAGTCAAGTTTTCATTATATCAATACACAATCTTTATAGTAAGTCACTAATTTATAGTATATATTAGTTTAGAAAAATATTTATGAAAACTCAAGATTATTTTTCATGAAAATACTGAGAATAAAATAACAAGATTTCAGAACGGGGGCTTACAGAATCATTCACATAGCCCTTTCAAACTTCTCCACTTATTTTGATTTAGAATCATATTGATTTTCTCTAACCATTCCAATCCAAGTATTTCATTTAGGGTTAAAGGGCTCATATACTAGTTATGTGACCACATCCTTTCCCAAACCTTTCCATTGGCCGTGAGGAATTATTTTCCCAAGGTAATTCCAGTAGGACAATATTTTCTAATCACTTTCTAAGGAGCCAATAACAATTCTATTAATTGGTTTCTTTCACTCAGTTAACTATAGTAGATTTTGATCACTTTAGTTCCTATAAGTTTCTGAGATTGATTCTTGAATATCAGAGGATAGTTGGGTACCCTCTTGGCTTAATCCATCCTTATAATTCTTTTATTTTATTTTGTATCGATTCCTTGACTCTCAGGGACATATATATACTGATACTACATGTCCTTCCTTGTATGATTGAATCACCTTGGTAAATCAGAAAACTTGTTTAAATTTGAATTATTAGTATACTTCTTTGTAATTTTGCTGGATAAGGTTGAGAAATATTCGATGACCTACTATAATGTCGCAGATGTGCACTGCAATCATTTATCTGGATTATGGAAACTGAAATTTTATTGCAGCCAGCTACACTCTGGCGAGGCATGGACTCTAATTTGAAGTAATTACAGGTAATCATGGGCTCTCGGATATTATTTAGACTAAGTCCTAAATTCATAATATTTCTGATATGAATAAAGTTGATATAAATATTTGATAATTTATCATTATTTGAGTCATGGAACTGAAGGTTCACAGCAGCCAGATGCATACTGGCGGGACAGGAACAGTAGAAAAAGTGATTCCAGATATGTATGATTGTCGAATACTATTGAGACTATTATCCTTTGATCATATTTTCGTGACTATCACGTGTACCTCTTTAAATCGTGCCAATTGTTTTCGATTGTACCATCTAAAATTTTGAGGACAAAATTTTTCAAGGGAGAGAGATTTGTAACTCCACTTTTCCTAAAAATAAAATTGAGTATTTCTCTATAATTTTATATTGTTTTCCAATATTTAAATTTATGAATTTTTTTTGAAACACTATTTATCTAAAATTATTATTATTCTTATTAATAGCTTTGGTAGCCTTAATAGATTTCAACTGATTGATTTTTAACTGAATAATTTAATTACATGTTTAAGATTTATTATGATTGTTCTAAATTAAGGATTTCATTAATGATCATTCCTTAAACCCAACTTTTAATCTCCAATCCAAGCAACTTGCCTTTAGGCCGAGACAGCCCAACTTAATCATCATCACTCCTTTTAAACCAATTCCTTCATTCATCCATTCAAACCTTTATTCCTTCTCTTCTTTTCCTCCAACTTCTCTATTACTGCAATTGGGAACGACGACGACGACTAAGAGCCAGCGATCACCGGTGACCTAGTAAAGATTCCAGAAGCCTTCTTTCCATCCGTTGGATCGTAACCGTTTCTTGCTGAGAAAACTTAGCCGTCCGTCTGTAACAACCTTGTTACCGTGTAACCACCGTTGCCCGCCCAACCGCCGACCAGTGACCGCGTAGCCTCCTGTCCGCTTGACTAATGTATATAAATTGACCCCCATTCCAGTTCTTCTTTATTACCATCCCTACGACGAAGCCCTAATAGAATTTTCCCTCACCGTACTTTCCTTTGAGAGCTCAAAGTGATAGCCATGGCGATTAGGGAGACAAAGCTTAGTTGTAGCAGATCAAGCAAGAATGATTTATTCTTCTTCATCGGTTAGTAATGACATTGGTAAGAAATTCCTTTCTATGATCGATTCTTTATGTACTTCTTGATCGATCATCACCTTCCTGAATTTGATTCTTCTGTGATACAAGAATTATGAGTAGATCTGTGGAGAGCTCCTGATTTCCTCTGTTCGAGATCAAGCCTCCGAGTTCATTCAAGACTCTTCTTCCTTGGTGAGTTGTTATTCGATTCTTCTCATGCTCCTTAATTCTTTGTTGATTAGTTGACCATTTTTGGAATTATAATCCAATTTTTGTTGGTGAATCTTGATCAATTTTTAAGTCTTTTGGATCAATCTGAGTATCTGGATTCTTGGAGTTGAATTGGGGATTTTATTGGTATGATTCTTGTGAACTTCTCTCCAATTTGGAGTCATTACAAATTAAAACTATACTCATATTATTGTTTTCTCTTTCTGCTCATTACTTGTTCAAAAAAATGACTAAAACAGTTGAGGCAATTGCTTTGAACATGATCACTTCGGTATCGGACACTGAAGTCACGTCTTACAGTGTCTTGAGCATTTAGGTATCTTATTTCTTCCCTTTAGTCGCTGTCTTAACGAGTCTAGCTTGAGAGTTCAGAGATCAGTTGTGGATATATCTGTATTAGCACTGTATAGAAGTCAAGACTGTTGTATGGGAGATATGAAGAGAAGACTTCATGTCGGTGTGTCTAGTTGAGGTGTCAGAATTTGACACGAGTTATTTGCATCACTGTTCGGACACAAGAGATTGGATGAGTATTAGAGTTTTAAGAAGACTGGTTTCTTTCTTAGTTTAAATTTGATTTTGACCGTTAGTTTCACCCAGGTTTGGGAATGAACTGATTTTTTTATTTAAAGGCATTGGTGTTGGCAGTAACTATTAGGCAAGCATCTGGGTGTATAAGTTAGTTGGACTTGTGGTCGAGCATAGCCTAGGTTTGAATACAAATAGAAAATTATGTATTGGCATGTCCTCTTTAATCAAAGCAGTAATTAGGATGAACAATTGGAGTAGGGATAGCGAGTGTTGGTCTTCTTCGATGGTCAGACCATTAGTATTGGGTGTTAACAGCAGTTGGGCCAGATATGGGCCTTTGGAGGATTATAAAGTATTGATTGCTATTATGACACTCAGCCTTAGTTTAGTAGAGACTTGTACCTTGAAGTCTTGGGCTTGGGCTTTTCTTAGTTAACAGGTGCATTTTATTTAGGATTAATTTTTTTAGTTGCTAACTATATATTATCAGCTCAGCTAGTAGAGCTCATTAGCATGGATAATATAGGATAGAGTTGCTAGCTTTAATCAGTAATGTTATCATGACTAGAGTACTTATAAATGATTAATTGTAGAATTAGAAGATCATACTAAGTTCATAGATATTAGAATGTACTCTAATTGTAACTTTCCTATTTTAGTTGATCTAGAAGACTTGTACAAAATCTAGGAAAAGAGGCAAGTACATGTACTCAGTATTACTATCATTGTATGCATAGAATATATACATTATCATCTTGTCATTGTTTTACTTGTTTCTGCTTTATTGCTTGTATTGATTCTCGTGTCGGGTGGAGGACGTTCTAAAACATGTGATTGACTAATATTGGACAAATATTGCCTGATAGCATACACCGTATGCCTGATGTCCATTTCATGCGTGACTGATAACGTTATCGTCAGATATGCCTGATTATTGCGTGACTAATAGTATTTTGGTCAGACATGCCTAATTATTGATTGATTGATAGCATATTTCATATGCCTGGTTACATATTAGTCCCCATATGTTGATAACGTCCAATTGCACATGTATACATAGCTAGTGCATACTTTATATTCATATTGCTTCTCTGTCTTTTAGTCCTATTTGCTATACTGTTTCATTGATCTTCCATGGTGAGTTTTATTGAGTTACACTGTACTTTGCTCCTTTCCTGACTGGATAGTTGATTACAGGTGAGATGGATCTTTAGATTGTTATGGCTGGCATTGGAGCTCACTTGACAATGAGATATCTAGTTTCATGTATAGGAAATTGATCGAGTGTATTTGATTATATGTTGTTGTAGTAGCATTTATCTTTTATCGGCTTTGTAATCGGTCATTTATGTATAGGTTGTAATAATTGTATAATAGATTGCTGTGATGGTTACTATAGATTTCGAGATTAGATGTTGTGATGAGATTATTCTTGTTATTGATGACTAGACGGCTCACTACCGCTGTCAACGACAGTGTAGGCCAGGCATGCATCGGCCCGTACCCGATTATTTGGGAGCGGGGCGTGACATAATTGTTATTTTTTATTAATATCATTAATTATTCCTATATCTACCCCCTCCATAGATATCCTAACAAAACCCTAACCCTAACCCTAACCCACACTCCTCTACCCCTTTTCCTTTCTTTCCTTCATGGAAAGCAGCCGTTCACCCTTCCCTCCACTCCCGAGCTCTCCCTATCACTCTCACTCAGCCATTTCATCTCTACTGCTCCACTCTACCCTAGCCCGCCACCATCTCCACTATTTGTCTCTCTCTCCCACTCGTTCCGGCGATTCCAGCTACCGTCGTCATCGTATCCCAGCCCGCCGTCTCCACCACCACCTCTAGCCACCAACACCCCTGCCGTCAGATGCTACAGCCATGGCCACCCCTATTTTCGTCTCTCTGTCTTTCCCTCGCCCGCTCCATAACTCTGATGGTCAGCCACCCTCATCGTCATTTTTGCCATCTCCTCTACCACCGTCGTCGCCTCGACCCGTTCCTCGACGACGTCCCCCTTTCTCTCTTTTTTTCTTCGACCACCTAGTGCAGCGTTGCCACTGCGGCCGCAGGGAACCGACCCGACTTGGTCGAGCTTTCGTCGATGACTCCTCTGCCCCAACCTGGCCGTGCCGTCGCTGCTATCCTCCTCCGTCGTGGAGGCTTCTTCCAGCACCTGCCTCTCTCTTTCTTGATCTATGTGCCTTAGGATGCGTACTACCTCGAGTAGCATGCTGCCTCGTACAGTATGCTGCCTCAAGCAGCGCACCCTCGGTTGGTGTGTTCCTTCGTTCCATATGACTCTCGAGATGCATACACCTCGGTGTATGTGTCACTTTCATTTTTGTGCCATTCTGATCCACGTACAGCCTTGGGCAGTGGGTCACCTCGAGCCCCGGGCTAAATTGATTTGTGTGTCACATTGATTTGCGTGCTACCTTGAACCACGTATCGTATTAATTTACATGTATGCCCCGATTGGCGTGTCGTATTGAATTGTATATCATGTTGTTTCATGTGCCATCTTGATTTGCGTGTCTGCCTTAATTTGCGTATCGTGTTGATTCGTGCACCATCATGATATTCATAATCCTTCGATCTACATGTATATTTTGATTTTATGCACGTTCTGTTCCTGTTTGCCTCGATATTCTTGTTATTTCGATTCTCGTACGCAACTCGATATACGTGTGCATCTTGATTTGCATGTCTATATCTATCCGTGTGCCTCAGTTTCGTACCGAATTTCTGTACTACTAGCGGCCCCACACGGTATAGCTTTCTGCCATCATTGTGCTTTATGTTATTATTTTATTGTTTAATTCTAATGATTGTTTATTGTGTGTTCTGAGGATCCTCGATGGATGTGCTACCCTTGGATACCGATAGCTAAAGATTTGCTTACATAGCCGAGCCCTCTGGGCAAGTACCCCTTGCTCATCGACGGCTCTTGTCCTCCTGCTAGATTTTTTTGCATTTAATTAATCATGTAAATTGTAAATGTAAATTTATAATTGTGAGTCGTGTAGCATAGTAGTAGAACTGCCACGATTAGGACTTATGGTAGATATTAGTTCGATATCGGGCCAAGACGTATCAAAAAACTCAGATGGGTCATCCACACCTCCAAGGACACGAGCATGACTCACAAGTATAGAATGTCCCTATATTCCACTACTAAAATATGATCTATTAGCGACGTAATTTAGCGACGGCATAAAATGTCGTCGCTAACTATGGAATATAACGACTCTTTTATATAAACATCGCAAAACGTCGCTGACTTGCGACGTTCAGCGACAGGAGTTAAATTATGTCGCTGAATAGCGACGTTCAGCGATAAATTATTAAAATATGTCGCCATCTATTAAAATTTTGCGACGGTTAGCGACGGCCGCTCTTGACATCGCTAACTTTTTTACTTAGGGCACATCGTTTCATTTTTTTCCCCTCAATCAAAAAATCCAATTTTCACTCGAGCTCCCCTTCCCCCCCCCCGGTGACTCCCTCCTCCCCTCCGGCGACTCCCTCCCCCTCCGGCGACCCCTACCCCTCCGGCGACTCCCTCCCCCTCCGGCGACCCCTACCCCCCCCCGTCGAGCTCCTCCTCCTCGAGCTCAGGTAAACCCTAACCTAATTAAGTCCTCTCCCTCCTCCTCCTCCTCCTCCACCCCGCACACACCCACTGTCTGTGCAGTTGTTTGGACACTGACACGACCCTTGGACAAATTTGTATGCACACAAACACATACGACCCCTCTTGACATGTTTTAGGTTTCATTTACGTTGTGGGGTTTGGCAGTTGAAATGCAATCTCAGGTTTTCCTGAGATTGAGTTTGGAATTTCTGAGATACAAGGCTGGGTTTAGTTTATTGACTGTGAGTTGAGTTGGGGGTTTGAGTTAAATTAAATGTTTAGAAGTTGTTGGTTGTATACTCAGTTTCCTGAGATATATGTATGTGAAATAGAAATGTGTTGGCTTGGTATATTTAGTTCATATATGTAGAGTAGTGATATATAGCTGAGATTATATATGCATGAGATTTATGTGGCGTAAGGTTATGATATATAGGGGCTTGCTATATTTGGATTTAAGAGGATATATGTATATATATATATATATATATATTTTTTATATATATATATATATATATATATATATATATATATATATATATATATATATATATATATATATATATATAAATATAAATATATTTTTATATATATATATAAATATATATATATATATATATTTTATATATATATATATATTTTATATATATATATATATATATATATATATATATATATATATATATATATATATATATATATATGAAATGCAATCTCAGGTTTTCCTGAGATTGAGTTTGGAATTTCTGAGATACAAGGTTGGGTTTAGTTTATTGACTGTGAGTTGAGTTGGGGGTTTGAGTTAAATTGAATGTTTAGAAGTTGTTGGTTGTATACTCAGTTTCCTGAGATATATGTATGTGAAATAGAAATGTGTTGGCTTGGTATATTTAGTTCATATATGTAGAGTAGTGATATATAGCTGAGATTATATATGCATGAGATTTATGTGGGGTAAGGTTATGATATATAGGGGCTTGCTATATTTGGATTTAACAGGATATATGTATATATATATATATATATTTTTTTTTTGAGAGGATATATATATATATATTTTGTATATATATATATATATATATATATATATATATATATATAAAATATATATATATATATATATATATATATATATATATATAAATATATATTTTTGAGAGGATATATCTATTTTTATGAGTGGATATAGGTATACATATATATATATATATATATATATATATATATATATATATATATATATATATATATTTTTTTTTTTTTTTTTTTTTACATATATATATATATATATATATATATATATATATATATATATATATATATATATATATATATATAAAATATATATATATATATATATATATATATATATATTTATATATATATATATTTATTTATATATATTAAATATATATATATATATATATATATATATATATATATATATATATATATATATATATATATATAAATATATATATATATAAAATATATATATATATATATATATATATATATATATATTAAAAAAAAAATATATATATATATATATATATGGTATACATATGTGCTTGACTAGTGTACCTTAGCCTATACCCTGATATATCTATAGGGTTACCTAGAAATGAACCCAATAGGCTAATTGAACATGTGAACTAGAGTTTGACCAAAACCCTAGCTAGTAAGTCTACTATTGATATCGTCGATACCAATACTCATAGGAATAGTCTGATACCGATTCACATACCTATATGTTGTTGCTCAAGCAGTTTATAGCTACAAATGCGTAAGTACAACATGAAAATCTCAACTGTTAAATATGTTACCTAATAGCATCATTAGTAAGGGCAATTCATTACTACAGTGTATAGAGTATCCTAGAAGTGTAAGTATGATTGGTATATCATATTACATAGAGTGTATAGAGTATCCTTTCGGTCTATAAGTGTTACTTCACTCATTTTGTCAAGACAAGTAAACTTTTTAATTGTTGACGGTATATATACCGTCAATATTTGGTTTTGCCTTGTAGTTACAGGCAGTTGCTAGCATTTGTCACGCCCCAGAACCAGAATACCGGAGAGCGGGGGCAGACATAGCCAGCTACGCAATCCCAAAGTACGTTAATACTCTGAAATCACGTATAAGCTGTCAAGACATGGGGGTTACTCTACAAGCCATCAGTCAATCCTATGGTTTAACAATCCTAGGTATCTCAATCACAGTCAATTATACAAGAGCAAGGAGTACGATCATCATACATACAATAGTAAGGCGTCCCGAACCATATATACATGACTGATCATGAAGCCATTACCACAGAACTGATAACTAGCTAGAATATTAGTCGTACATGATAAGCACTAGCTATAGTCTAGAATACACATATCATGTTTATGTCCGTAGGCTACAATATCGAGGAAAATACCAAAACACGAGCTAAACACGTGCTCGGGGCTAAACGTTACAAGAAGAGAATTTACATATCAGTGGGAGAATGAAAAAGAAACCCACTGAGGCACTCTGGTGCTCCTGCTGGTCACCGTCAAGTAGATGGTGCGGTAGATCCTTCGGGCTCTTCTATTAGAACCTAGCCATGCAAAACCAGTGGGGTCAGACCCCAAATAGCAAGTACCACAAAGGAGGCCGAAATATGAACTTAAAACCAGCAAACATTAGCATTCAACAAGGAGAGAAAGCAATAAGTAAAGGGGGATCGAGATTCGTGCAGTACCAATGCACTTATCCCGAACGTAGGAAGACAATAAGTAAATCATCATTTGACATAAAGTAAACTGGAGACATGCTTTAAATAAGTAGATCATTAAGTGACAATCATTATAATCATTATCCTGGAACAATCAGGAACTGGATCTAGACAAGACTTAAACTGGAAAGGTGATATACGATGGGATAACCATAGGATTATTCGGATAACCAGGTTACAACCCGTAAACCAAACAAGGACCGGGGTTGTAACCCTTCGTCTGAACAGAACTTGGTTTCTCCCACCATTTATCGGCAAGATAAAATAAGAAATCAGGACATGTAACAATCATGTACAAGATCAAGACAAGACTAGACAGACTGAACAACATCCAACATTTACGGCCAAGCAATGAGTACGGCTTGATACTTTAACTAACTAGGGTTATCACAGGCCTAGTTACTAGCAATATGCAATAAGAATTCCAAGTCCGGTTACCTGTTTGTTACTACCTGAGTGATCCCAGCAAGAAAAGGAAAAGATAGCATGATATAGCAGACACACTGTAGTAAGATACATGTGTCCTAAGGTACCACACTCGACGGCGGGCTGGAAGTGCGCTCATCTCGACGGATAGCAACAAATCCCATGTATATATATATATAAGGCCGGGACCAAAGGGGCAATAGGAAACTGGGAAATTCTTCATGAACTATTTGATCAATCTAGTCATTAATCCTAGCCATATTCAGTATGAATCCCTGACCGTGGGAAACCAGGGATTCATGTCCTAGACATGATGCAAGACATGACGGGTTCATTTGTACAAACACAATCACCCACGGTGTCCAAGCCATTCATACTGGTCATGTCAGGTTAGCCGTCGCAACAACATTTCAAGGAGTATCATGTCAGGTTTATCATGTCAAGAGTACGCCACGGCGGGCCACTATCAGGTCATTATCATGTCAAGTTTACTGGTCAAGAGTGCGCCACGACGGGCCACTATCAGGTCATTATCATGTCAAGTTTACTGGTCAAGAGTGCGCCACGACGGGCCACTATCAGGTCATTATCTTGTCAAGTTTACTGGTCAAGAGTGCGCCACGACGGGCCTCTATCAGGTCATGTCAGGTCATTAATCAGGAGTGCACCACTACGGGTCACTGTCGTGTTTAGGGTACATGTGCCGGTCAGTATAGTACAAGCATTCAATCAGGAGACTCAAGTTATGCTGAGGTTACAAGACACAAGTCATCACTATCAAGTCATGCTAGTTCCTTATCACACCATGTCATGTACAATTGTCATTCCTATCATGTCAATCAAATCGAGATTATCAAGTTCAGGACAAAGGCGTAAGGATATAAAATGGGCATAAAAATATACAATAGGGATAAATGTGTACTCAAGTTATACTGAAGTTACAAGATAAATATAACATTAATAATCGAATACAAATAATAAGACAAAGCTCGGGAAAGACTCCATGCAGCTCAGGAATCCGAGTCCATGCGGCTCAGGGAATGAGCAGGGTCCTATGCGGTTCAGGGAGTCCTAGCCTTATGCGGCTGAAGGGGGAATCGGGCTTATGCGGCTGAGACAGCACATCTCATGCGGCTCAGGGTGACGGGTCTCATGTGGCTCAGAGAACGAGCCTCATGCGGCTGGGTCCAAGCAAGGGTCATGCGGTTCAGGACGGGTGCATATGCGGTCAGCGGGAGATGGGTCATATGCGGCTGGGAGATACTAGTCCTCATGCGGCTGGGAACGAGTAGTCCCATGCGGCTCAGGGAATGAAGGAACTCATGCGGCTGGGAACTCAGAAGTCCATGCGGTTCAGGATAACAGGGACTCATGCGGCTGGGAACTCAGAAGTCCATGCGGTTCAGGATAACAGGGACTCATGCGGCTCAGTTTGAGCAAGGCTATGCGGCTAGATCCGAGTCAAGTCTCATACGGCTGGAAAAGACTTGTCGCATAATTGTTCATGCGGTCAAGTACTCAAGAAGTCTTATGCGGCTGGGAAATTCCATGCGGCCAGTAGAACTCGCCGCATAGAGTTATGCGGCTGAGTCCATGCGGCCAGACTGTTCTTCTTCTCCAAGTTTTTCGAGAAGAAGAGCTAAGCAACCATGGCTTCCAAGCAACGTAAAACTTCCATCCAGAGCCCAAATCCGAACTTCCTTAGGTCAAAATGGGGTAGAACGAGTTACTCTACAACATGAAACCATCAAAACTTAAAAATAACAAATTTTAATAGATCAAAACCTAGGAAAACCGAATTTTCTTCAAAGATAGATCTACAACAATCTAGCCATCAAATTAGAAAACTCTAAGTTCTAAACATGCTTAGAATGTATCAATAAAGAGAATGGAACAAACAAAATGGAAATCATCCAACATTCGGCAAGGTGTACTTGCCTCCCTCCAATGGCTAGGGTTTGGTGGAAAAGAAATGAATGAGGGTGATTGAGGAGGGAGAGAGAAAAAGTGGCTTATATAACAAGCTCAAGTGATCTCCACCATTCATTCCTCTCCACTCAATCTAAACCATACACCTCATCTCATAAAGAACCAAACTAAACCAAGTCAGGTGGAACCGAACCAAATAAAACCAAATCCAGTTAAACAAAGTCATAAAAATTCCTACACTTAGGAAAATTTTAAAATATCACGCAAATCGATAAATACGAAATACGGCTCAAATAAACACGTATCCGTATAAAATACCGATACAGTGAGACGGGTCTCACAACTCTCCACACCTTAGAAAAATTCCGTCCTCGAAATTTTCTGAGGCTAGTCGAGTAAAACAAAAGCTCCAGGAAACTCGACAATCTCAATAAATTAAGCATGGCATATAAGTAAAGTAAAACAATCAGTAATACAAATAAATGCGTAAGCAGTAAATAAATGCACAAGAACAAATACAATCATGATCAAGAAGGGCTGGAGGCATATGGATCAATATGTCTCCTGAGACAGTTGTATAGAAACCAACGTCCTCGCTGGCCTAAGCTGACTCCCAAAAATGGATAAAGTCAAGCCTCAAGGTAAGTCGGTACCAATGACTTAGTTCAAGACATGACTCTACCCAGGACATGTCATCGTAGTTGAAACAGATGCATAAACTTTATCACCTGTCTCAAGATACGAAGACAGAAGCGACTGGCTGATTCAGGATGGACTGACATCTCTGTCCGCATGCTGAGACTGATCCTCCATAACTGGCCTGGCTGAAGAATGCTGAGCTGCCTTCGGCAAAACACGAACAAGATAATCAGACGGATCAAGAACAATGCCATTGAAAGTTGAAGGACACAAGATCAAATCATGGGAACAGGAATGATCAATGATCAAAACAGATATCAAGTCAAGTATCAGAGGTAGAGAATAATCCGAAGGAGATCAATAAGGATAATCGTGATTGAGATATCTAAACATGGTAACCCCCACAAATCTGAAAATCGAGACCTGCATGGGCCACCACTAAAACCATGTCACGCCCCAGAACCAGAATACCGGAGAGCGGGGGCAGACATAGCCAGCTACGCAATCCCAAAGTACGTTAATACTCTAAAATCACGTATAAGCTGTCAAGATATGGGGGTTACTCTACAAGCCATCAGTCAATCTTATGGTTTAACAATCCTAGGTATCTCAATCACAGGCAATTATACAAGAGCAAGGAGTACGATCATCATACATACAATAGTAAGGCGTCCCGAACCATATATACATGACTGATCATGAAGCCATTACCACAGAACTGTTAACTAGCTAGAATATTAGTCGTACATGATAAGGACTAGCTATAGTCTAGAATACACATATCATGTTTATGCCCGTAGGCTACAATATCAAGGAAAATACCAAAACACGAGCTAAACACGTGCTCGGGGCTAAACGTTACAAGAAGAGAATTTACATATCAGTGGGAGAATGAAAAAGAAACCCACTGAGGCACTCTGGTCCTCCTGCTAGTCACCGTCAAGTAGATGGTGCGATAGATCCTTCGGGCTCTTCTATTAGAACCTGGCCATACAAAACCAGTGGGGTCAGACCCCAAATAGCAAGTACCACATAGGAGGCCGAACTATGAACTTAAAACCAGCAAACATTAGCATTCAACAAGGAGAGAAAGCAATAAGTAAAGGGGGATCGAGATTCGTGCAGTACCAATGCACTTATCCCGAACGTAGGAAGACAGTAAGTAAATCATCATTTGACATAAAGTAAACTGGAGACATGCTTTAAATAAATAGATCATTAAGTGACAATCATTATAATCATTATCCTGGAACAATCAGGAACAGGATCTAGACAAGACTTAAACTGGAAAGGTAATATACGATGGGATAACCATAGGACTATTCGGATAACCAGGTTACAACCCGTAAACCAAACAAGGACCGGGGTTGTAACCCTTCGTCTGAACAGAACTTGGTTTCTCCCACCATTTATCGGTAAGATAAAATAAGAAATCAGGACATGTAACAATCATGTACAAGATCAAGACAAGACTAGACAGACTGAACTCCATCCAACATTCATGGCCAAGCAATGAGTACGGCTTGATACTTTAACTAACTAGGGTTATCACAGGCCTAGTTACTAGCAATATGCAATGAGAATTCCAAGTCTGGTTACCTGTTTGTTACTACCTGAGTGATCCCAACAAGAAAAGGAAAAGATAGCATGATATAGCAGACACACTGTAGTAAGATACATGTGTCCTAACGTACCACACTCGACGGCGGACTGGAAGTGCGTTCATCTCGACGGATAGCAACAAATCCCATGTATATATATATAAGGCCGGGACCAAAGGGACAACAGGTAACTGAGAAATTCTTCATGAACTATTTGATCAATCTAGTCATTAATCCTAGCCATATTCAGTATGAATCCCTGACCGTGGGAAACCAGGGATTCATGTCCTAGACATGATGCAAGACATGACGGGTTCATTTGTACAAACACAATCACCCACGGTGTCCAAGCCATTCATACTGGTCATGTCAGGTTAGCCGTCGTAACAATATTTCAAGAAGTATCATGTCAGGTTTATCATGTCAAGAGTGTGCCACGACGGGCCACTATCATGTCATTATCATGTCAAGTTTACTGGTCAAGAGTGCGCCACGACGGGCCACTATCAGGTCATTATCATGTCAAGTTTATTGGTCAAGAGTGCGCCACGACGGGCCACTATCAGGTCATTATCATGTCAAGTTTACTGGTCAAGAGTGCGCCACGACGGGCCACTATCAGGTCATTATCTTGTCAAGTTAACTGGTCAAGAGTGCACCACGACGGGCCACTATCAGGTCATGTCAGGTCATTAATCAGGAGTGTACCACTACGGGTCACTGTCGTATTTAGGGTACATGTGCCGGTCAGTATAGTGCAAGCATTCAATCAGGAGACTCAAGTTATGCTGAGGTTACAAGACACAAGTCATCAGTAAAGATCAATTAACAATAGAGAAATAATAATAATAACTATAATTAAATAGCTGGACAAGGCACAGGAAGGAGCCCTGCGGCTCAGGGTCACTATCAACTCATGCTAGTTCCTTGTCATACCATGTCATGTACAATTGTCATTCCAATCATGTCAATCAAATCGAGATTATCAAGTTCAGGACAAAGGCGTAAGGATATAAAATGGGCATAAAAATATACAATAGGGATAAATGTATACTCAAGTTATACTGAAGTTACAAGATAAATATAATATTAATAATCGAATACAAATAATAAGACAAAGCTCGGGAAAGACTCCATGCGGCTCAGGAATCCGAGTCCATGCGGCTCAGGGAATGAGCAGGGTCCTATGCGGTTCAGGGAGTCCTAGCCTTATGCGGCTGAAGGGGGAATCGGGCTTATACGGCTGAGACAGCACATCTCATACGGCTCAGGGTGACGGGTCTCATGCGGCTCAGAGAACGAGCCTCATGCGACTGGGTCCAAGCAAGGGTCATACGGTTCAGGACGGGTGCATATGCGGTCAGCGGGAGATGGGTCATATGCGGCTGGGAGAGACTAGTCCTCATGCGGCTGGGAACGAGTAGTCCCATGCGGCTCGGGAAATGAAGGAACTCATGCGGCTGGGAACTCAGAAGTCCATGCGTTTCAGGATAACAGGGACTCATGCGGCTGGGAACTCAGAAGTCCATGCGGTTCGGGATAACAGGGACTCATGCGGCTCAGTCTGAGCAAGGTTATGCGGCTAGATCCGAGTCAAGTCTCATACGGCTGGAAAAGACTTGCCGCATGATTGTTCATGCGGTCAAGTACTCAAGAAGTCTTATACGGCTGGAAAATTCCATGCGGCCAGTAGAACTCGTCGCATAGAGTTATACGGCTGAGTCCATACGGCCAGACTGTTCTTCTTCTCCAAGTTTTTCGAGAAGAAGAGCTAAGCAACCATGGCTTCCAAGCAACGTAAAACTTCCATCCAGAGCCCAAATCCGAACTTCCTTAGGTCAGAATGGGGTAGAACGAGTTACTCTACAACATGAAACCATCAAAACTTAAAAATAACAAATTTTAATAGATCAAAACCCAGGAAAATTGGATTTGCTTCAAAATAGATCTACAACAATCTAGCCATCAAATTAGAAAACTTCAAGTTCTAAACATGCTTAGAATGTAACAATAAAGAGAATGGAACAAACAAAATAGAAATCATCCAATATTCGGCAAGGTGTACTTGCCTCCCTCCAATGGCTAGGGTTTGGTGGAAAAAAAAATGAATGAGGGTGAATGAGGAGGAAGAGAGAAAAAGTGGCTTATATAACAAGCTCAAGTGATCTCCACCATTCATTCCTCTTCACTCAATCTAAACCATACACCTCATCTCATAAAGAACCAAACTAAACCAAGTCAGGTGGAACCGAACCAAATAAAACCAAATCCAGTTAAACCAAGTCATGAAAATTCCTACACTTAGGAAAATTTTAAAATATCACGCAAATCGATAAATACGAAATACGGCTCAAATAAACACGTATCCGTATAAAATACCGATACAGTGAGACGGGTCTCACAGCATTTTGCCTTATAACTTGGCCTTTGGCCTGTGCTTGAGCAGTGTGGACTTCCAGGTTAGGGTGTTAGTTCATGATTAGCATTGTTTAGATATTAGTTTCAGTTAAAGGGTTAGTTTAGATTAGGATATTAGTTTATGTTAGAAGGAATATGAGAGTTAATAGATGTTAAAGTAGGATATTAATTTATTAGTTAGGATAGATAGTTTGAGTTAGGATACTGCTCAAGCACAGGCTGTCCCGACCCGCACCCATTTTTTTTTAAACGGATACGAGACGTGTCCAAGCCAGCCTACGCCGCAGTATCGGCGGTAGAACGCAGTCACGGCCATGAAGATCAAAATCACAAATAATGCTCATTCACAAAAATTAATTTAACTTACAATGATCACAAGTTTTACATTTGTAGAAAAATATAAACTTGTACAAATAAATGAATGACTACAACTCGACTAACTAGCTAATCTCTAGGCTTTTATCTGCAAGTATTCCCGTCACTCCCCAAGCTAAGTGAATCCACGGCTAACCTGAAAATGTTGGTTTTCAGTCAGGAATGGAACGAGCACAATTTACTAAATGCAATTTCAAATAAAGAAAATGACTATAAAACAAAGGTTTGACATCAATCATGAGTTTTGAAAATAAACAGGAAATATAGAAAACTAATAGCAATTAATAGACACAAAATACTTTCTCCAACTGTCAGAAGTACCTTTGATATGTGATCGGTCTTGGGTACTACACCGCACGGTCTACAATGTCTACCTGCAAAAAAATAAGCACTGTCTATGATGTCTACTTCCAGAAAAATAAACACTGTCTACGATGTCTACTTGCAGAAAAATAAACACTGTCTACGATGTCTACTGCATGAAAATAAACACTATATACGATGTCAACTGCATGAAAATAAACACTGTCTATGATGTCTACTGCATGAAAATAAACACTATCTACGATGTCTACTGCATGAAAATAAACACTGTCTACGGTCGGATCACACATCCTTGGTACTTCTCATTCCCGACTCAACAATTTATAATAGAAAATAATCACATAACCAATGGCCAACCAATAAAATATAGTAAAAATCAATATCGAAATGCAGACAATAAACTGTACTCGCCTGTGGTCCTCTGCTGGTAAAACCGATAGTCTGAACAACTCAATGTGCCACAATAGTCAAAACTCGTACGACAGTCCCCGGAAGCTGAAATAAACATTACCAATGTTCTCAGAATAGTCAAATTAGCTAGGATTGCCTGTCCTTAAGTCCAATTCTGGACACAGGGGCAAAACGGTAATTTTGGGCCAAAACGATGTCCGCCGTTGGACCCGCTTTGCACCGAAAAGCGTGCCAGAGTCAACGGTCTCTAAAGTCGTCAAACTACATGTCTACGGAACCAATTTTCGGATACAAACCGAACCGTATGTCCAAAGTTGGATTTCGGCAGGCCGTGCACAAAATCGCCCGTTGAGTCGAACCGCGGGGCCCGCAAAACGGTGATTTTATCAACTATCTCAGAATTGGACCAAACTTGGCATACAGGACCAAAAAAATGATACGGTCCTGTTGGCATAAGTTTTGTCTCGATCTGACGAGCGCAAACAAAGTAATTGAGAAATTTGTAAAGTGCACGATACGGTGAATTTCGACGGATACGTATCAAATTCGTCGCACACATGCGACCAATTTGAATTCCGTCAAATCCCACACGACCACGAAGCCGTTACGCAGCTTTCGATGCTTTTGGTTCGCGACCACGTCGCTCGGAATGGCAGGACGCACGTCGTGTGGATGAATTTTCTAGTTTTTAAAACAGGTTTTTGTCAAACTTTGGGATTCGATTTCTCGACATGTAGTCGATGATTTCCAAATCCACGAAAGGGGTCGTGCAGTCTTATATGTTGTCTAAAAGAATCTTCAAATAGATATTCTAATATGGCATTAGATCGGTCTGAATCGATCTCTAAACATGGATGTTTGGACTATTTTCGGTCCTATTTTGGGACAGATTTTTGGGTCAACTTCACGCCGATTTCTAGGTCGATTCCTACTCGTTTCCATCCGAACTTATTTAATAGATTTGAAGGTGTATATATGGGGTTCATACCTAAAAAAGTGGCTCAGGAAATAGTCGACTATGCACGGAGATATCTCGCGATGAAGTTGTACCTCCGTGCAATCGCTGCTGCTTCGCGATTCGCTTCCCCGCGCGAGCGCGCTGATTTCCTGCGTCTGGACGGCGGCGTTGGCCGCGCGCGGCAGCGCTGTGAGCTCGGGGTGGCCGCCCAGGTGGTTAGGGTTTCATTATCATCTCCTTTTGCCTCGATCTTTCTATATATATATATTCACTTGGCGCTCGGTTACGCACAGAAAGGGGTCGGCCTTCCCTGTGTTGAGTCGGGTATCCGCTCGGGTTTAACTGCTCTCGGCTGGGAAGGTCTCGACCTGGGCTGCAATGGGCCTGGGGGAGGAAAGCTTGCATGGGCTGGAAGGCTTGGGCTTAGGATTTAAGATTAGGGAAAAATGCTAGGTGATGGGGCTATGTAGCTATGTAGGGAAAAATGCTGGGTTCGGTTCTCATGTTCAACTCAGGCTTTCGAACTATATGAGATAGGGAAAAATGCTGGGTGATGGAGCTATGTAGGCCATTGGCCTACCAACTGAATATTAAAAAATCTTATTTTAATCTATTGGATAAAGTTTCTATGGGGGTTTGCTCGGGTGCTGCGAGCCTGGGCTCGGGCTCAGGCCTTCCTATCCTTTTCTTTTTCTATTTCTTATTTAGCAATTTTCATATACATTAACTAATGCATATATATTTATATATTATACCTATATACACATATATATATTCTTATATATATATATATATATATATATACACAAATATACATATATATATCTTATATATATATACACATACATTTATGTACATTCATATATATATTATACACATGTATATATAAAATCATACATGTATTTATATATATACACGTGCACACATATCTTTATATATTTATGCATACATACACAGGTACACCTACATATATAGCCAGACTAATATTGACGATAAGGAATTATTATAATGAGATTTAGGGTAGTAATAAGAAAAACTGTATGATATTACCAAGTCGAAGGAGACGGACTGAAACCACTCAAAGTATTTAGAAAGTAGATAGCAAAATGAAAAGTTATGAAAATAAACTATTAGAAAGGTAGTTTTGTGGTAGTAGTGGCTGACACACTGTTTTCTGGAAGTTGCAGCCCAAGACAGTATCAAAATCTGAGTCCAAAGGAAAATAACTGATTCACAAAATATGGCTAACTTTTGCTAGAAGTACCTTTACTTTCACATTTCGACCACAACATGGTATCAGTTTTAATCAAGCAGACAAACTTTGGTCAGGTAGCTATCTCTAAACTCCCTTTACTCCATCTCTCCTGTGTATACACTAGGTATTCCATCGTATTTCATCCTTTATCCAGGTCCAAAAAAATTATACAAATATTGTAAAACAATATTTAATGATAAAATACTAATTTTGAAAATCACCATTCAAATAAAATAATTAATAAAAATATTTTAAAAATTTCTGGGAAGGGAAGCTACAAATCTACCCACCTTAAAAATAATTTCGTCCTTGAAATTCTTATTCGTAACTATTCTTAAATTCAAAAAGGAAGTCTGCTATAACCTTAATCTCCTTAAATTTAATTTCTCAAAAATATTATGGCCTTCTCTAGTTATTTGGTATTTACGAAATCTCGAGGACTTCTACCCACCTTTGGTCACACTACTCCCTCAATGGTATGTCCCTAAAACTTTATAATTTACCAACTACTTGCTAAAATGGATATCTATCGTTTTTGGCCTCTATGATCCTCTCCTATCCATCAAATATTCCAAAATCTAACAAGCAACAAATTTACACGAGTAGCTAAGAAATATTGGTGAATTCTAATAAGTATGACCTTCGCCTCTCTGCAATAGAAAGGTCAGAAAAATAAGGAAGAACAATCAAGAGCAATTATGAAGTTTAAAGAGCGGTTGAGAATATACAATGATACAGATAGAAGGGTATATATGAATCTATAGTCTCATTCGCTAGATTGGGCCACTCTAGTCCAGTCACTTGCTACATCGAAGGACCCTTCGTTCTTAGAGGGGCTTGCAATCCATGCAATACAAAAATTTTGCTTCCGAAATTCTAAACAAGGTTTCACAATAGAACAAAATTTAAAAAATCAAGGTTGTGGTCTTACTGGGTTCTTTATTTGGGCATCAGTCGTTGGTTGGATGATTATTGGGTTTCAATCTATATTGACTAGAGAAGATTCCAACGATAAAACTCTTCCTACTAGATTAGGATAATCTAGAATAGGGTTCCTTCCAAGTGGTTGAGCTAGTTGCTAGTCGGGTTGTTTAGCTAGGTCCATAAGCCTGAAATGCGCCTTCAGTGACTCTTGTGTTTAAGTAGCACATGAGGCCTCAATTGGGTGGACGCTAGTGGCATGTGCGTAGTGGCTTCGAGTAAATCACAACCATATATTGGGTCAAAGGAACTGAGTCGGGGTTGAGGCTCTAATAGAAGTCGAGAAGTATATCGGTATTACGGTAAGGGTTATAGCTAGTCCTTTTTACCTGAAAGCCGTACCATGAAAATAGAGTACAAGGGGACGTGTTTGAGTGGGACGTGATATACCTAGAGGAAGGTGGACTCGTCTAGATCTTGCATATGAGATTTGTTGGAAGATAACAACTGGTCTCGTTCTCCGAATATTAATGACACGGTCGGGGCACAAAATAATCTAAAAGGAAAGTGGGAGTCTATGGGGCACTAATCATCATCCCAATGGGAATTGTTCTAATCAATCGGTAATTCTCGTACATCTTAAAATTTAAAGCTTACAGTCTACCCACCTTAGAAGTTAGGCTATAGTTTTAAGAGTAATGAGGTTAGAGGGTTTCCAAAAGTCTGGATACTGTACCTCGACTCCTGTTAATAGAGAATAAGGCACGGCGTAACGGAATACGATTGGCAAAAGTCAAGTCAAGGATCGTTCCTCAATAAATGGAAAACGAGTGTGTAGAATGACGCATGGTCGATAAAATAGAATGGTCTACTCGCCGACAGTATACAAGAGTTGTCGACGGGGTAACCAACTCTAAGGCACATCCTATGAAGGGATCTCTAATAACTGAGTCGTGAATTTCTATTTGTGTCAACCTGCCATACTATCGTCGCAAGAGTTGTAGTGACCATGTATTATTGTTGACAACTGGTAGGTCATAATATGACAGGGTATTTAAGCTATGGTATTGGGTAAGCCAGTGACTGTGGGGTTCCCATACTAGTTAGTCTTTAATAATAAAATTTACGTGACTAGGGTAATACTTGTTGGAAATCAATCTCGGGATGAGTGCCTACCATAGTCACGGTAAATTATTGTCCTTAGCCTTGTCTATTCATCTCATGTCTAAATTGTGGGCCTTGTTCGAGTGATGGTTGAGTCAAGGCATAAGGGTTAAAAGTAAAGGCAATATTCAAGAAAATAATTAGAGACACAATAAATTGTTTCTTGAGAATAGATAGTCCCCTGGTTGGGATTACGACTAAGGGTAAAACCCTAATCATTCTCAAATCCAGATGGCTTGAAAGTCCCGATAACCGTTTGGGGTCGAGAGGAGAACGAGTAACTCAATCACATGGCTGGCTGACGATAACTACCCTTGTGTATACAACTACCATAGCCCTGGGGATACGCGGTATCTCTTTACCAATTAGGAGATTCTTTCTTTCCAAATCAGTAAAAGACAAAAACAAAAAAGAGTTCAAAGAAGAGGTTACTGAATACAATCACATGATTCAAAGGCGAACGTATAATTCAAAATGAATTGTCAAACAGTCGCGGATGAGATCCTAGATGCCTATATATCTCCATCCACGTAGTGTAATTAAACGAAGAGCGAACCAAATGCATCATGGTTGATCAGACCATAATACACTGATTCTGATTAGACAATAAGTTAGCAGGCGTCCCCACTAAACATATGCCTCGAATCAAGCTCGAGAACAGAATGAGGTTGCAAAACTAAGCTGTAACAGCAGCGTTTGTTAAGATAGTCGAATACAATTATGCGAGATTTTTGAAAGAAGGCACAAGTAGTTCGAGTTTTGTGAGAATCAAAACCTTATCCGGTGTTCTTGCTTACACGGTCATCCTACTATCTTCTTATCCACAAAGCCTTGGTCGACTAATGGGTTATGGGTCTCTAAATTATATATTCTGGGTAAACATATTAGCGTCAATTAATATCCCCGTCAATAGATCACAAGGTCCACGAAATGCTCGATCGGGAGACGTGCTACCTAACTTACAAAACTTCCATTAATATTGGCTTCGGATCTTATGGAACACACATGGCACTGTCCTATCCTCTATAGTATCCTTAACTTGTAATCACGTCTGAAGTCATTTCACCGAGGACTACGCCTCGCCCGTAAAATCGGGCTGTGGTAAACCCTTGGTTTCGTGATTCAGATGTGACATGCTATCTGATACTCTACTTTATATTGACACCAGTGTGACTATGGTCAAAGTGGACCACTAGCCATAGTTTTAGGAATATTCTACAACCTATAATTTCCTTAAAAATTTTAACTCTAGGGTCGTGTCTTGCCAGTGCGCTACTGGCTGCAGGTAATCCACAGTCTTCATAATTTAAATAAATAGTAACATTGCGCTGCTGTCCTGTCATTATGAGTTAACTAACATTCCTTTAACTACATCTGTAAAATCCATGAGCTCCTAGAGATTCAAATAAGTTGCCTATGAAATAAAGTGTAAGCATTTGTCCTATCAGTCACAACCCTTAAGATAAAAGATTGAACAGGGGGAAATAACTGAGGGCAAAAGAAATACATACATTCTAACTCTTCCATGTGTATTCAAGCCTCTGAGGGACAAACTTGAATCGAAACTAACTCCAGGTCCGTATATGGATAACAAAATCAGAACTTTATAAAATAATGATGAAGAACAGTTTGGCAACTCTAGAGGGGGGTGAATAGAGTTTATATAGAAAAATAGCCAATTAAAAATTAACTCTTTCACCAACAATCAATAATCAGAGTAAAGTGCGGAAAATAAATAAAGAGCAAAAGAGCATACGCAAACACAGCGATTTTAACCTGGTTTCCCTCATGGAGGACTAGTCCAGGCCTGAGAACTCTAGCTCAGGATTAAATCCACTATTTGTGAAATAGTAGTTTACAACCCGTGCCTTTTCTTCAGAAGAGCACGTCAACTTCTAACAGAGGATCGCAGTGGCGATTTGCTTGGAATTGTCCAAGCGACTTCTTCAACTCTTGCACAAGAATCCTAACTGAGAGATGCTGAGCACTCGAGACTTAGGAGGCTTGTGGCTAGTAGATGGGAAGGGTATGGCTTATTGAGCTTATAAGAGAGAAGAGAAGAGAAGATTGAGTGGTTTGAAATGAGAGAATTCATGCCCTATTTATAGTGTTTTTATAGGCAGAATTCGGCCAGAATTCGGGTAGGAAAATTCAAAAATTTGGCCGTTGGACAGCTAGCAACCAGCTATCCCTAAAATTAGGGTTCCTGATTTCTAGGGGACAGAGTTCGGCCCGAACTCTGTGTGGAGGCAGAGTTCGGCCCGAACTCTGTCTCCAGAGCACAGAGTGGTTCTAAGGGGACCAGTGGGCAGTTTTTGGTTCAGTGGAGCTTGGGATTTTGGGTAGGTTATAGACTAAGTTCCAAGAGCTCAGCAAGACTCAGAGTACATAAATCTAGACTCAATGAAATCATAAAATACAGACTCCAGAACACACTGAGAGCCGGAGACTGAGCTGTCATCTGTCTTGAACTGAATGCAGTCGTCGTGTGTCGTATTGAATTAATACAAATATTATTTGGTCAATGTAGTCAATATTTGGTTGACTGTGACTTTGTGTCAACAATCTCCCCCATATTGATAATTGACAAAATAATATATGTATATTTCAATATTCATACCTGGACACAGTTGATTGTAACATAGTTCCATAGCTCCCCCATACACGATGCCTGAGCTAAGAGAAAATAGCTCCTCCGTAAACCATGAACGGTGTCGAGCTAGAAGCTATAGCTCTCCCCCTTACAAAATGCATAGTACCTGTGATCTGATAGATAATATTTTCCAGAGCAAGAAGTACAGATATACACAGATATACGAATGCATAGAACCAGTATGATATCTAATATCTCCCAAAAGCAAAACAATAAAAATATACATTATTTCTCCCCCTTTTGGCAGTTAGCAATATAAAGAAGCAATGAATATTAATGCAACCACACCAAGCAGAGAAGAAACAGTAAAATACTAAGCAAAATAAGTCACTGACATAGAATGATAATAAAGACAGATAATGTCATCCACCAAACCAAGTGGCCAACTCATAAACAGAGTACATAAAACCAGCTACATAAATTCATAAGAAACTAAATAACTGAAATCAAAAGTAACTAAGATCATCATCAGTAGCAGCAGCAGCAGATAGTAGCCAATCTCCATCATGGAGCACGAGATGGTCCTGGAACATCTGATGGACCATGGAAGGAGCGACGAGGGTCCACAAAAGTATCATCCGGATCCATGTAACGCATAACCCACGGATCATCAATGCGATAACCCGCGCGCGCTGGATCCCTCTCCATGGGAATGTGCAGATGCTGAGACAGAGAGTACCGGATATCATGCAGAGAGTTGCCGAGAGCACTCATCTGCAGAGTGGTACGATAGTCCAGCTGTGTCCAGCGATCGTTCTCAAGAGTAAAACGATCCCGGAGCATGGTCTGAATGGACTCAAGAGTGGCAGGTAGAGGTGGTGCATCCTGACCAAAAGGAGGGGCGTCAGGCTCCTCATCAGCAGAATGCTCAGATGACTCAGAAGCAGCGACAGGCTGAAGGCGTCGTGCTTTGGAGAGAAAGGCAGGTGCAGGCAGGAACGGACAATCATGGATAGGAATGATGAAGGCACGAAAAACGAAAGGAAGATAGAGAGGATAAACCAAAGCTCTTGGTTTCTTTCGACAGTTGATCATCCAATCCATCATAGTCCGTGGAAAGTTGAATGGAATACGATAGTGGAGATGATATAAGGCGGAGATCTCAAGATAAGTGACTTCATCCGTTGAGCCAGCCTTGGGTAAGATGGTGTTAAAAACCATTCGGTGAAGCTCATAGAAGTAGGGGTTGAGATGCTTGGCCATAAGTTTGCGAGGACTTATGTTAGGAGCACATAATTCCTCCTTGAATCCTTCAAGAGAAGTATCGCCAACAAATTGAAATTGACGTGCTTCCACAAGTTTATTCCAAGTATCAAGATTAACAAGATCAAGAAAATCCCCCAACTCAGAATCATTGAAGGCGATGTCAATACCGGCAACCCGGGAATAGATGTGTGTTGCATCAAAAGTTAAATTACAATAGAACATTTGGATTGCACTACGGTAGATGACAGAATTTGAAGCAACTAAAGCATCCAAACAAAGATCATGGAATAAAGACTCATATTGAGAAAATATTGTGAAATTGATGGGATGGCCCCCAAACACCGGACGAGTCCTAAAATCGCTAAACCATTCATTAGAGGCGTCTAGCGATACAAATAGACGGTCGTCGTATGTGTTAGGGTCATCGGGACTCGGCGGATTGAACAACGGATGAATGGGGCGTTGTTCAACTACTTGTTCAATCGGAGGAGAAGGATTCGAAGAGGAAGCACCCTCGGTTCGGATCCTCTTCCCGCGATTGGGCAAGCGTGGAGCCATTTACAAGAAATTGGATAACTTGAAATGGAGAGAAATAGAGAGTTATACCTGAAAATAATGTCAAACAGTTGAAGAGAACGTTGAAAAACCCCTTTCCCTTGATTTTGAGAAGAAATAGAGCCCTCTAGATCAAGAACTAGGATTAGGGTTTGGAAGGAAGAAGATGGAGAGGTGAAGAAGGAGGTAATATGGGAGGAAAGAGAAGGAATCCCGACATAAAGTAGGGCTTTGTCTTTGGTCGGGTAGAATAGTGACCATTGGATTAGAAAAGATCCAACGGCGGAGCCAGATCCCGATTCTGGAACCTAGGGACCGAACTCGGCCCGAACTCTGTTAGGGACAGAGTTCGGCCCGAGTTCTGGATCAGTGGTCCAGAACAAAAGTTAGGCTGAAAAAAGATTAAGTGTTGAACAAAAAGAGATACAATTTTGAGAAACCCAATAAAGTACATAGAGAGATTCACAAAGGTCAGAATGAACTTTAGGAAGATCAATTTGGCAATAATAAATCGTAACAAACCATATAATAAACAAGGAAATATATTGTAATTCAGTATTTCAAATTTGCCATGGGTTAGCTGCAGGGGCCGGATCCCAGCTAGCGGTAGTCCTGAGGACTAGTGCACCGTGTCGCTTAGGCTTTTACGCCTTTTTGTCAGAAGGACCCTTTCGGCTTGTACCCATAATAAATTTGTCATAAAAGAATCAAAATATACTCGATATTTACGCAGGTAAGTCTCAACTTATAACTGCTTCATCCAAAATTCCGAGTTCACGACAAAGATAATTGAAGCGCTCTTCGGATAATGGCTTAGTAAAGAAATCTGCTAGCTGATGATCAGTGTCAATAAATTCTAAGTTAATCGTGCCATTTTGCTGATGATCACGCAAAAAGTGGTGTCTGATCTCAATGTGTTTAGTGCGTGAGTGGCAGACAGGGTTCTTAGTCAAATTGATGGCACTAGTATTGTCACAGAATATAGGAATATGCATGAAAGATAACTTATAGTCTTCAAGGGTTTGCTTCATCCACAGAATTTGTGCACAACAACGCCCAGCTGCTATGTATTCAGCTTCTGTTGTGGATAGTGCGACAGAGTTCTGCTTCTTGCTAAACCATGAGACTAAAGCCTTTCCTAACAAATGACACGTGCCGCTCGTACTTTTACGGTCGACCTTGCATCCAGCAAAGTCAGCATCAGAGTAACCGATGAGGTCAAATGATGTTGACTTGGGATACCATAGGCCCACTGTAACCGTACCCTTAAGATATCGAAAGATACGCTTAACCGCGGTCATGTGAGATTCCTTAGGATTTGCTTGATATCTAGCACATAGGCAAACACTAAACATGATATCGGGGCGACTAGCAGTTAAATAAAGTAAGCTGCCTATCATACCTCGATACTTACGTTGATCAACGGGTTTGCCGCTCTCATCTGGTTCGAGTTTGGTTGAAGTAGCCATTGGCGTGCTAATTGGTTTGACGTTGTCAAGGTCGAACTTCTTCAGCATGTCCTTGGTATACTTCGATTGACAGATGAAAGTTCCATTTGCCAGTTGCTTTACTTGCAGGCCAAGAAAGTAGTTGAGCTCTCCCATCATGCTCATCTCAAATTCTGTCTGCATACACTTGGCAAATTCTTGACAAAGAGTTTCATCAGTAGACCCAAAAATAATATCATCAACATAAATTTGAATCAACAGAATAGTGTCTTTAAAAGATTTTATAAACAGTGTAGTGTCAATTTTCCTTTTTGAAAAACCTTTCTCAAGTAAGAAGCTACTTAGCCTTTCATACCAAGCTCTGGGGGCTTGCTTGAGGCCATAAAGTGCTTTCTTTAGCTTGAACACGTGGTCGGGAAATTTATGATTTTCAAAGCCAGGAGGTTGTTTCACATAAACTTCCTCCTTAATAAAACCATTCAGAAAAGCACTTTTCACATCCATTTGAAATAATTTAAAGTTTTGAAAATTAGCAAAAGCACAAAGCATCCGAATGGATTCTAGTCTAGCAACAGGAGCATACGTCTCATCGTAGTCGATACCTTCCTCTTGGTTGTATCCTTGAGCTACTAGACGAGCTTTGTTACGTGTGACTGAACCATCTTCATTTACTTTGTTTCTAAAAACCCATTTAGTACCAATTATAGAGTGATTAACCGGTCTAGGAACGAGTTCCCATACTTGGCTTCTCTCGAATTGGTTGAGTTCTTCTTGCATAGCAGAAATCCAAAATTCATCATTAAAAGCTTCAGAAATGTTTTTAGGCTCTACTTGTGAAATGAAGGCAGTGCTAGCAACAGAGTCTCTTAGTGATGATCTAGTAGTTACTCCACGTGAAACTTCTCCTATAACTAAATTTTCTGGATGAGAAGGTTTGAAAGAGAATTTCTTAGGCAAACCCTCCAGAGAATTAGTTTCGGTTGAAGTATTCATTGGAGTAGAAGTTGATGGCTCAACGTCATCATCAAGAGTACTTGCTGCACTGTTGTCTTCATCAAAAGTCACATTTGTTGACTCTTCCATAATAAGTGAGCGTTTATTGAAAACTCTATATCCCTTACTCTTGGCGGCATAACCAAGAAAGATACCATCGTCAGCTTTGGCATCAAATTTGCCTAAGTTGTCTTTGGTGTTAAGGATAAAACATCTACAACCAAAAACTTTAAAATAAGAAACATTGGGGGTTCTCCCAAACCAAAGCTCATAGGGTGTTTTCTTCGTAATGGGACAAATCAGCACCCTATTCAAAATATGGCATGCTGTACAAACAGCTTCTGCCCAAAAGTATTTCGGAAGTGAAAATTTATTCAACATGACTCTGGCCATATCGCCGAGAGTTCTATTCTTCCGCTCCACAACACCATTTTGTTGAGGAGTTCTAGGACAAGAAAATTCATGATCAAAACCATTTGCATTACAAAAACTTTCAAAATCATAATTTACGAATTCGCCTCCATGATCACTTCGGATTCGAGTAATCATGTAGCCTTTTTCGTTTTGAACTTTCTTTACAAAAACTTTGAAAGCAGAAATAGCATCGCTCTTATTAGCGAGAAAGAAAACCCAAGTAAATCTCGAAAAATCATCAACAATAACAAATGCATACAGTTTGCCACCAAGGCTAGCTATTCTACTAGGACCAAATAAATCCATATGAAGTAGTTGCAAGGGTCTAGTAGTACTTACAGAGTTGATGGAATGAAACGAGGATTTTGTTGCCTTGTTTAGTTCACATTCGGCACATACCGTATCCTTTTTGAATGTGATGTCAGGCAATCCTCTCACTAGCTTCTTGGTAGAAAGCCTGGATATAGCATCCATGTTGGCGTGACCAAGACGCTGGTGCCAAAGTAGTCGTTCGTCTTTGTGGGCATATAAACATCTACCTGCATTGTTAGTATTTATAGAAAGATAGAAAATATAGATGTTATTCTCTCTTTTCCCTTCAAAAGCAATGTCTCCTGTTGACCTATCATAGATGTTGTAACTGTTTTGTCCAAAGTTAATGTCATATCCATGATCAGCAAGATGACTAATGCTGAGCAGGTTATGCTTTAACTCGGTCACTAGGCAGACATCCTTTATTACAGGAGAGGGAGGATGACCAATGATACCATTACCTATAATGTGCCCTTTGAGATTGTTACCGAAGGATACGTATCCTTCTCTCTTCATCGATAGTGATGCAAAAAGGTTTGCGTCTCCCGTCATATGTCGCGAGCATCCACTATCGAGAATCCACTTACTTTCAGTTGAGGAGGGAAGGTCCACCTACATCAAGAGTAGATGTGACCTTTGGTACCCGAGTTCTTGAGGGTCCTGAAAAGTTAGTCTTTGGGAACCAAGCATATATCCTTTTATCTACAAGTCTTCTAACTCTGCACTGTGGTGAGATGTGTCCATGTAATCCACAATAAGTACAGATAGCATTCTTGTTTATACTAGGAGTATGAGAATGATATTTATAAGCAACAGGATGGGGATGGACATGATGTGAAGAGTTAGCATGGTGAGGATGATTATGCATGGAATAAGTGGCATGGTGATGGTGTCTTTGAGGCATAGAATGATGGTATTGTCTATGATGAGTGACATGCTGATATTGTCTAGATGGCATAGCATGATGATTTTGTCTATATGGCATGACATGACGATTTTGTCCATATGGTATATGAGGACCTTGTCTATATGGCATTGCATGATGATCTTGTCTATATGGCATGACATGATGATTTTTATGTGTGAAGTGCTGTTGATTGTGTCTTTGTGCATGATGCTTGTGTACTGAGTGAGAATTGTTCTTACGTGCACGTGGTTTGTGAAAGTTTGTGTATATGAATGCATGGTTATGTGCTGCATGAGAATGACTTGGTTGACTAGCATGAGTGGTGTTGTGCCCATGTGATTGGGTTTGAGGTTGAATAACCTGTTTACCCAATTTGGTTTCTAATCTTTTAGTAACAGCTTGCAGTTCAGTAACCTTAATATTTAAGCCATATATCTTAGTCATGGAAATCTTGTGTCTACTCTTTTCTTCAGCAAGCAACGTGTTGAGTGTAGTGATTTCTTGAGTTTGTTGCTCAATACGTGCTTCAGCATCATGCAAGCTTAATTTGAGCTTGGATACTTCATCAGCGTCATTAGTGGGTGATGTGTCTCTAACATTATCAAGAAGTAAGGAAATTCTTTGTATCTCATCTTCTAGACTTTTGATTTTGTCCTTGGCATGTTTATATTTACCGATGACCTTTTTATGATCATCGAGTAAATCAGTGAAAGCATCGCCAAGTTCATCAAAAGAGAAGTCATCCAGAGTTTCGTTAGATACCTTGTTAGAAGTTGCCATCAGGCACACATTTGCTGTATCTTGAGGAGAGTCCTTTTCTTCCTCAGAGTCACTTGCTTCACTTTCATGCCAGATGCCTGTGTTGGCATATTTCTTTGATGAGTTCTTTTTGTATGGCTTCTCATAGCGGTTGCTCTTCTTCAGGAATGGGCAGTCTTTTCGGACATGTCCAGTTTTCTTGCAACCGTAACAAGTTGGTTCTTCTTCATCGTCTTCTTGAGATTCCTTCTTCCTTCGATTGAAGCGAAGGAATTTCCTGAAGTTGCGAACCATGAGAGCTTGGTCTTCATCATCCGAGTTATCTTCTTCGGTCTCATCATGATTAGCTCTTCGATGATGAGCTTTGAGTGCGATCTCCCTGGTCTTCGGAGCAGGCTCTTCGAAGTCCTTGAGGTCAAGCTCGTGAGTCATAAGCTTACCCATCAAGGTCTCCATTGACATTGTTGTGAGATCGTTTCCTTCTATGATGGCTGTCACCTTAGGGTTCCAAATCTTTGGTAGCCCTCTAAGCAGCTTACGAATCTTTTCGTGGTTTGAGTACTGCTTTCCGAGCGAAGATAGAGGATTGATGATGTCGAGGAATCTTGTGATCATTTGAGTGATCGTCTCACTTGGCTTCATCTTGAAGGCTTCGTATTCTTGAGTGAGACGGCTTATTTTAGATTCCTTGACCTGTGTGGTTCCTTCATGCGTCACTTCTAGAAGTCTCCATAATTCATGAGCAGTGGTGCAAGTAGAAACCCTGTTGAACTCATTCCTGTCTATAGCACAGAATAAAGCATTAATAGCCCTAGCATCTAGACTTGCCTGTTTCTTCTCCTCGATAGAATATTTGTCGTGTGGTTTCTCAATGAGGTCACCATCGACAACTATCCTGGCGGGCTTTTTGTAACCGTCAGTGACGACAGTCCACAGGTCAAAGTCTAGAGACTTAAGATAGAAGCTCATCCTTGTTTTCCAATATGTGTAGTTAGTTCCATCAAATAGGGGAGGCCTATGAGTGGACTGACCTTCACCATGATTGGAAATCAAGGATTGTGTGGTTGCCATGGATCAGCTCTTAAGATGTTAGTCCTTGTAAAGAGAACAGAGCTCTGATACCAATTGAAGAACAGTTTGGCAACTCTAGAGGGGGGTGAATAGAGTTTATATAGAAAAATAGCCAATTAAAAATTAACTCTTTCACCAACAATCAATAATCAGAGTAAAGTGCGGAAAATAAATAAAGAGCAAAAGAGCATACGCAAACACAGCGATTTTAACCTAGTTTCCCTCGTGGAGGACTAGTCCAGGCCTGAGAACTCTAGCTCAGGATTAAATTCACTATTTGTTAAATAGTAGTTTACAACCCGTGCCTTTTCTTCAGAAGAGCACGTCAACTTCTAACAGAGGATCGCAGTGGCAATTTGCTTGGAATTGTCCAAGCGACTTCTTCAACTCTTGCACAAGAATCCTAACTGAGAGATGCTGAGCACTCGAGACTTAGGAGGCTTGTGGCTAGTAGATGGGAAGGGTATGGCTTATTGAGCTTATAAGAGAGAAGATAAGAGAAGATTGAGTGGTTTGAAATGAGAGAATTCATGCCCTATTTATAGTGTTTTTATAGGCAGAATTCGGCCAGAATTCGGGTAGGAAAATTCAAAAATTTGGCCGTTGGACAGCTAGCAACCAGCTATCCCTAAAATTAGGGTTCCTGATTTCTAGGGGACAGAGTTCGGCCCGAACTCTGTGTGGAGGCAGAGTTCGGCCCGAACTCTGTCTCCAGAGCACAGAGTGGTTCTAAGGGGACCAGTGGGCAGTTTTTGGTTCAGTGGAGCTTGGGATTTTGGGTAGGTTATAGACTAAGTTCCAAGAGCTCAGCAAGACTCAGAGTACATAAATCTAGACTCAATGAAATCATAAAATACAGACTCCAGAACACACTGAGAGCCGGAGACTGAGCTGTCATCTGTCTTGAACTGAATGCAGTCGTCGTGTGTCGTATTGAATTAATACAAATATTATTTGGTCAATGTAGTCAATATTTGGTTGACTGTGACTTTGTGTCAACAAATGATTCTTAGGGCAACTAGCAATTATATAGATAATTCGACTAGGATATGGGGATGATATCTAAGAGGCAAAGAGAATGAATTGAACAATTCATCATGGTTAGATCATTACTCTAGGAAACTCTGCCTCACCACATGAATAATCTATCCACATTGGATCATATCGTCCTATCAAGAGGTAATAGTGTAACTATGGAGACCTGACAAGGTATCAAAATTAATAACCCTCATCCTAAATTGCATGGCCTAGACTACCCATCGGTAAATTTGTATAAGGGAATCCTAGTCCTAGTCATTCACTTAAATTAAATTAATCTTAATTCGTGAATGAACATTTCCTTGCCGCAGGCTCGCAATAGTACAACTAACTTTAAGTACTATCACGAGTTCGCATGATTTGCGAAGACCGACCTGCATGGGCCACCACAAAAACTTGTCACGACCCGTACCCTTTTTTTTAAACGGATACGAGACGTGTCCAAGCTAGCCTATGCCGCAGTGTTGGCGGTAGAACGCTGTCACGGCCATGAAGATCAAAATCACAAATAATGCTCATTCATAAAAATTAATTTAACTTACAATGATCACATGTTTTACATTTGTAGAAAAATATAAACTTGTACAAATAAATGAATGACTACAACTAGACTATCTAGCTAATCTCTAGGCTTTTGTCTGCAAGTATTCCCGTCACTCCCCAAGCTAAGTGAATCCACGGCTAACCTGAAAATGTTGGTTTCCAGTCAGGAATGGAACGAGCACAATTCACTGAATGCAATTTCAAATAAAGAAAATGACTATAAAACAAAGGTTAGACATCAATCATGAGTTTTGAAAATAAACAGGAAATACAGAAAACTAATAGCAATTAATAGACACAAAATAGTTTTCCCAACTGTCAGAAGTACCTTTGATATGTGATCGGTCTGGGGTACTACACCGCACGGTCTACGATGTCTACTTGCAGAAAAATAAGCACTGTCTACGATGTCTACTTGCAGAAAAATAAATACTATCTACGATGTCTACTTGCAGAAAAATAAACACTGTCTACGATGTCTACTGCATAAAAATAAACACTATCTACGATGTCTACTGCATGAAAATAAATACTGTCTACGATGTCTACTGCATGAAAATAAATACTGTCTACGATGTCTACTGCATGAAAATAAACACTGTCTACGATGTCTACTGCATAAAAATAAACACTGTCTACGGTCGGATCACACATCCTTGGTACTTCTCATTCCCGACTCAACAATTTATAATAGAAAATAATCACATAACCAATGGCCAACCAATGAAACATAGTAAAAATCAATATCGAAATGCAGACAATAAACTGTACTCGCCTGTGGTCCTCTGCTGGTGAAACCGACAGTCTGAACTACTCAATGTGCCACAATAGTCAAAACCCGTACGACAGTCCCCGGAAGCTGAAATAAACATTACCAATGTTCTTAGAATAGTCAAATTAGCTAGGATTGCCTGTCCTTAAATCCAATTCTGGACACAGGGGCAAAACGGTAATTTTGGGCCAAAACGATGTTTGCCGTTGGACCCGCTTTGCACCAAAAAGCGTGCCAGAGTCAACGGTCTCTAAAGTTGTCAAACTACATGTCTATGGATCCAATTTTTTGATACGAACTGAACCGTATGTCCAAAGTTGGATTTCGGCAGGCCGTGCACAAAATCGCCCGTTGAGTGGAACCACGGGGCCCACAAAACGGTAATTTTATCAACTGTCTCAGAATTGGACCAAACTTGGCATACAGGACCAAAAAAATAATATGGTCCTGTTGGCGCAAGTTTTGTCTCGATGTGACGAGTGCACACAAAGTAATTAGGAAATTTGCAAAGTGCACGATACGGTAAATTTCGACGGATACGTATTAAATTCGTCGTGCACACGCGATCAATTTGAATTCTGTCAAAGCCCACACGACCACGAAGCCGTTACGCAGCTTTTGATGCTTTCGGTTTATGACCACGTCGCCCAGAATGGCGGGACTTACGTCGTGTGGATGAATTTTCTAGTTTTTAAAACAGGTTTTTGTCAAACTTTGGGATTCGATTTCTCGACATGTAGTCGATGATTTCCAAATCCACGAAAAGGGTCATACAGTCCTATATGTTGTCTAAAAGACTCTTCAAATAGATATTCTAATATGGCATTAGATCGATCTGAATCGATCTTTAAACATGGATGTTTGGACTGTTTTCGGTCCAGTTTCGGGACAGATTTTTGGGTCAACTTCACGCCGATTTCTAGGTCGATTCCTACTCGTTTCCATCCGAACTTAACTAATGGATTTGAAGGTATATATATGGGGTTCATACCTGAAAAAGCGGCTCAGGAAATAGTCGACTGTGTGCGGAGATATCTCGCCACAAAGTTGCACCTCTGTACAACCGTTGCTGCTTCGTGATTCGCTTCCTCGCGCGAGCGCGCTGATTTCCTGCGTCTGGCCGGCGGCGTTGGCCGCGTGCGGCGGCGTTGTGAGCTCGGGGTGGCCGCCTAGGTGGTTAGGGTTTCATTATCATCTCCTCTTGCCTCGATCTTTCTATATATATATATTCACTTGGCGCTCGGTTACGCACAGAAAGGGGTCGGCCTTCACTGTGTTGAGTCGGGTATCCTCTCGGGTTTAACTGCTCTCGGCTGGGAAGGTCTCGGCCTGGGCTGCAATGGGCCTGGGAAAGGAAAGCTTGCATGGGCTGGAAGGCTTGGGCCTGGGATTTAAGATTAGGGAAAAATGTTGGGTGATGGGGCTATGTAGCTATGTAGGGAAAAATGCTGGGTTCGGTTCTCATGTTCAGCTCAGGCTTTTGAACTACATAAGATAGGGAAAAATGCTGGGTGATTGAGCTATGTAGGCCATTGGCCTACCAACTGAATATTAAAAAAATCTCATTTTAATCTATTGGATGAAGTTTCTATGGGGTTTGCTCGGGTGCTGCGAGCCTGGGCTCGGGCTCAGGCCTTCCTATCCTTTTCTTTTTCTATTTCTTATTTAGCAATTTTCATATACATTAACTATTGTATATATATTTATACATTATACCTAAATATATATATTCTTATATATATTATATATATATATATATATATATATATATATATATATATATATATACACACAAATATACATATATATATCTTATATATATACACACATACATTTATGTACATTCATATATATATTTTATACACATGTATATATACAATCATACATGTATTTATATATATACACGTGCACACATATCTTTATATCTTTATGCATATATACACAGGTACACCTACATATATAGCCAGACTGATATTTATGATAAGGAATTATTATAATAAGATTTAGGGTAGTAATAAGAAAAACTGTATGATATTACCAAGTCGAAGAAGACGGACTGAAACCACTCAAAGTATTTAGAAAGTAGATAGCAAAATGAAAAGTTATGAAAATGAACTATTAGAAAGGTAGTTTTGTGGTAGTAGTGGCTGACACACTATTTTCTGGAAGTTGCAGCCCAAGACAGTATCAAAATCTGAGTCCAAAGGAAAATAACTGATTCACAAAATATGGCTAACTTTTGCTAGAAGTACCTTCACTTTCATATTTCGACCACAACATGGTATCAGTTTTAATCAAGCAGATAAACTTTGGTCAGGTAGCTATCTCTAAACTCCCTTTACTCCATCTCCCCTGTGTATACACTAGGTATTCCATCATATTTCATCCTTTATCCAGGTCCAGAAAAATTATACAAATGTTATAAAACAATATTTAATGATAAAATACCAATTTTGAAAATCACCATTCAAATAAAATAATTAATAAAAATATTTCAAAAATTTCCGGGAAGGGAATCTACACAGGCCAAAGGGTCGATATTGGATATTAATTTAAAAAGTTTTACCTTTCTTGACAAACAGGGTGAAGTAACTCTTGTAGACCCAAAGGGTCGATATTAGACATTGGGATGAGTATCAAAATCGATATCAGATTAGTATCGACAGTATCGGATTAGTATCGGTCTATCAGATACGACACTTTGACACAAGACAGTTGTTTTAGTCCCAACACAGTTGCAGCACCCACTGTCTGTGCATCGCGAGTTGCAGCAACAACAAATTTCTGATACGGTCGAGCGACGATCCGACCCTCCGATGATCACCGGACGATTTGATGCGGTCGAGCGTAGTATACAGGAGCTGATGAGTCTGCAGCAGGCTACAGTTGCCATCTTGCACACGGTCACCAAGTCTATGCAGCGCATAGATCGTAGACTGGTCGAGCTGGAGGGATCACAGAGGACCATGTCTGCCTCACTCACTCAGGTATCAGCTTCGATTGAGGAGAGTACTCAGAGGATGGTGAGTACCCTGGCTGCGCATGGTGAGCGACTGCGAGAGCTGGAGCAGATACGTCCTCCCGGTCCATCGACGGCGCCGACTCCAGAGATTGCACTGCCTCCTACTGCCCCTACGGTACAGCTCACCCAGGAGCAGTATGATTACATTCTATCCGAGATGTGCGGCAGGGGTCCTCAGTGATCCAGTATAATTTTTATCATCTTTGTATGTATTGGCCTATGGGCCCATTGACTGTTCTGTACACTGATTTTCATTTTTTTTACTCTGTTGGACATGTATATTTGTTGGACATGTATGTTTGTGATATTTAATTTGTTGGTATTTTCATTGAGTATATGTATGATATTTAGTTGTAGACTGTTATGATGGAAGACTGTTATTCATCTATTAGTTGTAGACTGTTATGATGGAAGACTTAATTATGATGATATCTGTGACGGGGATGACAAATATACCTACGCTGGGTTATAAGCGATGATCTGATTTACAGTGTATGTGATGATGTGTGTCTGTGTTTACAGTATATGTGAAATGTAGTGTTCGAAACCATCGATAGTTTCGATTACTGTTGTATGTTTTATCTTGGACAAAAAGAGCAACTATTTAGTGTGTACTTCTGAGAGCTTCATTTTCACATCCTTCACTCCCTCGGGACGTCGTACAGGATCCCGAGAAGGTGAAGGACGTGAAGAGGAAGCTCTGAGAAGTGCACCCTGAACTATTGCTCTTTCTATCCAAGATAAAACATAGAACAGTAAGCAAAATTGTCGATGGTTCGAATACTGCACTTCACACACACTGTAAACACAGACACACAGCATAACAAAAATACACATTATATTTTTTTAATTTTTTTCAGTAGTCTGCGACGGATAGCGACGTATAGAGACGGAAAGTGGACGTCGCTATACGTCGCTAATTAGCGGCGTTACATCGCTGTACATTGCCACCTTGCTGACGTGGCAGGCATGCCACATCATTACGTCAATAGAACTAAACGTCGCTAAGAAGTCGCACTACGTTGCTATGTTTACGACGTATAGTTTTAGTCGCGCTACGTCGCTAACTTTGCGACGACCTAGCGACACGGCTGGGACGTCGCAAACAGCAACGTACGGCGACGAATTTGCCATCTGCGACTAGCTTAAAAGCGACCTTCACTTTATGTCGCTAAAGTTGTCGCCAATTACAACTAGCGATGTAATTGTCATTATTAGCGATGTATCATGACATCGCTAATTTGCCTTATTTTAGTAGTATGTCCCGTGTCCGACTCGCGGTCGGGTAACGGCTTTGGATAACTGTTTCTGTGACTATGGTTGTGAATTGGATATGATTGTAGGTCTGTGATGCATCCTTCATGGTGATTCTTCTTTCATGTGTAGGTTTGGCGCCCAGCACGCGTCGTAGTGCTGCCAAAGGCTAAGACTTAGTGTTCTCGACTATGGTTTAGTTCCCAGTACGCATCATAGCGCTGATGGAGGCTGAGACTTAGTGTTCTCTGTTTGCAATTCTACGACGAATTATGTGGAGTGGTTATAGCCCAACCTCGCAGGGAGCTCCCGTTCAGAATACGAAGGAGACTCTGTCAAATTTTTTTAGAATTCTCGGTCAAAAATTTGGTTCAAAGATTCAGGCAGAACCATTCTTTTGGTTTGCTGAACTAGACTCGTGCGAATTTATTTTTATATAGTATACATGATCCTAGTACCTGCTAGGTAAACTCATGACTAGATTAGTCGCCTAGCTACTTGACATGTCTTGTCCGTCAGATAGCGTAAGAAGCACGGTTCTACTCGGGAGACGGTCTGCGACCCTGGCCTTTGTTTGGTTTAAGGATCGTGATTCTGCTCCAGAGTGGTTCATTCAATCATTGTCATTTCCTGGCAACATTAATTAATAGTCTCTTGTCCCCTGACCATTCTTCTAAGAATTATCCCAATTTAGCTAGATAGGGCTGACAGTTGTCCTATGTATCGGGATTGTGACTTTTGGATATATCTGAGAATTAAGTATTATAGGAAGTATGATCCCGGGATATTAATTTGGTGGCTCTTGTGGATTCTTATATAGTGTTGCCATTTCTTTTTTAGATGATTTTCTAATTTGATCTGATATGACCATGTAGATTTCTGGATGTTGATGATTGTGCGAGTGTTTCGCAAAATAAGGAGAACATCGAGGGTATCATTATATAATTTTTACCCAACTTCCAAGCGCCTAAAACCTGGTACCATTGTTGTATCCTAGTAGTTGGGAGACTTGTTTACTGAGTCTGTAATTATTGATTCAAAGAGTTCTTGTGAGACAAAGGGCCTAGAATTGTTTATAGTTATTAGCTTAGTTTCTGGTCTTCGACTTTTCGGACAAGATATTTATTCCATCGTAAATGGAAGACTATTGATGTATTGATCCGGTGCATAGACCGACTTGATAATTAGAGCTGTAGGCTCCCATGTATACTTGAGATGCTATTATAGTAGAGATTTCGACAGTGTGCCTGACCTGATACCCATGCCACGATGTGGATAGATGGCTTCATGTGACTAACTGATTATCCTCATTCCTGACATGACTACGTGTATCCGTGCTATGATTTCAGCTTACCGTTTGAGGTATGTTATTGGACTGAGGTGCTTCCTGTTTACTAGCACACTGAGGTGCTAATTCCCTGTTTATATTGTACTGCGGTGCAATCATGTTATTATAGTTATATTATATATTTACCTGCACGGGTACCTTGGTAGTTGGCCTTTAGTCTTAGCGTGGTCATGATTGATTGATTACTTGTTGTATTACACTAAGAATGATTCACAACTGGGACTCTAGGTGCCGAGGTTGATTCTTACTTAGTGTTTTCGTACTGAGGTACGACATCTAGGAGGATGATCATATGACCACGGCTTGAGATTCCGGATAACTGTAGGGATAATCCAGGTAACTTAAACTGGTAGAAGCATTGGAAGGGAACGGAATCTCGAGGTCCTGCAGTACTAGCCGCTTATTTTGGCTGGCCACCATGGATATTGTCACCGTCCGCATTAGAGGGTGGCAGTATTCGACTACTTTATGAACTATGTATTATATGCTTGTCCTGTCTCGCACGATAGCCTAACGGAAGATCGATGCGTATCCTGTCTTGTTATATTTGGCCCCGCTAGCCCACTAGATCGACACGATCTAAGGATTCCTATATTTTGCATTGTTGGGGTAAGCCAACCTCCACACAGAAGGCCGTAGGCATTTGAGTAGCCATTTATTCTCCTAATTATTTGGCTTACTTCTTGTAAAGCTGGCTGATATCGAGTTCAACTTGGCTATGCTGGTATTAGTGGATGTTAGGGTGACAGTGATAATTGTTGGTTATTTAGCTGCATTAGCTGTGGATTGTTATCGTCGTTGGTACCGCACGATTCTTACCCTCATTTACCGTTCATATATGTTTTCCCTGTCATATATTTTATCATACTTGTTTTCTTCGTCTGTCCTTGAGTTTCCTTTCTGGTACTTGATGCGGTTGGCCTGACCAGCCTTGGATTGTTTCCAGATTTCCAGTGACCAACCCTGTAGATCTTTCAGACTTGACTTGAAGGATGTACTTTAGTTCCAGACCACATAGGAACTATATAGGAAGGTATTATTGTCTATATTATTTTATACTGTAGACTTCATGATTAGCATATGAGTATTTTCTGCTTTCCATATGGTTCTCTTTCTTACTGATTATTTCATTGTTACTACCTGTGGATAAAAGATCAGATCTAGGTCATAGATTGATTGCATGCTAGGATACCCAACAAGATTGACAGCCATAATCCTCGTATGACGTATTCGTATCTTATACGGAGTAGCTGGCCTACGTTCGTCCCCGTATTCCGGTACTAGGGCGTGACACCAATGCTCTCTTTATCGAAGAAGGACAATATTTATATATAGACAATTATATTAAAGAAAAAGTGAAAATATATTTATACATGCGTAAGAAAACTAATAACTAATTAACTTACTTTGTAGGATCGTCATCCCAAATATCTGTCATCGTCTCCTCCGAAGAAGCATGTGGAGGATCATTCTGGAACAAAGAGAGCGAAGGCATAATAGACGAGGCCTCATCCATTTGCTCCTCGATCTCCATTATACCGTCAACATGAGGAATGCTGGACAAAGGAGTAGTCCCAGGCTAATTGCTCATCCCAAGAGTACTGCCATGAGGATATATAAGTGGTCAATAAACTGAAGTACTTGGAGACGAGGATCCAGTACCATGTCCCGAAGGAGAATTGCCAGACGGAGTGGCATGTCCTCTAGGTAGTCTACCTCTGGACTGACCGAATTATCCACGTTGTCATCTCATACCTGACTTATGGTAAACAAAATAAAAGTTACAAAGAAGCAGTTTAATTACAGTACATGTCACAAAATGAAAAGAAGGAGAAAAATATAGTACCTATCCATAAGTCTAAATATATTTTACATTCTACAGCTAAATTACTATAATATTACAAAACAATACTCAATCAAATGCTAAGTAAGAATAAGCACAATATGATATATAGAGAAGGAAAACCAATATCTCAAGTTGTAAACAAGTCTACATTATCATCAAGAAGTCTAATCCAGAAACATCCAAGTCTAGATAATAACCAAGAAGTTTAGTATTAAGGAAACAACATACAAGAAGTCTATTCCATAAAGATAATATAATGATAAGTTTAGTAGAGACAAATCCGGACAAAAGTCCTATCATATAACTCTATGCTCTACATAATATCACATTTATACTCTCTTATATGTTGACACTAGGATATAGTTTTAAATTCCCATGACACTAACTATACTTCACACTTGGTATCTTGGTGCCAACATACACTCTAGACCACTCACTCTTGATACTCAACACATATTTATACCTACTTCTATAACTGTATATTTCTATGCCCTTATATATGTATCTATCTATATAGATTATTAACCCTTACTAGCTCACTCTTCCCTCAGTCGAACATATACACTTACACACGACTAGGATACTCCCATACATTTGAGACAAGACACACACAAGCACACACGCACACATACACAATGCACTGTGTACACACACCCCGGCATGTCCATGCATGTCTACATATCTGTACTAAGCATATGGTTACATATGTACAACTTTTTTAGATATCATAAATTTAGGGTAAACACATATAACAATTTTATGATACCATGTCAATACTAACTCTCATTAACATGTATGTATCATATCTTAAAACGTTTCTGTGTCATTTGTTTATAACATATATACAAATTTTATAAATTCAACCTCACAAATAAAATATTTCTAATATGTATAATAGAGAAAATTGAACCAACTGGAAGGACTAGTCATGGAAAATTTTAGGGTTTATAATTGGGGGTAGGGCTTTGGTTCCTCTTCTTCATATGAGGGCTACTGTGGGTAGAGCAGTTCGTGTGTGTGTATGTGTCGTATTCGTATATGTGTGTGTTTGTGTGTCTGTGTTCATGTGTCATATCCGTATTCGTGTGTGTGTGTGTCCGATTAGGGTTAGGGTTCACTTGATCATGGAGGGAATGGCTGAAAAGGAGGGGCGTTGACCGACAAAGGGTGGCATGAGAGGAGGAGAAGCCTGGTGGAGAGGGAGTCGACCGAGCAGTGGCCATGGTAGCAAACACCCGAATAAAACTTGTATTATATGCGACCAATCTTTTGTATCTTTCAAAAACGTTTAATACTTGCAAAATTTTGAAAGATCCAAGTCAGTACGTAAATTTAAGCATGCGAAGTTTTGAAACATGTTCCATATAAATTATTAAAAAATGGGCACAAAAATTGGTGGGAACCTGTTTAGTTAACCAACCGCTACCGAAAAATTGTCGGGTCGGTCCGTTCACTAGGGACGAGCAAATACCGACCGCTACCGAAAAACCGATAGAACATCGATTAAAAATATCTCCAAAAATTGAACCAAAATTATGAACCGATACAGAATTGCTGAACTGACTAAAATATAATATAATAGTAGTGGTAGCAGTTTGAGTATAGTACCATACCGAAAATATGAAACCACAACGATTATATATATATATATATAATATTGTTCATGATTAATTTTATAGTTCTCATTTTCATTTTTTCCTTTGTTTTGGTTGAGAATCAGTTTCCTAGAACTTAGAATAGATTTTGGTGGACTTGAATTATGCTAAAAACACTAAGAATTGAATTTTTGATCTTTTGAGCTTTTGTTTTTGTCTTTTCATAGAATTTTGAATTGAAATTATAACTTAGAATGAATTTTGGGGGATTTAAAGTTATGTTAAGACCACTAAGAATTGAGGATTTGATCTTTTGAACTTATATTTTGTATTTTCATGGAATTTTGAATTGAATTTTGGTGCACTTGAATTTATGCCAAAGTTAGTGATCGTGTTTGACAAATAAATTTGATTAATTTCTTGGTTGGTAGATGCTTGACTTTGAAATATATATATATATATATATATATATATATATATATATATATATATATATATATATATTCTTTTCTTTTTCTCTTTTTTAGAAGTATTATACTAGTTGATGCACGTGCTTTGCACATATAATAAGTGTAATAAGAATAGTATCTGATTACAGTCAAATATCTCTTCTAACTCATGTGGTTAAGGTGGAAGGTATTTCTCATGTTTGGTTGAGTTCAACCCATGTTGAATATATATAACAAATTTAAATTTTTTCCAACAATTTCTTACATAATTTATTTATTTTAATAAAATAGACCATGATATAATTACGGCTATATATATATATATTATTTTTTACGGCTATATATATATATATATATATATATAAATTTTTTTTGGCACAAACAGAAAATTTATTGAATGAAACTAGGGGTAGGGATAAGGCCCTCAAGCGATCACAAACACAGAACATTCAAAATTCAAAATCAAAAAGAAAGGGGGTCCGCAAGAACGGGGGAAACGAGGGAAGCGCAGCATGAGGGGTCCCGAGGCGACCACGACGCACTGCCCGACGTGCTCTGAGCCCAGACCGAGGAGGAGCTCGGCGCTAAGCCCGATGAGGAGCCTCGGCTGAGGGGAAAGGGCGGGGGAGCCACGGCGGATGGGGGACTCGACCCCGAGGGGGGAACGGCGGAGCCGGAGGGAGCCGGCGAGTGGGCTCCCCCCGGGGCGGAGGGGGCCTGGGGGAGACGGGGAGACGGGGGTGAGCCGCCGGGAGAGGGCGTGGAGCCTTGGGGGGCTACCGGAAGGAGGAGGGGCATCCCGGCGGCGGAGGGGAGAGCCTGGAGGACGACGGGAGAAGGAGCTCGACCACTGGGAGGCAGGGCGGGGGGCGCTCCACCCTGGAAGAGGAGGAGGGGAAGCGGAAGGACGGAGCAGGGGCCACCGCCATGGGTGGTGGATGGGGAGGGGGAGCCGGGGGGGGCGCACGGAAGGGCCTCTAACCGGCGAGGAGCGGCCCAGGCGAACTGAGAGAAGGGGAGCAGAGCTGCAGTCGGCTTCAGGAAAAGGGCGGCCAAATCCGCCGCGGCGGCTGCTGCAGGGACCGCCGGAGGGGGAAACGGCGCAGGAGGAGGGGGATGAAGCGTCGTGGGGCGCGAAGCGAAGGCTGGGGGAAGATGGAGATGGAGAGGAGCTATTCCATGACCGCCGGAGACAGGGGAGCGGGAGGTGGACGAAGCCGGAGGGATGTTGGGCCACCTCAGAGGGCAGAATACAGGCGGCGACACGGCGAGAGGAGCGGCGGGTGGAGGGGGCGGCGGAGCAGAGGAAGCCAAGCCCGACGGGGCAGGGGACGACCCCGATGGAGGATCGAGGAGGGAAGGGGTCGAAGGACCACCATGGATGACAGTCAATGTGGGCCAGCGCCGAGACCGAAGGCTGCGGAGACGCCGGGGACGTCGACGGCGTCAAGGGGCGCGGGGGTGGAGGGGGAAATCGGACTGGAAGCAGCCGCCGGAAAGGGGGAAGGAGAACCGCCACAGGAGGGGATGCAACCAGGCGGGGGGAGGCGGCCAAGCACACCCCAGCCATCCGGGGGAGCTGGAGCGGCGAGAGGGGAGGGGGCCTCCAAGGTAGGGGAAGGAGCAAGGCGGCGATGGCGCACCGAGGGAGCCGCCGGGCCAAGCGAGCCTGCCAAGAACGAGGAGAGGGGGGAAAAGCCGCAGCGAGCCAAGGGGCTCCCTCCAGTGGAGACCGGAAGAGCCAAGGGGGGGCCCTGTGCATCCTCTTTCTTTTATTATATATATACCGGAAGAGCCAAGGGGGGGCCCTGTGCATCCTCTTTTCTCTTATTATATATATATATATATATATATATATATATATAACAAATACTAATTTAAATTTACTGATTTAAATTATAATTTGATTAATGAAAGAAGAAAAATGATCTAAGAGGTTCCATAATAATAAGTGTATTACTTGATCGAATATTAATTTGTAAAATATCGCTACCGAACAAAAATCGACCGAATGTCGCCTTGACCGAAACCGAAAATAACATTTCTTAATTATACAAAATTGGTATTTGTCATGACCCACACCCTAGAGTAAGGGCACAAGAAGTCAGCCTAAGCCGTAGTGTCGGCGGTAGAACGCTGTCCTAGGTCACAACATCTAACAATATAAGGTATCTGTACAGTATATACACTCTGAATGGAGGACAATACATAAATATAGTCTCAATCACAACTAAGGTAGAAAATACGATGAGGTAGATGTTAGGGTTATATACTAAAAGCATCACTTTTGTAGTAACCTTATTTCCTTAAATTTTGAATGAGAATCATATTGGCAAATGCTTGCATATTGTATTTGTTGCAAGTGTTAATGTAAATGTCTGATATTCTATATTGTAGATAATATGGTGTGTGGTGTCACGCAGAAGATCATATTATCAGTTTCCTATGGAGTATATAAATAGTTCACAACCTAGATGGACTTGGACAATCTGTTGAAAAGGTTGTAGTGTAATCTGGTATTAGTCTATCTTGACTATTGGTTTACATTAGTACACTTTGTGTGTATTGAACAGTACCACTTGAGGTTTTTCTTTTTGTACTGACTACATAAGAGAACAAATACCTCTGTTATTATGGATGCTTGTCCTCTTAATCCGGATAATAACAGACATGTATATGAAGTTGCATTACTTTGACTCATAAAATTGTGAGATTCATTATGGATCAACAACCTCTATGAATTGGGTAATAACATTGTATGTATGATGGGCTGTTGATTATAAATAGAATACATGTCCCGATATATCGGGTTGATAATGTTCCCTTAAGAATCTCATAAGGATTGTCATATAAACCCTACATGTGGATTATTTCCGACTTGACAAATAAAGTTGAGCGGTACTACTTAAGAATAAAAGATGTCGAATCAATATAGTTGTCAGTAACGTAATTTGATCGACGGATATACGATATCTTAACATGGGGAGCCAAACGAGCATATAATAAAAGGAGCCCACAAACATAATTTGGGATTAGGGTAGTAGTGCAACAATAGCGCATTAGTGGACCTAGCTATTGTTAATGGGCCTGGATTGTGTGTTCGGGCTGAACACGGGATATCCAGATCCATTAGGAGGCCTAACCCTAATTTTTTCTCTTGGTCCCTGACGTAGCCTATATATATATCCTCTATTCTCTGGCTGCCAGATTACTGATCAGAAATCAAATACTTTCTCTAAATTCGTGATTCACGTAAAGATTGAAAGAGAGGGCTGCCAAGGAGAAGAAAATGTTGGAAGATCGTCGCCCACGCGATGTCCAACTCGAGGAAGGAATACGTACAGAAGATCTTGGGGTCGTCCGCTCGAGATTGCCAGGAATTACTTGTCTCCTTTCCGCCGCAGGTATAATTCGTGAACCCTAGTTTCCGCCTATGAAGGGTTAGAACACGTATTAGATCTTTTTAACTTTCTATCGATCAATACGTACACCAAAGAAAGGGTCCTGGGAATCCCCAATTCCATCAACTGCTATCAGAGCCACTTTGGATCTACGTATTGATTGATACGTCCATGTTGTCCAATAAAAGCTGTGCTGCGTAATAGTCGGTAGATGTAGATCTGTTCTAACTCGGTTTTGCAGGCATCTTAGATCCAACTATTATGGTCCAATGCATGTTTCTGATTGTGTTATTTAAACCACAGACATGTCGTAGATGTGTTGTTGCAGTGGATGTAGTTAAAATCACGAGGGTTAATCGTGCTTATTATTTTAATTTTTCAATCTAGATTATGTGTAAACTCCTTCGGGAAGCATAGGATTGATATAATTTTAATTATTTTTGATCAAACGGGATGGCGGTGGTGGCTGTTTCTGACGCCGGACGAGATGCTGGTTTTAAGCAGTTTGGAGGCAAACAGATGATTTTCGATGAAGGAATCGACAGCCAAAACCTAAAAAAACCGAATAGGTCTGAGCAGCACCAGATTTTGGATTCAGATAGTTGAGGACGGAGCAGCAACAATGACCATAATAGTTGGATATTTTCTCTTATTTTTGTCATTTTGCTTTTTTCTGATTATGCATGTTTATTATTGTGTGGATGTTTTTTTGAAAAACTAAGCCTACATTAATAATGGACAACATGAATATAATATCAACTAGTAGAAAAACCCTCATTGTTAAATAATTAAGTGGGAGAGGATATTTATTTAGTATAAATCCTATGGTCTCCATTACTGGTTTGTAGGTGATGTAATTATACTTGCGCGTTGGCTTTAGTGCTTTCCTCCATATCGGATGAGTATAATTATGGATCACCAGTACAAACTTCCTTAGGGATAATTGTAGAAAGTTACCTAGTATGTGTTTACTTCTCCATTTGAAGGAACTCATTACAAGGTAATGGACTTAGTATTAAGTAATGGTATACACTTAGATACAAATAATGGTATCCTCCCCATCGGAGTCACTGCTATTATTTGTATGACCAGAGCAAGACCAGCATATTAATTTTATTTGTCATAAAGTTATGTTGACATGAGAGTAAAATTAATAAGAAAAACCTACTTGAACAAAGTTGAATTTGTATACATCCACACTATCGTGGCATGCTAAATTCATGGTGTTCACGATGTTGGTGAATTTCTTATTATTGTTTTGAGGGAATCAATATTTAGTTAATTCAAAAAGTTTTTTTGTCCTATATAATTTTATTTATGTGATTCTCAGGATTTCAAAAATGGGTTCTTTCAGTCCACTTATGGTGATTCTTAAAGAAAACAAACTTACTGGACCAAATTATATTGACTGAAAACATAATTTAAACATTGTTCTGACTGCTGAGGAGTACAAATATGTATTTATTGAGGAATGCCCACCTAAGCCAGATGCTAACTCTGATGAAGAGGTCAAAGAGGCTTATAAGAAGCAGAAAAAGGCAGATAAGATGGCGCGGTATTACATTCTGGCATCTATGTCAAATGTACTGCAACATCAGCATCAGGCCATGGCCACAGCTTATGACATGATGTATAACCTCATGAAACTCTTCGGACATCAGAGTAGAGCAGCTAGGCAGTTTGCTATAAAATGTTTGATGAATACAAAAATGGCTGAGGGTACATCAGTAAGGGATCATGTTCTCAAGATGACGGGTCATCTGAATGAGATAGAGATCCTTGGAGCTGAAATCGATGGGGAATCCTAGGTCGATATCATTCTTGGAACTCTGCCTAAAAGTTTTGACAATTTTTGCCTTAATTACATCACAAAAAAAGGTTGTATAGTTTGACAGAACTTGCAAAAGAGCTACAGGATGCTGAATCTCTCTTTAGGTAGAGTGGTCATGTTTTTGTTTCTGAAAAGGCTTCTACTTCTAAGCCAAAAGGCGGTAAGAAGAAGAATAACATTCAGAAACAGACAAACTCAGCAAAGAAGGGCATGGGACCACAAGGCGCGGTGAAAAAATCGAAAGGCAACTGTTTCAAGTGCAAAGGGTCAGGACATTGGAAGACTGATTGTCCACTTCTCAAACAAGGGAACAAAGAAGGTATATCTCATTTACTAGTAGCTGAAACATGTTTAGCGGTGTTATCTACCGACATCTGGTGTGTAGATACAAGTAATCATGTCTGCAATACATTGCAGGGGTTCCAGGAAACCAGACGGCTCAGTAATGGAGAGATATGCTTGTTCATGGCTGATGCTACAAAAGTATCGGTCATTGTATTAGGAGATGTTACTTTATCTTTTGGTAGAAATAAGTCTTTGACATTGAGAAATTGTTTTTATGAACCTTCACTTAGAAGAATTTTAGTTTCTGTTTCTATGTTAGTTAAGGATGGATATTCAGTTTATTTTAATGACAATATTGTTATTAGAAAGAATAAACATTTTATCTGTTCTGGTGCATTGGTTGATAATCTATATGTCATTAATCATATTTCGCCCACAATACAACTTATGGAAATGAATAATATGTCATCTAACTTAAATAAGAGAAAAGAACCTTCTTGTATGAACCAAACATATATTTGGCACTTGCGATTGGGGCATATTAACCTAAGAAGGATTCAAAGACTGGTTGAAGATGGACCTTTGAGTTCATTGGAAGTGGAGGCACTACCAGTCTGTGAATCCTGCTTGGAAGGTAAAATAACCAAAAGGCCTTTTACGGCGAAGGGGTATAGGGCCAAAGATGTGTCGGAATTGGTTCATTCTGATTTGTGTGGACCCATGACTATCCAAGCTAGAGGTGGCTTTGAATATTTTGTCACGTTTATTAAAGATTATTCAAGGTATGGATACATTTATTTGATGCGTCGTAAGTCTGATTGCTTTGAGAAATTCAAAGAGTACAAGGCTGAAACGGAGAAACGTCATAAAAAATGTATCAAGTCATTACGATCAGATCGTGGTAGCAAGTACCTCTTTAGAGAGTTTAGGGATTATTTATCAGAGGCTGGGATTGTATCCCAATTGACTGCACCTGGAACGCCCCAGCAGAATGCTGTAGCCGAAAGAAGGAATAGAACTCTTATGGAGATGGTTAGATCAATGATGAGTTATTCGGATTTGCCAGACTCATTTTGGGGATATGCCATAGAGACTGCAGCTTATATTTTGAACTTGGTTCCTTCTAAGTCAGTACCTCTTACTCCCACAGAGCTGTGGATTGGGCGTAAGCCTAGTCTGAAACATATTCGCATTTGGGGTAGTCCAGCATATGTGCTGAATGGGAAAGCAGATAAGTTGGAATCTCGTACAGAAGTATGCTTGTTTGTAGGCTATCCAAGAGGAACGAAAGGAGGTTTATTTTATAGTCCTAAGGATCAGAAGGTCTTTCTTAGCACCAATGCCTGATTCTTAGAGGAAGACTATATGATGAACTATAAACCCACAACTAGAGTTGTTCTAGAAGAACTGAGACGTGAGACACCAAGTACTTCAGTACCAACAGTACAAGAGGATGAACCACAAATAACTGCACAACGTGTCACAAATGTTACACCACAACCGATAGTGCCTTATCGTAGTGGAAGGTTTGTGATACAACCTGATAGATATATGTTCTTAGGAGAGTCGTCAGACTTCGTCCCTGAGGAACCAGATTATGATCCCTGTACCTACAATAAAGCACTCCAAGATAAAGATACAGAGTCTTGGCAAAAAGCAATGATATCTGAAATAGAATCTATGGATTCTAATCAGGTCTGGGAGCTTGTAGAACCACCTGTTGGTGTAAAAGCCATTGGATGCAAGTGGGTCTATAAGAGAAAAAGAGGATCAGACGGTAAGGTTGAAACCTTTAAAGTTCGGCTTGTAGCAAAAGATTTTACTCAAAGAGAGGGTATCGATTATGAGAAAACCTTTTCTCCTGTAGCCATGCTTATGTCTATCCGGATTCTTTTATCTATTGCAGCTCATCTCGATTATGAGATTTGGCAAATGGATGTCAAGACAGCTTTTCTTAATAGAAGTCTTGAGGAAGACATCTATATGAAGCAACCAGACGGGTTCATTGAAAAGGGCCAAGAGCATCTTGTTGGTAAGCTCAAGAAGTCCATTTATGGACTTAAGCAAGCTTCCAGATCTTGGAACATATATTTTGACCAGGTGATAAAATTCTATGGATTTGATCAATGTCTGGATGAATCATATGTATACAGAAAGTGTGACAGAAACGTGGTGGTGTTCCTAGTACTTTATGTGGATGACATCTTGCTCATTAGAAATAATATGAAGGTGTTATCTGATGTAAGGGTATGGTTATCCAAACAGTTTGATATGAAGGACTTGGGAGAAGTAGGTCACATCCTTGGGATCAAAGTCCTACGAGATCGCAAGAAAAAGATGTTGGGCTTATCTTCCAAGCTTCCTATATCGATACTGTACTAACTCGTTTTAGTATGCAAAATTCTAAGAAAGGTTTCTTACCTTTTAGACATAAAATTGCTCTATCAAAGGAGCAGTGTCCGAGGACACCTAAAGAGATAGAGAATATGAAGGCAGTTCCTTATGCTTCAGCAGTAGGAAGCTTAATGTATGCAATGCTATGTACGAGACCAGACATCTGCTTTGTCGTAGGCATGGTCAGCAGATATCAGTCTAACCCAGGACAAGAGCACTGGAATGCTGTAAAGCATATTTTGAAGTACCTGAAAAGGACTAAAGAGTATATGCTAGTTTACCAAGCAGATAGTTTAGTTCCCTTGGGGTATACAGACTCAGATTTTCAGTCAGATAGGGATTCCAGGAAATCTACCTCAGGTTATATGTTTACTTCGGGAGGTGGAGCGATTGTGTGGAGGAGTATCAAGCAAAAATGTGTTGCTGATTCCACCATGGAAGCCGAGTATGTGGCAGCCTCTGAGGCAGCCAAAGAAGCAGTTTGGCTCAGAAACTTTCTGTTGGACTTGGATGTGGTACCTAGTTTGCCTAAGTCTATTACACTTTATTGTGATAATAGTGGTGCAGTTGCAAACTCGAAGGAACCACGAGCCCATAAGACAGGAAAACCCATTGAGCGCTAGTACCACCTTATACAAAATTTCGTAAAGAAAGGAAAAGTTGTTGTGATCAAGATAGCATCAGCCGCCAACCTAGCTGATCCCTTTACAAAGAGCTTACCCGCTAAGGCTTTTGATAGTCATGTTGAGGGAATGGGAGTCAGATGTGTAGCAGTATGGCTTTAAGTATAAGTGGGAGATTTGTAACAGTATACTGAAAAGTGATACTTTGAGTATAAGTGGGAGATTGTTAGGGTTATATACTAAAAGCATCACTTTTTTAGTTACCTTATTTTCTTAAATTTTGAATGAGAATCATATGGACAAATATTTGCATATTGTATTTGTTGTAAGTGTTAATGCAAATGTTTGATATTCTATATTGTAGATAATATAGTGTGTGGTGTCACACAGAAGATCATATTATCAGTTTCCTATGGAGTATATAAATAGTTCACAACCTAGATGGACTTGGACAATCTATTGGAAAGGTTGTATTGTAATCTGGTATTAGTCTATCTTGACTATAGGTTTACACTAGTACACTTTGTGTGTATTGAACAGGACAACTTCAGGTTGTTCTCTTTGTACTGACTACATTAGAGAACAAACACCTCTGTTATTATGGATGCTTGTGCTCTTAATCCGGATATAATAACAGACATGTATATACAGTGTGCATTACTTTGACTCATAAAAGAGTGAGATTCATTATGGATCAACAATCTCTATGAATTGGGTAATAATATTGTATGTATGATAGGCTGTTGATTATAAATGGAATCCATGTCCCGATACATCGGGTTGATGATGTCCCCTTAAGGAGCTCATAAGGATTGTCATGTAAACCCTGTAGGTGGATTATATCCGACTTGACAAATAAAGTTGAGCGATACTACTTAAGGATAAAAGATGTCAAATCAATATAGTTGTCAGTAACTTAATTTGATCGACGGACATACGATATCTTAACATGGGGAGCCAAACGAGCATATAATAAAAGGAGCCCATAAACATAATTTGGGATTAGGGAGGTAGTGCAACAATAGCTCATTAGTGGACCTAGCTATTGTTAATGGGCCTGGATTGTGTGTTCGGGGCTGAACACGGGATATCCAGATCCATTAGGAGGCCTAACCCTAATTTTTTCTCGTGGTCCCTGCCGTAGCCTATATATATATATATCCTCTATTCTCTGGCTGCCAGATTACTGATCAGAAATCAAATACTTTCTCTAAATTTGTGATTCACGTAAAAAGAGAAAGAGAGGGCTGCCAAGGAGAAGAAAAGGTTGGGAGATCGTCGCCCACACGACGTCCAACTCGAGGAAGGAATACGTGCAGAAGATCTTGGGGTCGTCCACTCGAGATTGCCAGGAATTACTTGTCTTCTTTCCGCCGTAGGTATAATTCGTGAACCCTAGTTTCTGCCTATGAAGGGATAGAACACGTATTAGATCTTTTTAACTTTCTATCGATCAATACGCACACCAAAGAAAGGGTCCTGGGAATCCCCAGTTCCATCAGTAGATAGATATGAAACGAATACACAAAAGATACAAACAGATAAAGAATCTAAGTGTCTAAGATATCACAGTAATCCAGAACATCCAAAACTTAAATACAATAATCCAGAAAAATAAGTACAACTGAAAAGACTACTCTAAACTAAAGGTGTGTCATCTACTACTAATGGATCCTGCTGGAGATCCAAATCACAGCAATCCTCTAGGGCTGTCACATAGTACGTAGTACAGAGCGCCTCATCCTCATCCTCTGTAATATTTTCAACAGGTCCAGTCAGGACAAGAGCGAGCACAATACATCTTACACAAATTATAATAGGTTAGGAAATATAAACATGCTAAATAGTAAGATACATGAAACTGAAAGAACAACATGGTATAAAAGAGAGAACTATAAGTAAATAGGTACTATAAATAGAGAACTATCAGTGACTAGTGAATCAGAGTACAAGATAAACATGTGAACAGCTGGAGGTGATTCATAGCTATACTAAAGAGTTGATTCATGACTACACTACTTTTGAATATTCACATGTTTAGTTCTACTCCCCCATTTCCCCAATCAATACACAAGGATCCAGTCAAGTTACGTTAAGATTCATGACTACGCTACTGACTCATGATCAGTGATTCATGAATAGATTCGTGAAGTCTCTATTATTCATGAGAGTACATGAGTCACAAGCAGATTCACGATAGATTCATGATAGTAGAAGCATGAGATACATGATGTAAGTGAAACACACAAGACATGAGTATTTGATGCTCCCGAGAGGGATAACATCTCATGAAGGGATACATATAGTACCAATCCATGTTACCAACGTGACAACATCAAGTAAAGTAATCTAGAACCTGAATATAATCCTAAGCAAGTTATGAAATTATCAGAGAATGTACTCGCCTAATATCCTGAGAATCTGAAATGAAATACTGCCTGAGGAGTGGTGTCTGGCCCTATTAGAATAGTACAAGTCACAACATATCTAAAATGGTAAAATAGACTGCTATAATGCATTCTACATGATGTTTGGGTCGATCTAGGCCAAAGTCAACCTTTTGTCAACTCTAGGTAACTACACTAGTCAAACTAGGTCAACTAGGTCAAATCTAACCCCATACAAGTCTCACTACGCCTAACCATACATATCTAGCATTCACACATCATCACAAAGTCATACAAGCCAAACAGCACACAAGTCACATGTGTATACATGCCATATACACATAGGCTTACTCATAGGAACTACATAGGCTATATCACATAGGGCCATGCCAATACAATCTATATTGGCAATACATATATTTTCACACATTTATATACACTAAATTAATATAGACAAAATGCATATATACCAATTTCATATAGGCAATTTGTACATATATATACATAACATATTTCTCTAGCAAACTTATGGATATTATATATATATATATATATATATATATATATATATATATATATATATATATATATATATATATATATATATATATATATATATATAAAATATATATATATATATATATATATATATACTAGTCATAACCCGTGCCCATAGGGCATGGTTCATTTAAGGTATTCCCCCTCAAAATCTTGGACCCCCAATTTTAAACGAACAATAATAATTTTGAGGCCCCCATCAAAATATTAAATCCCAACCACTGCTGGATGTGAATTTTCTTTGGATTCCCCATAAAACCCCACTCTCAATAATGCTCATCAACAACCATTATGTGGCCCCCATCAAAATATTAAATCCCAACCATCAAAATATTAAATCTCCATCTTTGGATTCCCCATAAAACCCCACTCCTAATAATGCACTTCCCCATAAAACCCCACTCCCAATAATGCTCTTCCCCATAAAATCCCACAACCGTTGATTCACCAAGATTAAATCCCAACCACTCTTTATCTTGGCACAGTCAGCCCTAGGATTCAAAAACTTTTGTGTTTTGTATAATAGATATATATATATATATATATATATATATATATATATATATATACATAATGAGAGAGAGAAATAGAATGACAGTGTGTGCATATGTGTAGTGTGTTAACAGTGATGTGTGTGGCAGTATTGTGTGTGTGTACAATAGTATATGAGAATCAATGTGTGACTGTGTGATATCATGTGTTCTCAGTTTCCAGTGTGTAGCAGTCGTGTGTGTGTGTGCACACAACATAGGCTATAGGGGTATCTCAGTGTGTGTATATGAGTGTTCTCAGGTTTTGTGCTCATGTGTGAGTGCCAAATGTTCTCAGGTTTTAGTAGAGTAATGTATGTGTTTAATATATATATATCAGCTTGTATATTGTGTGTGTGTGTAGAGAACATCATAGGTTATCAGTTTTTAAAAAATCAGATTGAGTGTGTGTACAATATGAGTAACACTGCACAAAACTTTTCTCAGTTTTGTAGTTCAGCATTCCCAAAATCAAACTCGAAAAGCAATAATTCCATGATAACTTGATCCCCAACATATAGATTAAACTCATATATTATACATTCAACCTACCATGGTAATTTAATAATCAAATTTTAGTTTAAGAAAAGTAAATCTCAGAAATCAGCATTTCGAAAACATGGTATCAGAAATTTAGGGAAAACACCATTTTGAAATCTAAATTCAATTAAGAATCAAATTTAATGGTTGGTAATCAAAGCCCCACATGTGTACGTGTCCCTCGAACCATTTTGTGTCCAATAAAGCCGGATATGGCGTGTCCATACTCACAAACACTGCTCGTGCATGCACAGAAATGCTGCCTCGTGTACGTGTTCACGCGTGTCTAGCACACGACACACGACACGACACAGCACGAGTGCGTATCCACAGATTTGCCTAGGGTAGGGCTACAACCCTGACACCATAACTCGTGTCCACGAGACACCAAGACACGATATGAAGACCGTGTCAGAGGTGTCTGTGGCTCACGTGCACAGTAGACGATGGCCAGTACGGGCTCGATTACGTGTCCGACTCGACACGAAGTGACTCGAGACTCGAGGGGGCTTGTTTCAGACACTGTCCCTCGGTCCTCGCCAAGTGACATGTATCGAGTCACCGTGTCCGAGGAGATATGTACCCCGAGCAGCAGGGCAGTGTCCCTTGGCTGTTACGGCGAGTTTGTGTCCCACAACTGACCGAAAATCAAATACGACCAATAGATCTACAAACCATTCAAACATAATTCAAAAACAGTAAAAAAATCGAGTGTGGCATTTCATTAAACACCTAGAACTAGGTTATGATACGTGTCCGATGCGGACACGAAATCAATGCAAACTCACACCCTAGCTAGAGGACACCTAGATCTAGGCTACCATGCAAAGAAATCAGGAAGAATGATGAGTTTGAGGGGTTTACCCAAAAAGTGTCAATCTCAAGAAAAAGCCTCAATAGAGGGGGTTCCTCCTTGTTAGCCAAAAGCTCCAAATTGTTCCCAAACTGAAATTTCTCTCCATGAACATCAAGTAGAGGCTGATTCGATTCTGTTGCAAAAGATTTGAATCAAAATGGAATAAAAATGAGAGAGTTATGAATTGGGGAAGAATAGAAATTATCTCTCCTTTCAAAATGTTGAAATGTTACAAAAGAGGCAAGAACAATGAAAGAGAGACTTTATAGAGAGGATACCAATGTGGCCAGCCACTTAATGGCTAGGTTAGGGTTAGGGTCTCACTAGTGGGCTTTGGTCCAAGTTTAAATGGTAAAGAAAATTAAATCATAAGTCACAAGTCCTTGAACCTAATCTTTTATTCTCCTATTTCAAACTTGATTCTAAATGACTTAACTAGGGTTGACTTAAGTTAGACTAGGGTCCCACCATGCTATTCAAGTCACCATAGCTAGAGTCAACATCTAGGTTAGTCTCCAAAGTCTCAACTAGCAAAAGTCAAAAATAACAATCATCACTTCAATATATCAAAATAAATTCAAAATTCCCAAAATGACTAAAATACCCTCAAGCTAAAATGTAGAAGTGACAAATCTACCCTCCTTAAAAGAATTTTGTCCTCGAAATTAAAAGACGAAACTAAACTGATGAGAAGGATAGACAATCATACCTCATGGTCCAAAAAGATATGGGTATCGCTCGTGCATCTCATCCTCCCGCTCCCAGGTAGACTCTCCTAGAGAATGATGCCTCCATGCGACGTGAACCAAGGGTATCACCTGGTTTCTCAGCACCTTCTCTCGGCGATCCAGAATCTCCACTAGCTGCTCTGGATAACTGAGAGTAGGTCCCATCTCAATCTCCGAATGGTCAAGTACATAGCTAGGATCAGCCACATACCGTCTCAACTGTGATACGTGGAATACGTTGTGGACACCCACTAGTACAGGTGGTAAATCTATCCTATATGCCACGTCACCGACTCTTCCGCTGATCACAAAAGGTCCGATGAAGCACGGGCTAAGCTACCCATCTCTACCAAAACGTATGGTACCACGAGTCGGAGATATCCTCAGAAAAACCATGTCTCCGACCTAAACACAAACAAGGTCTCAAGTTACAAAATAATCAAACATGATCAAATAACACAAACAAACAACCTACTTCTAATTCTATCTATAATCTATACCTCAAATTCCAAAGGCCTCCGGTGGCTATCGGCCCAATGCCGATGTCTGTCCTACGCCATGCGAAGTCTGTCCCTGATGGGCTTCACATTTTCGGCTGTGTCAATAACCATCTCAGGTCCCAATAAAGCTTGCTCCTCGACATCATCCCAAGATAAGGGTGTATGACACATACGCCCGTACAGAGCCTCGAAGGGTGACATCTCAATGCTGGCCTGAAAACTGTTGTTGTAAGCAAACTCTACCAAGTGAATGTGATCCTCCCAGGATCCTCCAAAATCCATGACGCATGTCTGCAGCATGTCCTCGAGCTTCTGAATAGTCCTCTCTGACTATCCGTCCTTCTAAGGGTGGTATGTAGTATTAAACTTGAGTTGAGTGCCCAAACTAGTCTGCAGACTCCGCCAGAAATGGAAAGTAAAGCGACTATCCCGATACGAGACAATGCTGACCGAAACTCCATGAATCCTGACAATCTGCCGCATGTACGTCTCTGCAAGCCTCTCAGTAGATGTACCCACTTTAAATGGCAAAAAGTGGGCCGATTTGGTCAACCTGTCTACGATAACCCAAATTGCGTCTTTCCCTTCTGGTGTACGCGGCAATCCAGATACAAAATCCATCGTAAAATGCTCCCACTAACACTCTGGAATGGACAATAGATGCAACAAACCTTCTGGCCTCTGCCTCTCTGCCTTGACCTGCTGACAAACCAAATACTTGGCTACAAAGCGAGCTACCTCCCGCTTCATCCTATACCACCAGACGTGCTCCCTCAGATCCCTGTACATCTTGTTGGCACCAGAATGTATATAGTACTGAGATCGGTGGGCCTCCTATATGACCAGCTCCTTGAGGTCTCCACTGGGCACACACAGCCTGGAACCGTGCCTCAAAATGCCATCCTTTGCAAGAGTAAACTCATCATCCACTAGCTCCGCTCGAACCTGCTCTCAGATACACAACAGAATAACATCCTCGAACTGCGTCGACTTGATCCTCTCCATCAAGTCCGACTGAATCTGAAGGCCCCACATCTGCATCTAAACTCCTGGCACAATCACCTTAATCCCCAGGCTCTCCAAATCTGCTAGCAAGTGACGATCCATAGTCAAACACATGGCTGTCGAATACATACTCAAGGTATTGGCAACCACGTTAGCCTTCACTGGGTGATACTGTAGTGAAATGTCGAAGTACTTTATCAACTCCAACAACCTGCGCTGCCTCATATTGAGCTCCTTCTGTGTAAACACATACTTCAAGCTCTTATGATCTGTGAAGATCTCCACTCTCTCTCCATATAAGTAGTATTTCCACAACTTTAAAGCAAATATCACTGCTGCCAACTCCAAGTCATGGGTAGGGTAGTTCTTCTCATAGGGACGTAACTTCCTGGAAGCATAGGCAATCACCTTCCCATGCTGCTGCAAGACACAACCCAAACCCTTCCATGAGGCGTCTCTGTAGATAGTGAACCCTCCCAATCCTGATGGCAATGTCAGAATCGGAGCTGTCGTCAGCCGCTTCTTTAACTCATCAAAAGTGACCTGACACTCCTCTGACCAAACAAACTCTGCATCCTTCCGGGACAGCCTAGTCAACGGTTCTGCAATCCGGAAGAAATCATGTACGAACATCCTGTAATAGCCTGTCAGTCCTAAGAAGCTCCTGATCTCTGCTACTGAACTCGGTGCCGACCAAGCCTCAACTGCCGTAATCTTCTTTGGGTCCACTGAGATCCCATCTCCAGACACCACATGACCCAAGAAGTCAACTCTGTCCAGAAAGAACTCGTACTTCGAGAGCTTGCCGTAAAGCTTCTCCCTCCTGAGTCTCCAGAACCACTCTCAAATGCTCCTTATGCTCCTACTCAGTCTTCGAGTACACCAGGATATCATCGATGAACACCACCACGAACTTGTCCAAGTACTGGGGGAACACCTTGTTCATCAAGTTCACGAATACCGCCGAGGCGTTGGTCAACCCAAACGGCGTAACCAAGAACTCAAACTGTCCATATCGTACCCTGAATGCGGTCTTCGGAATATCCTCCCTCTTTACCTTTACCTAATGATAACCTGACCTTAGATCAATCTTCAAAAAAACTCGAGCTCCGCACAACTGATCAAAGAGATCATCAATCCGTGGTAGTGGGTATCTGTTCTTGATCGTCAGGTTGTTGAGTGCCCGATAGTCGATACACATTCGTACCGACCCATCCTTCTTGGGTACAAAAAGTACCAGTACACCCCAAGGTGAAAAACTAGAATGGATGAAGCCCTTGTCCTGCAACTCATCCCCCTGCTTCTTTAATTCCACCAACTCATTATTGTTCACTCGATAGACATGCTGAGAAATTGGTTCCGTGTCGGGAACCAAGTCTATCGAAAACTCAACGTCTCTGTCCGGTAGAAGTCCTGGCAACTCCTCCGGAAAGACGTCCATGAACTCCACAATGAAAGGATGTGGAGCCGCCTGCTCCTCAACTGAAACTCCGCAAAAAAGTCCGCTGCCCTGCTCCGCCTGCCGTCGGGTGAACTCGAACTCTAGCTCTCTTGGCGCTCCAAACAGAACTCTACCTCCACGACAATCTATGCTGGCACGATGCCTGCTCAACCAAGCTATACCTAATATGATATCGTAGTTCGGTTGTGGCATTACGAGCAGACTCACCTCCAACTCTTGGCCTTCCGAAATAACTCTCCGTCCTCTACAAACGTCACTCACGAGGATAACACCGCCCCCGGTCGTTATCTTGCAGGTCCTAGGCAATGATTCAGATACAAGGCAGTGTCTAATAGCAAATAACATCCACACAAAACTGTTGGAAGCCCCAGAATCAAATAGGACAAAAGCAGGAATGGAGTCGAGAAGAACCGAACCTGCGATCAACTCCGCAATGGCCTCTGTATCCTCGGTCGCCATGGCGAAAGTTTGCCCCTGCTGACCTTTCCGGGCCTGCTGCTGATGCTGGATGAACCTCTGCTGCTGAGTCTGCAGTGGTCTGCTGTCTCGGTGCCTGCTACTGTACCCTCGACTGCGGATGTTGTACTTGCTGGAAAGGGGCACGGCCCTGCTGCTGAAGTACTGTAGCTGGAACTGGTGCTGATGCATTTGCCTCTACAGCTGCTGGTACTGAAAATGAGGCCTCTCGGCCTAGCCTCCACTGTTGTTGGCTCCCTGGAAATCTTGACCTTTCTTCAATTTCAGCTCCAGGTCGTCCTCCGCTGCCATATCTTCTACAATAATCTCCGTAAAGGTCGCATTCCGGTCACTCTTAGTCAGTGACCAAACCTCCCTGATCAACCCTCGACGGAACATCCCCTGAACCAGACTCTCGAACTGCACCTCAATGCCTCCTAGTGCCACCTCTGGGAAGAACTGTTCATTGAACAGCTCCTTGAACTACTCCCATGTCTGACCCTCTGTTTCCACTCGTAGATCTGTCTGATATCAGGTATGGGCTAGGTCCTGCATCTGACTGCCCTCTGCCTCAATATGAAGTCTGGTTGGTATCTCCGCCAGCCGAAAAATTTCTTTAATGTGCTCAATCCAATCATCTGTGTAGTGTATGCCCTCGGTACCCAGGAAGTATCTAGGGTACATCTTCTGGAAGGCATGAATGTCCTTCTCCTTCCTACGAGGCTGCTGGTGCGGCCCTTGAGTAGCCACCATCTCCACAGTCATACGGACCAGCTGATGGGCCTCGTCGATCCCCTGACGGAAGTTGGCAGTCTGACGCTGCTGATGCTGCTGATGAGACTCCAGAATCCTCTCCAAGAAGGTGAATAGATGAGCAGCATCTACCATCCCCGCAGGTGGAGGCTACTGCAGCGGAAGGATCTCAGGAATCACCGGGCTCTACTTCCTAACTTGTAGAGGTGCTCCTCCGAATGTAGCTGAAACACCCACCCCAGCTGGCATAACTGGGCTGCGGTACCGGGAGCTGGCTGCACAGGATGAGAGGTGGCAGACCCCTCTACAGCATCCCCCGGTCCGAGGCGATGCGATCTCGTCTCGATAACCATCCTGGAGACACAGATCAAACAAGAAACAATTTCTGAGAATGTGTCGAAATATCAAAGGAGGAAAGTTTATATTCGAAGGAAGACCATAAACAGCAAAATATAGATAAACGGAATCTGATAAGGAGTTTTTCTAGTGTGATTGAGTACCTTCAAAATATTCTAATCCTACTACAGGCTGTAGTGATACTCTAGTTCGAATACCACTACATAAAACTAGACCTGCATGGGCCACCACTAAAAATGTGTCACGACCCGCACCCTAGAGTAAGGGCACGATAAGGGAATACTGTCACGCCCCAGAACCAGAATACTGGAGAGCGGGGGCAGACATAGCCAGCTACGTATATTGAAATAGAATACATCTCAACTATACGGTCACGGCTGTCTAAAAATATGAGGGTTTACTACAAGCCAACAGTCTCTTAAGGTCAAGCCTATTGTCTCAATCTCAAGCAAGTAATATAATTATAAGATGTTTGACCACCAAATATACAATAAAAAGGCGTCCCAAATATTACATATCAGCTGATCATGAAGCTAGTCGTACAAAATACGATGACTAGCAAGAGTTTAAGTCATACATGATCAACCCTAGGATTTGTTAATCATGTTACAGCCCGTAGGCAGACAGAAAGTAAAGTGCATCGAGCTAACAGGTGCTCGTCGGCTAAACGCCTCAAAAGAATAGTTTTACAATAGAGTGAGCGAAGTAAAATAGAAAACCCACTCGTAGCTCGGGTTCCTTCTAGTCGCCACCATCGGGCTGGAAGCTTGGTAGATCCTCGGGAGCTGCTCCGAAATCTGGCCACACAAAACCAGCTGGGTCAACCCCAGAAAGAGCAAGTGCCACAAGGGGGCCACGAAATAAGAACAAAAGCCAACAACCAGCACAAGAAAAATATAATATTAAGACTAGAATTTACGAAAACATGGCAGGGTGATATACGACGAGATAACCATGGGACTATTCCGATAACCAGGTTGCAACCCGTAAACCAAACAAGGACCGGGGTTGAAACCCTTCATCTGAACAGAACTTGGTTTCCCACCATTTATCGACAAGATAATAATGTAAGAAATCAAGACAGGAAGCAATCTTATACTGGATCAAGACATGGCTAAACTGGTTATACCTCATTCAATCAATCATGACCAAGCAGATACTACGGCTTACTACTTTAACTAACTAGGGTTATCACATGCCTAATTACTAACAAGATGCAGTGAGATTGTTCCACAGCCACAATCCCTGCAGACCATCCATGCTACCCAGGTCGAAAATTAGGGGTTAAATTCAGGTGGGTACATCGCCCAGAAGACAAATGTACCCTTAGGTGACTTAGAGGGTGCAACACTCGACGGTGCGCTAGAAATGTGCCCTACTCGACGACAGGCTACAGATCCCAAGAGCGCCCAGGTAACGGGATTGCCTGTAGCTGTGTCATCTCTTCATGACTACTGAGTTATTCTAGTTATTAACCTTAATCCATTTTAGTAGGTACTCCTGACCGTGGTACTCAGGAGTCCCCTCCTAGACATGATGCAAGACAGGACAAGTAGATTTAACAAGCAAGCAAGAAAGAACTACCTACGGTGTCAAGGCAGGTCAAGTTAAGTTATCAAGATAAGTCATGTCAGGGTACTTGTCAGGAGTGCGCCATGACGGGCCACTATCATGTCAGGTTGGTCATGTCAGGAGTGCACCACCACGGGTCACTGTCGTGTTATGCTAGTTCCTTGCCATAACATGCCATGTACAATAGTCATTCCAAACATATTAAGTAAAATCAAGTTTATGACAAAAGGCGTAAGGACATAAAATGGGCGTAAAATATCTAATAAAATATTAATATATAGGGCTATAGAAGAGCCAAGATTAAAGAAATAAGACCAAAACTCCAAGAGCCAATCGGTTAAGCAAGGGGTCAGGGGAGCAGCGTAGGTAAAAAGTCACGCACGCTGAGAGAGCAATGTACGTGAAAAGTCACGCACGCTACAGGGAGCAGCGTAGGTAAAAAGTCACGCACGCTGAGAGAGCAATGTACGTGAAAAGTCACGCACGCTACAGGGAGCAGCGTAGGTGAAAAGTCACGCACGCAGAGAGAGCAGCGTAGGTAAAAAGTCACGTACGCTGAGAGAGCAATGTACGTAAAAGTCACGTACACTCAAGGGAGCAGTGTACGTGAAAAGTCACGCACGCTCAAGGGAGCAGTGTACGTAAAAAGTTACGCACACTCAAGGGAGCAGTGTACGTGAAAAGTCACGCACGCTCAAGGGAGCAGTGTACGTGAAAAGTCACGCACACTCAAGGGAGCAGTGTACGTGAAAAGTTACGCACGCTCAAGGGAGCAGTGTACGTGAAAAGTCACGCACACTCAAGGAGACACGCTTCCAACAGGAAGCGTACTCAAGTCTGCGTACGCACGCTAAAGAGCGCACGCAGCTCAGCGTGCGTAAGCTAAACAGCTCTGCACACTGCTCACTGTCTTCTCCAGACAGCAAGAACACCATGGCTGAACCCAAAGCTCCAAAAGCTCACAACTTGGCCATCCGAACTCCAAGTCCGGATTTTCTAAAGCTCCAACTTGGGTGAAACTGAATGCTCTTCCGCATCGAAGCATGAAAAACCCATAAAATCCAACTAAAGAGATCAAACCATGCAAAATCCGAAAATAGAAATAACTTAGATCTAGAGCAAAAGAGACTTCAAATCACAAAACACCAAGTTCAAAAGTTGATCACCATGTCCTAATCTAGCAAATGAACCAAGAAATAGGGCTTTCATGAAGTGGCAAGGTACACTTGCCTAGAGTTAGGAGAGTTGTGGAGGAAGGAGAAGAAGAAGAAGAAGGAAATTAATGGTGGAAGTTATGAGGAGAGAGAGTGGTAGGTAGGGATATAAAGAGGGGGAGTAGTGGTGTGTTGAGGGTGTAGCATAGGGCTAGGGTGCTCCAACACATAAAACCGAACCAAACCGAACCAATCCAAATAAAACCGAGCCATGCCAAAACCCAAAATACGAGAAATACCAAAATTCCACAAGTTGAGAAAAATAAAAATACATGCCAAAATCCAGATACGAGTATATACGAAATACAGGAAAATGAGGGTGACAACTCTACCCACCTTAAAAGAATTCCGTCCTCATAATTTAATCAAGGGGCTAGAGATTATCACGACAAGCTACATTAAGCACAGGCAAGTTACACTAAGCAGTTCAATCATACAATCATACAATGTAAGCAAAAAAGGAAAAACGTAAGGCATAAGAAAGACATTATACCTCACGAGTCAAACAGGTAGGGATATCGCGATCGGATGTCGTCCTCACGGTCCCACGTTGACTCACCTAGAGAGTGATGACCCCAAGCAACACGAACTAATTTAATAGTCTTGTTCTTGAGTGTCTTCTCCCTCCGGTCCAATATAGACACGGGTATCTCCTCATACGAAAGGTTGGTATCAACAACCAATTCCGAATGGTCTAGGATATGGCTCGGGTCCGGAATATACCGTCGTAATTGGGACACATGAAATACATTATGCACCTCACTTAGCGACAGCGGAAGAGCGAGACGATAGGATACATCTCCTACTCGCTCTAGAATATCGAACGGCCCTGTATACCTAGGACTAAGCTTTCCCCGCACGCCAAAGCGAATGACGCCGCTGTTAGACGAGATCCTAAGGAATTCATGGTCGCCGACAGCAAATTCTAAGGGATGCCGATGAGCATCGGCCCAATGGCGCTGGCGGTCCTGGGCAACTCGGAGGTAATCTCTGACCTTCCTGACCACTTCAACCGTCTGGGAAATCAATTCGGTTCCGAGCATCCGCCTCTTCCCGACATCGTCCTATGCTAGCGGGGATCTGCACTTCCTGCCATAAAGAGCCTCGAATGGTGCCATCTGGATACTGGCCTGATAACTGTTGTTGTACGAGAATTCCACCAGGTGCAGATGATTCTCCCATGAACCACCGAAGTCAAGGGTACAGGATCTCAACATATCTTCTAGAGTCTGGATTATCCGCTCTGATTGACCATCCATCTGCGGGTGATAAGCTGAGCTGAACTGGAGACGAGTCCCCAAACTCTTCTGCAAGCTGCGCCAAAAGTGTGATGTGAATCTTGAATCCCTGTCCGAGGTGATGCTGACTGGCACACCGTGAAGCCTGACGATCTCCCTGAGATATATCTCTGCTAGCTGCACCGTCGACTGTCCAACTCTGAATGGGAGAAAGTGTGCCACCTTGGTAAGCATGTCCACAATTACCCAAATAGCAACTCTGCCGGCCGGAGATCTGGGCAATCGGTCACGAAATCCATGGTTATATGTTCCCATTTCTATTCTGGGATCGGTAAAGGTTGAAGAAGTCCAGCGGGCCTCTGATGTTCAGCTTTAACCTGTTGGCAAACCAAACACCGAGAGACAAACCGGGCTATCTCCCTCTTCATGCCATTCCACCAGAAATGCTGACGAATATCACGGTACATCTTCGTACCACCCGGATGAATAGAATATTGAGAACTGTGGGCTTCTGCCATGACTTCCTGTCTGATATCTCCACTGGGTACACAAAGACGAGTGCCGTGCCGAAGGGTACCGTCTTCATGGATACATAACTCTGGCCTTCTTTCTGCTTCACACTCTGCTCTGAGTCGCTGGATCTTGGAATCTGTTGACTGTACCACCCGGATTCTCTCAACTATGCTGGACTGAACCTGCAGGCTGGCCATCAATGCCACGCTGGTTGGAAGAACCACTTCAATTTCCATCTTCTGAAGATCTGCCAATAATTCTGGTTGTGCCGTCAGGAAATAAACTCTGGCTCTCCTGCTCAATGCATCTGCTACAACGTTGGCCTTCCCGGGATGATACTGCAAATCCACATCATAGTCCACTAGTAGCTCGAGCCACCTCCTCTGCCGCATATTAAGGTCCTTCTGGGTGAAAATATACTTCAGGCTCTTATGATCAGTAAAGATCTCCACTCTATCTCCATACAAGTAGTGTCTCCACAACTTCAAAGCAAATACTACCGCCGCCAATTCCAAGTTGTGGGTCGGGTAATTCTTCTCATGATCACATAGTTGACGTGACGCATAAGATATTACCTTCCCATGCTGCATCAAGACACACCCCAATCCTCTGTCTGAAGCGTCGTAATAAACTGTGAATCCTCCGGTCCCATCAGGAAGGGTGAGAATGGGAGCCGTTATCAAACCTCGCTTCAACTTCTCAAATGATTTCTGACACTCTGCTATCCAAACAAATGGCACATCTTTGCGGGTCAACTGGGTCATCGGCGCTGAAATCCTTGCGAAATTTGAAACGAACCGCCGGTAGTAGCCGGCCAATCCAAGGAAGCTGCGAACCTCTGCCACTGAGCTGGGTACCGGCCATGACTCGATAGCCATAATCTTTTGGGGATCCACTTCCACTCCTCCTTGGGTAATGATGTGACCCAAGTACGATATGCGATCGAGCCAGAACTCGCATTTACTGAACTTGGCGTACAACTGATGCTCCCTAAGCGTCTGGAGGACGACTCTGAGATGCTGCTCATGCTCTGCTTCACTCTTGCTGTAGACCAGGATGTCATCTAGGAACACGATCACAAACTGGTCCAAGTAAGGCATGAAAATACGATTCATGAGGTCCATGAATACGGCCGGCGCATTGGTCGCTCCAAAGGGCATAACAAGGAACTTCCAATGTCCATACCTCGATCTGAATGCTGTCTTCGGGATGTCCTGCTCTCTGACTCTGATCTGGTGGTATCCTGACCGCAAGTCGATCTTCGAGAACACTGAAGCCCCTCTGAGCTGATCAAACAAGTCATCTATCCTCGGAAGAGGGTATCTGTTCTTGATTGTCACCGAATTCAAGGTACGATAATCAACACATAGCCTGGACGTACCATCTTTCTTTTTTACAAGAAGCATCGGGGCTCCCCAAGGCGATCCACTTGTACGGATGAATCCTTTGGTCCTCAGTTCTTCAATTATCTTGTATAAAATCTCCAACTCTGAAGGCGCCATCCTGTAGACTAGCTCTGATACTGGTGCTGTCCCGGGAATGAAGTCTATAGTGAACTCAATCTCCCGCTCTGGCGACATCCCTGGAAGCTCCTCTGGAAAGACATCTGGAAACTCTTCAACTATCCGGGGTAACTGCACTGCTGCTACTGCCATCCGCAATGTTGGGGAAGACGGCTCCACTGCGCCTCTGGAGAACGAAAACTCTGGCTCGCCGGTGATACTAAAGATAACTCTGCCAATATGGCAATCTATTCTAGCATACTGGTTCCTCAACCAATCCATGCCTAGGACTACATCATAGTCTGCCATAGGAAACTCTATAAATCTAGCGGGGAACTCCCTACCGCTAACTACGATCCGACACGAGGAAAACACTCGATCTACTCCCACAAGGCCATTACCAGTAAGTATATTGAGCCTCACTGATAATGACTCGGGCTCCAATCCTATCCGTGTCGCGAATCGTGCAGACATAAATGAATACGATGCATCAAAATCAAATAATACTGAAGCCGGAAAGGAGTTGACGAGAATAGTACCTGCCACAACCTCACCTGGTGCAACTTCTTCTTCCATAGCCATCATCATGGCCTGACCTTGTCCTCTGGCTGCTGGTCCCCTCTGCTGGAAACCTCTCTGTCTATTCTGGGTCTGAGCTTGGGCTTGTGCATACTGCTGGGGGTGCTGTTGCTGGAATGCCTGAGACTGAGGAGACAAGGGCCTCGAAGACTGATACTGCTGCTGCTGAACTGGTGCTGGGGCCGGTCCTCTCACCGAAGAGCTAGAAGGGTTGGATGCTGATGAACCACCCCTATTCGGGCAAGCCCCTATCCTATGATCTGCTGCTCCATAAGCCAGGCACAATCCCTGCGCCCTACGACAATCCGCCACTATATGGCCTGGCTTCCCGCAATGTGAACATCCCATTGCGGAAGTCTGCTTCTGCTTCTGCTGCTGCGGGTACGTCGGTGTCGAATGCTGAACCGACGTTACTGAGGCTGCCCGCCTCGGAGTTCCAATGGTCAATCCCCTAACTACCGAGGATGGAGCTGATGATTGGTGCATCTGACTGTGGGACCGTTTCCTACTTCCGGTCCCATCCACGATCCTCTGGGAGGTGTACTCATGCCTCCTAGCTGCTCTCAAGACTGCATCGAACGTCTGGTGCTCGAACTGCTCAACTGCCAACAAGATCTCTAAATACAGTCCCTGCTGGAACCGCTGGGCCCTGTCAAACTCGGTCGCCACCAAGGTGGGGGCAAACCTACTGAGTCTAGAAAACTCCGATGCATAACTGTCGACTGATCTGCCTCCTTGCTTCAAGTTGGTAAATCTGGTCTGCAGGTCGTACCGAGCCACAGTATCGAAATACTTCGTCTGGAATCTCTCTCTAAACACTGCCCAAGCAATGGGTGCCACTAATCCCATGGCTTGCGCTGCCCACCAACTGCGAGCCAAGTCCAACAACTGCAGGCGTACTACCGCCACCTTCTCATTCTCGGGTGTCCTAGCTGCTTCCAGAACCACCTCGGTATCCTGAAGCCATGCATCCGCGGCAATCGCATCCTCGGTGCCGTCGAAGAAAGGAGGGTTCAAGCGCTTGAAGCTGTTGGCCGCCTGGTTCCCTGGATGTCCGCCTCGGGTCAAAGCATCTTGAACTGTCTGGTGCAGGGCGTCGCTTCGACGATCCTGGGAAGCTATCAAGGTTCTGATGAGGCCTACTAAGGTACCATCATCTGGCTCTGCGGGCTGGACGGACCGAACTGGTGACTCTCCTCCAGTAGGTATCACCCTGGAGGCAACTCCGGAATGCTGGGCTTGATCTCCAGGTTGCTGCTGGCCCACGGGAGGTGCTCCTCCTTGCTGATCGACAGGGTCAGGTACAGTACCGCTGAAGAAGACGACACAGAAAAACAATAAGGAAGGACCAGGACAGATCAACGATACAAGCATGTAATCAGGGCAAGAATTTCAGGGATTTGAAAATACGGGCGGAGATCAAGGGCGAATACTGATTGAGACATCTATTCGGTAAACCCTCACATTTCTTGATTTACAAGACCTGTATGGGCCACCACTTAAACCATGTCACGCCCCAGAACCAGAATACTGGAGAGCGGGGGCAGACATAGCCAGCTACGTATATTGAAATAGAATACATCTCAACTATACGGTCACGGCTGTCTAGAAATATGAGGGTTTACTACAAGCCAACAGTCTCTTAAGGTCAAGCCTATTGTCTCAATCTCAAGCAAGTAATATAATTATAAGATATTTGACCACCAAATATACAATAAAAGGCGTCCCAAATATTACATATCAGCTGATCATGAAGCTAGTCATACAAAATGCGAGGACTAGCAAGAGTTTAAGTCATACATGATCAACCCTAGGATTTGTTAATCATGTTACAGCCCGTAGGCAGACAGAAAGTAAAGTGCATCGAGCTAACAGGTGCTCGTCGGCTAAACGCGTCAAAAGAATAGTTTTACAATAGAGTGAGCGAAGCAAAATAGAAAACCCACTCGTAGCCCGGGTTCCTTCTAGTCGCCACCATCGGGCTGGAAGCTTGGTAGATCCTCGGGAGCTGCTCCGAAATCTGGCCACACAAAACCAGCTGGGTCAACCCCAGAAAGAGCAAGTGCCACAAGGGGGCCACGAAATAAGAACAAAAGCCAGCAACCAGCACAAGAAAAATATAATATTAAGACTAGAATTACGAAAACATGGTAGGGTGATATACGACGAGATAACCATGGGACTATTCCGATAACCAGGTTACAACCCGTAAACCAAACAAGGACCGGGGTTGTAACCCTTCATCTGAACAGAACTTGGTTTCCCACCATTTATTGACAAGATAATAATGTAAGAAATCAAGACAGGAAGCAATCTTATACTGGATCAAGACATGGCTAAACTGGTTATACCTCATTCAATCAATCACGGCCAAGCAGATACTACGGCTTACTACTTTAACTAACTAGGGTTATCACATGCCTAATTACTAACAAGATGCAGTGAGATCGTTCCACAGCCACAAGCCCTGCAGACCATCCAGGCTACCCAGGTCAAAAATTAGGGGTTGAATTCAGGTGGGTATCGCCCAGAAGATAAATGTAGCCTTAGGTGACTTAGAGGGTGCAACACTCGACGGTGCGCTGGAAATGTGCCCTACTCGACGGCAGGCTACAGATCCCAAGAGCGCCTAGGTAACGGGATTGCCTGTAGCTGTGTCATCTCTTCATGACTACTGAGTTATTCTAGTTATTAACCTTAATCCATTTTAGTAGGTACTCCTGACCGTGGTACTCAGGAGTCCCCTCCTAGACATGATGCAAGACATGACAAGTGGATTTAAAAAGCAAGCAAGAAAGAACTACCCACGGTGTCAATATATGGGCATAAAATATCTAATAAAATATCAATATATAGGGCTATAGAAGAGCCAAGATTAAAGAAATAAGACCAAAACTCCAAGAGCCAATCGATTAAGCAAGGGGTTAAGGGAGCAGCGTAGGTAAAAAGTCACGCACGCTGAGAGAGCAGCGTAGGTGAAAGTCACGCACGCTACAGGGAGCAATGTACGTGAAAAGTCACGCACGCTACAGGGAGCAGCGTAAGTGAAAAGTCACGCACGCTGAGAGAGCAATGTACGTAAAAAGTCACGCACGCTACAGGGAGCAGCGTAGGTGAAACGTCATGCACGCTGAGAGAGCAATGTACGTGAAAAGTCACGCACGCTACAGGGAGCAGCGTAGATGAAAGGTCACGCACGCAGAAAGAGCAGCGTAGGTGAAAAGTTACGCACGCTGAGAGAGCAATGTACGTGAAAGTCACGCACACTTAAGAGAGCAGTGTACGTGAAAAGTCACGCACGCTCAAGGGAGCAGTGTACGTGAAAAGTCACGCACACTCAAGGGAGCAGTGTACGTGAAAAGTTACGCACACTCAAGGGAGCAGTGTACGTGAAAAGTCACGCACGCTCAAGGGAGCAGTGTACGTGAAAAGTCACGCACACTCAAGGAGACACGCTTCAAATAGGAAGCGTACTCAAGTCTGCGTACACACGCTAAAGAGCGCACGCAGCTCAGCATGCGTAAGCTAAACAGCTCTGCACACTGCTGACTGTCTTCTCCAGACAGCAAGAACACCATGGCTGAACCCAAAGCTCCAAAAGCTCACAACTTGGCCATCCGAACTCTAAGTCCGGATTTTCCAAAGCTCCAACTTGGGTGAAACTGAATGCTCTTCCACATCGAAGCATCAAAAACCCATAAAATCCAACTAAAGAGATCAAACTATGCAAAATCCGAAAAAAGAAATAACTTAGATCTAGAGCAAAAGAGACTTCAAATCATAAAACACTAAGTTCTAAAGTTGATCACCATGTCCTAATCTAGCAAATGAACCAAGAAAT